>JARQOD010000001.1:914346752-914444388 GCA_033576555.1 Oophaga sylvatica | reverse complement strand
TCTTCCTCCTCTGAATTGGTGCCGTTGTTCCTTCAGCACGTGGTTCGTTTACACGGCATTCCTGAGAACATTGTGTCTGACAGAGGAGTCCAGTTTGTTTCCAGATTTTGGAGGACTTTTTGTTCTAAACTGGGTGTTCAATTGTCTTTCTCCTCGGCATTTCATCCTCAGACCAATGGTCAAACTGAGAGAACAAACCAGACATTGGAGACTTATCTAAGATGCTTTGTGTCTGCTGATCAGGATGACTGGGTCTCTTTTTTGCCTTTGGCTGAGTTTGCTCTTAATAATAGGGCTAGCTCTGCCACTTTGATGTCTCCATTTTTTTGTAATTCTGGGTTTCACCCTCGATTTTCTTCAGGACAGACGGAGGCTTCTGTCTGTCCAGGTGTTGACTCTGTTGTGGAGCGTATGCAACTGATTTGGGACCAGGTAGTGGAGAGGTTGTCCCTCTCTCAGGAGAGGGCCCAGCGGTTTGCTAACCGGCATAGGACTGATGGTCCTCGGTTTAAAGTGGGGGACTTGGTCTGGTTGTCCTCAAAGAATATTCCTATGAGAGTAGCATCTCCTAAATTTAAGCCTAGGTTCATTGGACCTTATAAGATCATGGAGATTATTAATCCTGTTTCTTTTCGTTTGCTTCTTCCAGGGACATTTAAGATCCATAACGTGTTCCACAAGTCCTTGTTGAAGAGGTTTGTTGAGCCAGTGGTTCCTGCTGCTGTGCCTCCTGACCCTGTTTTGGTTGAGGGCAATCTGGAGTATGTGATTGAGAAAATATTAGATTCTCGTTTTTCTAGACGGAAACTCCAGTATTTGGTTAAATGGAGAGTTATGGTCAGGAAGACAATTCTTGGGTGTTTGCTTCGGACATCCATGCTAGGAGACTTATCCGTGCGTATCATAGAACTCATCCTGACCGACCTGGTTGCTCAAATGAGGGTTCGGTGACCCCTCCTCAAGGGGGGGGTACTGTTGTGAATGGGTTTGAGATGAGTTCTGAGCAGAGGCTCCCTCTGGTGGTTACAAGCGGTGCTAGTCTGTCCAGTGAAGATTGTGAGGACTGGGAATCAGGTGTTACTGATTGGTCTTATATAAGGGAGTCACCTTCCCATCAGGGTTGCCGGTGATCAATTGTTCTGGTCTGGATCCTTTATTCCTGTTTCCCTTGTAGCCTGCTGTGTAGTGTCTGCATCTCCTGCTAACAGATAAGACATTTTCTTCTTTTGTGTTTGTGCTATATTTTTGCATTTTGTCCTGCACTTCTGTGGGGGCCTTCAGGGTCCCCTCCGGGGGCTTCTGCCCTCTCAGTTTTGTTCAGCCACTGATGTTTGTACTTTTGCTTTTTCCAGTTTTTTCAGTGGCTGCTGTTTTGATTTTGTTACACCAGAGAACTAATTTAGGTGGAAGAGGTCGTGTGATCTCAGGTGTTTTTGAAATTAGTAGAGTTGGTGCCTTTCAGGGTTTTCTGGGATTGCAGTAAGTACCCTTCCTATCCTTTTCTATTTAGTTAGTTTGGGCCCCAGCGTTTGCTCATACTATTTTCTTTCTGTGTCAGTATTTCATCTTGTCTAACCGCCATTACATGTTTGGGGGCTTTCTATTATCTTTGGGGTTCTGCTCCGGGGCAGATAGCTTTCATCTTTCTATCTTTAGGTGTAGTTAGTTTCTCAGGCTGTGACGAGGCGTCTAGGACCAACGTAGGAACGCTCCACGGCTGCCTCTAGTTGTGGTGGTTAGTCAGGGTACTGCAATCTCATAGATTCCAACTGCTCTGGTGTATTGCCTTTTTTACCTGCACTCCTCAGCTACCGAAACATAACACTTTCCCCTTTCTCTCTTTAGGCTCAGTTATCTTTCCGGCTGTGTCGAGGTGTCTAGGGCACTGTAGGCACGTCCCACGGCTGCTTCTAGTTGTGCAGTCAGTTTAGGGGTCTGCAATCCGCTAGTTACCAACCTCTCTGGGTGTCTGGTTGCCTAGGATATTTTTGCTGCTGTCCTCCTCGGCTACCAAATCATAACAGGAACCTTCAACTTAATGTTTCGCGTGGAGAGCCAAACTTTCTCTCCAACCCGAAACATAGGACCTGGAGTTCTTTTCCTGTCAGCGAAAAACTTGTACCTGCCTTGAGACCTGGATATATTCCGTTGGACCTCTGCCCTCGAATTCTTGAATCGCTGAACAGACCCCTCTGCCCCTGGACACCCAGAATCCAAATGAGAAAACTCGCCGAAATGAGGACTAAAACCATAATTGATCAAGAAAGGAGACATACCAGTAGATTGGCTCACCCGACTATTGAAGGCGAATTCCGCCAACAGCAGTACATCACCCCAGTCATTCTGTCTTGCAGAAGTCAGACATCTGAGGATCTGTTCCAGAGACTGATTAGTGCGTTCCGTCTGACCATTGCTCTCAGGATGGTATGCAGACGAAAAGGACAGAGACATCCCCAATTTCTTGCAGAAAGCATGCCAAAACCCTGCCACAAACTGCACTCCACGAACAGACATCACATTCAGGGGTACCCCATGCAACCGGATCACATGCTGCACAAACAATCTGGACAACGTCTCAGCTGAGGGTAGTGCGGACAAGGGTACAAAATGAGCCTGCTTCGAAAACCTGTCCACCACTACCCATACCACCGTATTGCCCTTAGACGGTAATAAAATCCATGGACAAGTGAGTCCATGGCCTTTCGGGAACTGCCAAGGGTATCAGTTCCCCAGCCGGCCGGCTATGTGAGTTTTTAGAATGAGCGCAGACCCCACAACCAGAAATGAATTTTTTTATGTCAGAACTAAGAGTAGGCCACCAAAAGATCCTAGACACTGCCAGACTCGTGGTTGATATATCAGGGTGAGCACTAAGCTTGGGTTCATGGAACTCCTGCAGGAGTTTAAGCCGAAGCTGCTCTGGGACAAACAACTTACCCCCTGGGTTTGGCAGCAGGGGCCAGAGACTGGGCCCCCTTAATCTCCTGTTCCAACTCAGATGAGACCCCTGCCAACACAACCCCAGGGTGAAGAATGGGGGACGGTGGCTCAGGGGGAGACACCGGATGAAAACTGCGAGATAAGGCATCCGCCTTGATATTCTTTGACCCCGGACGAAACGTAATAGTAAACTGAAAACGAGAAAAAAAAAAGCAACCAACGGGCCTGTCTGGGAGTTGGTCTTTTAGCAGATTCAATATATGATAAATTTTTGTGGTCAGTAATCACAGTAACCGGGTGACTGTCCCCCTCCAAAAAGTGCCTCCATTCTTCAAACACTAATTTGACCGCAAGAAGCTCTCTATTGCCTACATCGTAATTCCTCTCAGCAGCAGAGAACTTCCTGGAAAAAAAAAGCACATGGCCTGAGGTTGGTCAGAGTGGCAGGCCCTTGGGACAACACCGCACCCACCCCCACCTCAGAGGCATCCACTTCCACAATAAATGGTTTAGACGGATCAGGCTGTACCAACACCAGAGCAGTCATAAAGCATTTTTTCAGAGCAGCAAAGGCCTCTTTTGCGAGCGAGGACCAATTTTTCGCATCCGCACCTTTGCATGTTAAATCTGTGAGTGGTTTGACCACATGCGAAAACCCCTGAATAAATTTGCGGTAGTAATTGGCGAACCGCATAAAGGGCTGGAGCACCCATTCCGCAATGGCCTGCACCTTCTTGGGGTCCATACGAAAACCCTCACAGGACACAATCAATCCCAAAAAAGATAACTCTTGAACAAAAACACACACTTCTCCAATTTAGCAAACAGAATCCAACAAGCAGTATCCAGAGATCAGACCGAGTCAAAACCAAAGAATCAGGCAAACAATAACACAGCACAAGCACACTCAGGGGTCAACACACTCTGCCAAGGGCGAAAGTATAACTGATGGGGATTGGAGCTTCCTAGGGCTATAAAAAGCTGTCCCGGAACCAAGGAGAGGCCACAATAATAAGCCCCAGGTGTGCAGGTCAAACCTGTACTGGGCTCAAGACATTAACCCCTGGCGTGCAGGTCATACCTGCACTGGGATCATGTCAACAGGCACCGTTATTTGGCATACAGGGCAGGACTTACAATAATCTTCAATCTCCTTGTAAGTCCTCAAGTGTCCCTCTAGAGCACGACTATTCTATGAGCCATAACAAGTACCCTGTACCGAAAAGCCTTAGGGACCAGCAATTTCTCAACGATTTCCAGATCATTCTTGATCACTCTGTACAATAGCTCATTATTCATAGCAAAGTGGGAAAACCATTGGTTAGTTCCTGGATATGGCGAATCTCCATTAACAACAGCAACATTCTCCCTTGCATATCAAAGGGTGTTATCCTTCAATTGAGCCATACCAAAATTATCACATGTTTCCTCTACCTCAACTATCACTGGGGAAAAAGGGAGATTTTTGTCTTCTCCAGGAAAGACCTGCAATGGAGAATTTTCACCCTCTTCCCCTTGGCCGGTACTGAGACTACCCTCAGCATCTGTACCTTTCCCCCACAACTTCCAAAACAAGGGAAAATCACAGCCCAAGATTACATTATGCATAAGGGCTTTTACTACCTCCATTATCCCATCTAATGTCTCTATTTTTGAGAGGGCCACAGAATACATTCTGGTGTCAACATGGATACACACTCCACTTATGAACCTGTCGAGGATATAAGACACCCTGGTATGAGGCTGTCATGTACTAGTGTCACAAGACTACTTGAGTCTAGAAGGGCGGTGACAGGATAATCATTCAGCCTGATTTTACATACTTGATGCTCAGTCTCTAGTCCAGATGTAGCTATACAAGAGGGAGCATCAAACAGGGACTGGCGCTGACCCGCATCACATCCAATAGGTTCTGGGCCTAATGAACACTAAGTCATGACATGACTGAACTCACGACACCTCCAACACTGGACTGGCTTGGGTGTTTTAAACAAAGAGCCCTTACCAGGGCTGGGATTTTTCCAGCAGCCCCTTACACCACCATTCAGGTGATGGGACATTTCTGACCGAGAGTGGGTTGGTGTCTCACTGCGGGTAACGGGTTGAGGAAAGCATCATGGAGATTTCCTTCCATGGCGGAAAAACTCTCCTCCAATTCCACTAGATGATCTGCACTCTGGGAGTCACCATGGCTGACCTAATGCTGCAGTTTACTTGGAAGGCCCCTGGAAAAAAGGTCGACGAACACCCTCTCCACGATTTGTACAGACATGCAGACATTGAGTTCCAGAAATTTCTTTACCAGATGAAACAAATCAAACATTTGGGACTCGGGAGATCTGTCTAACCGGTATTCCCAGGCCCGGACCCATCTAGCCCAAACCATGGCTGTAACATCTAGGCGAGCAAGAATCTCATCTTTCAGTTTTGCATAGTCTTGCTCACTAAGATCATGTGTGTAGCCCTGGTGTAAGGCACACGCAGTACCCTGGAGGATGTGTGGAGAGATAGCAGTTTAATGCTCAATGAACATTCATTTCAACACACACTTAGACACGCCCACAGGTATATAGTCTAGTCACATGCATCAGCAGTTAGTTAGTCATTCAGTGATTCAGTGAGTGAGTCAGCTTCCTGTCTTCGGACAGAGGAGGGGTTGATTGTGCAGTTCAGAAAGTGGAGGCCAGTAAAGGTGAACCAGATCACCTCCAGCCTGGTCAGAGCTGTGCCCCACTAGAAGACAGACTGAGACATTTATTAAGAAGAAAGAAGTGAGTTGCAGATATACTTCAGTCTCCTGTCCCAAGGACAGTGAAGGTTCAGAGACGTGCTCCTGCCTAGAAGATTACTGAGAGTCTGGCAACAAGCTCAAGAAAGGAATTAAGTAAGGGACTGACTTTATTAACCTGTGAAGTGAGAAATGCTTATGCTACCAGCGCGGACAAGGCGAAAGGCACAGTGGTAGAAATTCTGAGTGCAATAGGATTGGAGAAGTCCTGCACGTTGTCACCGGTCACTGGAGACCGAAGCATCACCATAGCTTCATGCATGGTGGTAGGAAACCCAGAGGCTTACCGGACCTTAGGTAGCGGAAAGCAGCCCCTAAATAGTCGGTACGTAACTGGGGTCAGGGGGAGTGAGGACCTTGAGTCAGTGCACGACAAGATAGGAATTCAGCTCTCTCACAGGAAGGCTCCGACCACAAAACTGACTGGGCAGTACAGCTTTGGAATAGCTGGAGTCATAGAGGGAACTACGCTTCAGGCTGGTTGTACTCATCGTTGTGAAAGTAAAGGAGGCCCCTAACTTGTCCAGCTGCTATCTCGAAATACATCCTCCATGGATCAGCCTCCCTGGGACCTGCCTTACCATCTTACAAGTAAAAGGTATGGAAAGACGCTGACGTGTGAGACTGTGTTATTTACTTGCATGCCTGCACAACCCTACCATAACCATCGACCTGAGGGAAGAGTCCCACCTGTAGGGGACCCGACATCTAGCTGCCTCACCATCCCCTCAGAGATCTACAGCAGCGCTGGTACAAATTACCAGAGACTACAGGTGGCGTCACGAACTGTAAATAAATCTATCCCCTGTAAATATTCCCCCAACATACGCCAGACCGCCAGGGCCACAGACCGAGCCACCGCTACCTGTGACAAACCCCATAGACTTCCATGGGCTCGGCTCTGAGTACCCCATTGCCCTGGTAATCCACAATTGTGGTGGCGGGTCGATACACATGATGATAGGCTTTTTGAGACTTTCCTATCAAGTAGGGCACAAGTATATCCACCCACTCTTCCATGGAGAGCTTCTCCCTTTGGTCCACCTGTTCAAAGATAGTGAGGAAAGTCTCCATGTCATCATCTGGAGTCATTTTTTGAAGGGAGCATTGTACCACCTCCCTGGCACGCCAGGAAATGAGTTCCCTTGCTGGCCTTGTTTCATAGCGCGCCAAAACTATCTCTTTCATTGATGCTATCTGCTCCAGTATTAGACCAGTGGTCTGCTCCAGGTTCTGGCACTAATGCTCCACAGCTCGCTCCTGGGCCTGAACCAGAGTTTTAGCGACTTCCTTCATAGTGTGGGCTTGTAACTGCATAGTATTCAAAGATTGCACCCAGGACATAAACAGGACACTCCCCAAACCACAAGGTAGACAAACCTTTGGGAGCCCTCTGACTCCATGCAATTGCTTCTCTAGTTTCTATGATTCTTCGTGAACCCTCCTATTCACAGCAACAGCAGACGGCAACCCTCTTTGTCTGGTGAAGCCTTTATTTGTCACGCTGCTGCCCTTAGCATCCTGTGATGCCCGCATTCTCCACCATATTGTAACACCCTAGGGTGTTGTAGGACATTGTGGAAGTGACATAGGCAGATACAGTTCATATAAGGAAAACGTGGGGGATTTATTTTCAGCCAAAATGTAAGAAACAGTAAAGAAACCAAAAACAACAAAGATTTGCCCAGCTAGGCACTAACTAGCATACCATACCATATGAATCATGCTACCACGGATGTGCGCGGGGCTTGAATCTCCAGCAACTCAGCGTTTAACCGCTGTGCATACTGTTATCAGAATCTTATCATATCAGTCCGCAAGCTGTGACACTCTGAAGCTTTTCTGTGTTGGTAATGAGACTACCTCTCTCAGATGAGCTGGATAAGCTTCCAGCAAAACCCCTCCTGGTGTGGGAGTGGAAGGGATGAGTCCCACCACTAATCCTCCTCATAACTCCAATAAAATCTGTACTGAACAATCATAAATAAAATGACTCAGCACCTAAGCTGCTGCATCAACCAGTACTACCCAGTTTTAATATCTCGCACAGCTTAACTTTCTGTGAGAGATATATACTTCGTCCAGTATCTTCCCTGTCGATCACCTACAACGTGTTGACAAATTTAATAGATGAAATAACTTAGAGTTGAATATAAGGTCAATATCAGCCACTCTTTATACTTTAAGGCTGGGGTCACACACACCGTCAACTAAATCTGACCGTTTTAGTGGGGCGATTATCGCAGAAAAGTTTCATGAACATTAATGCATTGTAAGGTTTTCCTCACTCGGCTGCTTCAGAGGTAATTCAGGAGACACTTTTCTTATGCAAAAAGTCCTTTGGTTTATTACATCATAAACCATATGGTAACATACAATACAACTCTTCAATGCTTCAGCTCCTGCCTGGAGCCTCACTCTTCAGTCACAGAGACCTCTCTGTAATGTCCTGCCTTGGACACATGGAAGCCTGTCCACACTGGCAGACTCCCACACACTCTCTCTCAGGTGCAAAAAACACACTCCATTACATAGGTGTAACTCCACCCACAGGTGAGGTCAGGAATCACATGGTTATGTCACATGGTCATGACCTCACCACAGGTCCTTTAGCTACACCATTACATACAGGTTTTATCCCAGGTATTTAGACACAAGCCCCTTGGGTGGGTTTGTAGGTGACTGGACCCGCCCAGCTCTCCAAGTCACCTGGAAGCCTCCCAATGTATAGCAAAACTCTCAGCAGTAGATCTGCTGAACAAAACATGCTCAGGCTTCCATGACAGGGCCACCCACCTCTGTGATACATAACGTCCATCCATCACATGCCTCCATGCATATCCCGAGGGCCATACACAGTGCCCCCTAGCTGCATCAGGGGTCATTACACCACATTCCTCCCCCCTCTGTTCAAACTTGTGGGGTTGAACACTTTTTACCCGACCAGAGATCCTTCTCGGTCGTCTCTGCCAGTCAAACTGTCTCTCTAAGTCGGACCCTGCTACTAATCTCTTTGGTAGGCGTCTGTCCTCCGACTCTGTCACATCTGTTGCTGACGCCCCCCTGTCAGACCACCCGCATCCCCAGCGGTCAGTACGGCGTTGCAATTCTCTTGCACCCATACGTCCTGTCTGGTCTGAGTCCTTTTCATTTTGTCTACTACAGGTTCTCCTGCTTAGGTCATTCATCACTGAGCTAATTGAGGCATCGCTACTTCTACCTCTTCCATCAGGCGACCTATTTCCTGTATTATCTCCAGCTTGAGGACTTCTCGTCTTAAGCGAACCTCTTCGCCTCTCAACACTACGGATTGAAGGTGGCGACCATCTTCTTTCCATTTCCCGTAGGTTTCTGTTGACCTGCTCCCTCTCAAGTCGTAGCTGCTCTACTTCTCTCAGGTACGACACACGATACTCCAGGAGCATCCGGATATTCCCAAGGCTCTCCCTGGATCCGACAACGAGGAACGGAACCATCCCGTCTTCACCCACGACCTGGACTTCGTCATCAGCCAGAATCCTGACTCTCGTCACACCGGACTTATTTACCATCTCCTGCATCACTTTCCCGAGTCTTCCGATGACCTTCTTCACCAGACCTCTGGGCACTTGAACGATGTCTTCCATCAAGCCAAGCTGATTTTGAGTCTTTCTTACTTGTTCCAGACATCGAGTGGCTTCGTGATTTCTCAACAGGATCATTTGCTTTGTGCGGAGACAATGTAGGTGCATGTCCCTCAGGATAGCCACCCACTTCATTGTGACTTCCCTAGTCGACAGTATGACTAACTGTTTCATCTCTGGCACCCAGTTCACACTGCATGCTTCTACCGCTTTTCTAAAGGCCTCATGTACATCCTCACTGGCACAAGCTTCTTGCATGTCTTCGGGTACCTCTATTATACACTTGAAAACCGACCCGTCACCTTCTTGGACAGACTGTTGTACCTCCTCGTCCTGAGCGTCAGTACAGTTTTCCAAGACATCACTCTCCCTTGTGTGCCCATCTGCATGGCACTTCCCTTGCTGGATTTCTTCTCCCAGAGATTTCTGGAGCTGGGCACCAGTCTCCTCCTCCATCTTGAGCTCTCGGAGAACTCCATCTCGCTCTTCTGCCAAGCAGCGACACTCCTGCTGATGTTTCTCTTGGGCCTCTCTGAGCACCTGACAGACGATCTCTGAGCTTAGAGACTTCCTTCTCCAGCTCCTCCACTTTGTGCTCAATCATTCGTCTCAGGACCCTTTCCTGCTCGACTGCCTCTTTCACTGTTTCTTTACACAGCTCTATCTCCTCATCAAGGACAGTCACCTGACCGGTACCTGACCCTGACTCTTCCTCATCATTTTGCTTCTTAGAGGATGTAGCCTGTCCCGCCTTTCCACGGCCCCTGCGGCGAGAGGAAGATCGGCCATTTTTACTCGGCTCCACGTTACTGCACTCGCTCTCCCTTGCGGTCGAGTCACAGTCTGCACAGGAGTCACTCTTGGGGCCCCTCCCGTTACCCTCTAACCGGGTGTCCGTTCTAGAGGTCTTAACTACCACATCGTCATGGGTTCTGTTGTCATACATTTCAGAGTACATCATGTCAGTCAGTCGGGCAGACGCATCCTTTCCTCCTGTGTCACCGTCTGACTCATCAGTTTTGGGAGGTGTCACTGTCCCAATGTCTGCCACCCCAACAGTAGAGAGGCCTCCCTCCTGCTGTAAAGGAACTCCCCTGTCCCACAAGCCAGAGAACAGTTTAGAGTCCCGACCTATGACCACTGGACACGACAAATTAGGGATTATAGCGACATCCTGTCCTGCAATGTCCCAGCCTGTCTCAAAGACCACCCTGGCCACTGGGTAATCTTTAGTGTCCCCATGGATACAGGTGACCCCGACCTTTCTTCCAGGTATCTGAAACCCGTCAGGTGCAACCCTCACTAGAGTCACCGGACTCCCCGAGTCGACCAGACCCACCACCTCTTCATGGTGTATCTGCAGGGTACACCCCCGTAGTAGTGTGCCGGGCGGATAGTTCCTAAGGCAGACTGGACACATATAACATATTTGCCCCTGGCAACAGTTTGTCTGGACCTCCCCTTTAACATTGGGATCCTCCACCCCTTTTTTGCCAACCGCCCCCTTTTGGGACTCCGCCCCCTTTTGGGCCCCATCCCCTTTTGGGTTGCCACCCCCTTTTGGGACTCCGCCCCCTTTTGGGCCATCACCCCTCCTTGGGTTATACACCGTGGACTCCCCCCACGGCTCTACCAGACCCCAGTTCGCACAGACCCTTATGTCTCTTTGGGCTGGTACTGTTCCTTTAAGAGGTCACCCACTCTGGACCTCTGATGTCCTTATGGTACCTCCCCAGCTCCTGCTGGTACTGTCACCTTCCGCCAGCACCTCCGGCTACCGCGCACAAGCCGCTGCTGCCACTGCAGCTCTTGCTGCTGCAGAACCTCTTGCTGAAAGTCACTGTAGCTCCTGCTACCATAAGTCTCTGCACGCTGCGCTGTCTTGCCGCTTGTCACCTTCGTGACCCCACGAGTCACAGCCAGCCGCTTGTCACCTTCGTGGACTCCGATGAGCCACAGCACACACCTCACACGTGTTCCAGAAAAAAAAACACCAAAAAAAAAACAGTTTCTCACTAATTCTTCTCACTGATCCCGACCAGCCTAGCACGGTTGTCAAGACCGTCCCCTGTTGGCGTCAGCCACACAGGTTCCTGGAGACCTCAGCCTCAGAGGTACCCAGCAAACACAAAAATACAGTCTTTCTCACTGACCCGTCAGCACACCACAGACTCCTGTCTGTCACTCTTGGCCACAGAGATTTCCGGACACCTCCTCTCTCAGAGAGGCATCCCACAAAGGAAAAAAACAGTCTCACTGACCCGTCAGTACACCACAGACTCCTGTCTGTTACCTGTTGGCCACGCAGGTTTCCGGACACCTCCTCTGAGGTATCCTCTCAGCATGCTTTTTGCTTACTTCTCAATGACCCCGGTCACATAACACAGATTCCTGTCTGTCACCACTGCTTAACAGTTTCTTCAGATACCTCATATCTTCAGAGGCACCACATAAACATCAATGCACAGTTTATTCGTAACCACTGGTCACACTCACGGTTTTCACAGACCGTCCGTTCCTCCTCTGGCTCCTGATTCCCAGTCCTGGAACATGTGCTCCTTGGGTCGCTGCCAGCATTCCATCCACCAATTGTAAGGTTTTCCTCACTCGGCTGCTTCAGAGGTAATTCAGGAGACACTTTTCTTATGCAAAAAGTCCTTTGGTTTATCACATCATAAACCATATGGTAACATACAATACAACTCTTCAATGCTTCAGCTCCTGCCTGGAGCCTCACTCTTCAGTCACAGAGACCTCTCTGTAATGTCCTGCCTTGGACACATGGAAGCCTGTCCACACTGGCAGACTCCCACACACTCTCTCTCTCAGGTGCAAAAACACACTCCATTACATAGGTGTAACTCCACCCACAGGTGAGGTCAGGAATCACATGGTTATGTCACATGGTCATGACCTCACCACAGGTCCTTTAGCTACACCATTACATACAGGTTTTATCCCAGGTATTTAGACACAAGCCCCTTGGGTGGGTTTGTAGGTGACTGGACCCGCCCAGCTCTCCAAGTCACCTGGAAGCCTCCCAATGTATAGCAAAACTCTCAGCAGTAGATCTGCTGAACAAAACATGCTCAGGCTTCCATCACAGGGCCACCCACCTCTGTGATACATAACGTCCAACCATCACATGCCTCCATGCATATCCCGAGGGCCATACACAGTGCCCCCTAGCTGCATCAGGGGTCATTACACCACAGCATCTAGCATCCGATTTTCCCTACCCATAGACTTGCATTGGCGATTGTCGACCCACAATCGGTGACAATCGCAGCATGCTGCGATTGCACTCGCACGTTTAAAACGGACCACAAAAAATCTGATACTGGGAGCTGCTCCATAGATTAACATTGGTCCGACTGCAATGCGATATTTCATCGCTTTGTAGTGGTACGATTTAGTCGCCAGTGTGACCTCAGCCTTATACTTACAATGGTGGTTGCTAGAAGATTGTCGCAGACTAATTGAAGGCTGGAATCACCCATGCAGTTTTTGAAAAGCCAAAGAAGTGGATGTAAAAAGATGTGGAAGTAGAAAAGACTTTACGTGAAAACAAAGAATACATCAGAAACATCATTTATGATTCCATCTGTAAAGTAGTCAAAATTACAATTTAGGAATTTACCATTCGCATGCCACGGTTGTATCTACACCGCAGTCAGCGTATCTTTCCCAAGCATCACTCTTATGAGCCAGAAGTCATGCATTCGTCTATTCATAAGCTTTTAAAAGACTTGACAGCACGATCTGGGTGAAGATAAATTGGAGAAAATTTATTGTAATTATTGAAAAAGCATGCTTTCTTTTGGAAAAACACAGATAAAATACTGAGATTCGAAGATAAAATAAAGCAAAAACTCTTAAAACAAACAGAAGAGTAATTCAAGTGTGATAGGTCAGCCAGAGATATTAGTCTATGTGCCGAGACTTTAATTCTCTCATATATGAATGACTATATCCCCAGTGGCACGCTACCCAACATGCAGTGATTCAAAGAAAAAGTGATTCATAGGTATTTATAATATATGGACAAATGCAAATTTTGGCTGCTCTACGCATGACTAGGCTCCGGGGAAGTGTAATCAAAGCTATTACGTGATTCTGCTGCGACTATAAATAAAGACAAAACCTAAATATGGCAGGACTCTGAGGACAATAACCTCAACATGTACTAGAGCCTTTTTGTTGAACTCATAAAGAATACCAATGAAGAAAAAAATAAGAGAAAACAAAACATTATTTGACACTAGCTTCATAACTATATCTATTGCCTTAAATTCTAACAGCCAGAGCTACTACACTATATGGACTATATGGACACAAGTATTGGGGCATGTCTTATTCATTAAATTCAAGTTTTTAATTCAGCTCCATTGCCACAAGTGGATAAAATTCAGTCCCTCACCATGCCGTCTGCCTTTACTGACATTTGAGAAAGAATAGGTCATTCTGAAGATCTCACCGACACCAGCGCGGTCCTGTAACAGGAGACATCGATTTAACAAAGCAGTCCATGACATTTCTTCCCTCCTAAATAATCTAGCATAATCTGTGAGTTATATTATTGACAAGTGTAATTGTTTAGGAACATTAGCAACTTGTACTGGAGAGTAAACCATGATCATGTAAAGTTAGATAATGAAGTTGCTGAGTGCTCAGTTGAATAGTATACGTTCCTAACTCCCTGCTGACCGGATATCTGCAAAGTCCAAGCCTCCTTTAACATTTACATCAGAACAAAAACTGTACCCTGGGAACTTCATGGAATGGGTTTCTATGGCCGAACAGCTGCATTACCAAGCACGATGCCAAGTGTCAGATGGAGTCATGTAAAATACACCACCACTGGACTCTGGAGTAGTGGAAGCGTGTGCTAAGAAGGTATGAATAACATTTATTTTTCTGGTAGTTTGATGGATGAGACTGGGTTTCACAAATGCCAGGAGAACGTTACCTGCGTGACTGCATTGTGCCAACTGTAAAGTTTGATGGAGCTGAGATGATGTTGTGGGGTTGTTTTTCAGGGGCTGGCCTAGTTATAGTGAAGGAAAATGCTTCAACATACCAAGACATTTTGGGAAATCATAGCTTCCAACTTTGTGAGAACAGTTTGGGGAAGTCCCTTTACTGTGCCCAAGTGCACAAAGCAAGATCCATAAAGTCATGGTTGGATGAATTTCGTATGGAAGAACATTTGGGAAAAAACTTCAGTGGAGATTAAGAGCCCAGACCTCTCACCTAACAATTGGTGTCAGACCTCACAAATGTTCTTCTGGTTGAATAGGCAAAAAATTCACATAGACACAATCTAAATAATAATAATAATCTTTATTTATATACATATACATATTCCGCAGCGCTTTACAGTTTAACAGTTTCAAAACACAAGTCATAAGTAACAACGTTAACAATACAATAATTAAAGCAAAATAAGACGACCCTGCTCATGAGAGCTTACAATCTACAGTCATGGCCAAAACTTTTGAGAATGACACAAATATTAATTTTTACAAAGTCTACTGCTTCACTTTTTCTAATGGCAATTTACATATACTCCAGAATGTTATAAAGAGTGATCAGCTTAACAGCAATTACTTGCAAAGTCAATATTTGGCTAGAAAATGAACTTTATCCCCTAAAACACATTTCAACATCATTGCAGCCCTGCCTTAAAAGGACCAGCTAACCTCTTTTCAGTGATTGCTCCATTAACACAGGTGTGGGTGTTGATGAGGACATGGCTGGAGATCAATCTGTCATGATTAAGTAAGAATGACACCACTGGACACTTTAAAAGGAGGCTGGTGCTTGGCATCATTGTTTCTTAACCATGGTTATCTCTAAAGAAACACGTGCAGTCATCATTGCAATGCACAAAAATGGCCTAACAGGGAAGAGTATCGCAGCTAGAAAGATTGCACCTCAGTCAATAATCTATCGTATCATCAAGAACTTCAAGGAGAGAGGTTCCATTGTTGCCAAAAAGGCTTCAGGGCGCCCAAGAAAGACCAGCAAGCACCAGGACCGTCTCTTAAAAGTGTTTCAGCTGCGGGATCGGGCTACCAGCAGTGCAGAGCTTGCTCAGGAATGGCAGCAGGCAGGTGTGAGTGCATCTGCACGCACTGTGAGACGGAGACTCTTGGAGCAAGGCCTGGTCTCAAGGAGGGCAGCAAAGAAGCCACTTCTCTCCAGAAAAAACATCATGGACAGACTGATATTCTGCAAAAGGTACAGGCAGTGGACTGCTGAGGACTGGGGTAAAGTTATTTTCTCTGATGAATCCCCTTTTCGATTGTTTGGGACATCAGGAAAATGCCTCATTCGGAGAAGACAAGGTGAGCGCTACCACCAGTCTTGTCTCATGCCAACTGTTAAGCATCCTGAAACCATTCATGTGTGGGGTTGCTTCTCAGCCAAGGGAATCGGCTCTCTCACAGTCTTGCCTAAAAAAACAGCCATGAATAAAGAATGGTACCAGAATGTCCTCCAAGAGCATCTTCTCCCAACCCTCCAAGAGCAGTTTGGCGATCAACAATGCCATTTCCAGCATGATGGAGCACCTTGCCATAAAGCAAAGGTGATAACTAAATGGCTCAGGGAACAAAACATAGAGATTTTGGGTCCATGGCCTGGAAACTCCCCAGATCTTAATCCCATTGAGAACTTGTGGTCAATCATCAAGAGACAGGTGGACAAACAAAAACCTAAAAATTCTGACAAAATGAAAGCATTGATTGTGCAAGAATGGACTGCTATCAGTCAGGATTTGGTCCAGAAGTTGATTGAGAGCATGCCAGGGAGAATTGCAGAGGTCCTGAAGAAGAAGGGTCAACACTGCAAATATTGACTTGCTGCATTAACTCATTCTGTCAATATAAGCTTTTGTTACTCATATGTTTGCAATTATATTTCTGTCTGTGATAAAAACATCTGTCAAACACACACATAAAAACCAGAGGGCAGCAGATCATGTGAAAATATAATATTTGTGTCTTTCTCAAAACTTTTGGCCATGACTGTACAATGAGGTGGGGGAGATACAAAGTACAGGTGTGTATATACAATGGTGCATTTACAATGATGGTCCAGCCATCTTGAGGGAGTGAGGGATGGAGATAGTGACTGGGCTACACACATACACTTACACCTAGAATGACTTTGATTAGTGAACGTGATAGGCCGCTCTGAACAAATGTGTTTTGAGGGAGCGCCTGAAACTATGCAAATTGTGGATAGATCTAATTTCTTGGGGTAGAGCATTTCAAAGGATTGGCGCAGCGCGGGAGAAGTCTTGGAGTTGGGAGTGGGAGGTACGGATTAGTGCAGAGGTTAGTCGAAAGTCGTTTGCAGAGCGCAGCAGTCGGTTAGGCCAATAGACAGAAATGATGGAGGAGATGTAGGGGGGTGCTGCACTGTGGAGAGCTTGGTGGGTGAGAACTCTCTGACCTTTCCCGGCGCCTGCGCACTGCAGTACTCTGCTCTGCCCTCACCAGGGCAGAGCAGTGCTCCTGCGCCTGAGCCACGACGGGAAGCTAAGAAGAGGAGGGCTTCGCTAGAAGATGGGAGGCGCCGGACCTGGCAGCGACGCCCATCGGACCGGACCAGACGCTGGACCGCCCCTGGGTGAGTATAATATAACTCGTTTTTCTTCTCTTTCAGGTGACATCGGGGGCTTATCTACAGCATTACAGAATGCTGTAGATAAGCCCCTGATGGCGGTGGCTACAGCTGATGGTCGAAAAATGGGGTGACAGATTCCCTTTAACACCCAGATACCGAAGATCTAAAATCTTGTGGAAAGTTTTCCTAGAACACTGGAAGCTGTGAAGGGGGACCAACTCCATATTACTGTATATGGCCTTAGAATGGTATGTCATATAAGCTCCTGCAGATTTAATGTGTAGCTGTCTCAATACTATTGTCCATACATTGTATATGTGGATAAACTTGTGAGGTAGTGGCACTACAGAATAGATGCGTAAGTCTAAAAGCATAGACAGCAGAGGGTGCCCATGCAAAAAAATTATATGGGCCCTTTGCTCAATGATCATAGCCAATCAAAGACCCCAATACCACCATTAGTTATGATCTATGACAATTACCTTCTACTTGCAATGTATTAGACAGAAGCTTATTAGGGAACAGTAGGTCCTTCCCCATTGGGTACCTGGCAGTTGCACAGATCACACCTACCGTTTGGTGTTTCTACCAATGAACTGGAAGTCATTGCCCTTGGAGCTTTGGCCACTATGTGTCCTGCCATATGGTAATATGGCACCACATTAGAGAGAGCGTGTATCTGTAATATGACCATTTTTTTCATGTAGTATGGCCATATACACTTCCACAAGTGGCGAATTCCAGGTTGTAACACATTCTGGAGCACTAGATCATTGACTGATTCCTGTAAGAAATAAATAAAAAAAAAAATACTTGAATACCCCATATAAAGGTAAAAAAAATTCAAATAACATTTTGCACAAGATACAAAGATGTTATCATCATCTAACTTATACAAAATCTAAACTTATAAATTTGTAAAAAAAAATTACAAATGAACAAAAATCTAAATTTCACATTTTTCCACCACTCTACAGCCAAAGATAGTTGTTTTCATCCATTCTTATGAGTCACCGCCTAAACCATTTAATTTGCTGGCAGTGACTAATAGGGGAGAACACAGCCGACAAATTTCCAATGATTAAAACAGTAAACTTTACGAAATTATCAGTTTATCTCAATCTAAATCTAAACTCAATCTAAAAATGGCAATGTATGTTGATGTAGTCGCCATAGTTAACGGGAACCTGACTGGTGATGCATGCTGCCTGATCCATGGGAAGCATGTATCAGACACTGGCTGCTTGATTTTAGCTTAGTAGAGAGACCTGTCACTCCAGGGAAGTGGGCGGAGACCCGCCTGTCCGACTAGTCTCTCGTGTGGCTCAGTCCACATTGTCTAATATATATTGTCTGTGGATGGGTAGCATGTTTCAGTTGTCAACTTGTCATATTATAATTAAAGGCTAATCTCTACACTTGCTTTAACTCCTTATGTAAGCAAAAATGTAAATGTAAGCATACAGTTTCTATCTGCAAACAAGATGATATAAAAACTATTATGGCATTCATGCAACAGTTTTTCATGTATGAGTGCTATTCGTGTTTTTCATGGATAGCACAAACACTAATTATAATCTATGAGACTGTTCAGAAGTCTGTGTATTCTTGCGGACTAAGTAGTCCTTACAAAAACATGGAGACATGTCCAGTATTGATCTGAGTCAACGACCAAATCACTAATGCATGGATCTATAAAAAAAACAATTCTGCTTGATAGGAGAAGCTTGAAAAACCTCCATCAGTTTTTTTTCTGTGCAAAAAAACTAATGAAACTGATGAGAAAAACTGACCCATTCACCCTACACAACTCTTACAAATAGGGGAAATAGACCCTAAAACTGTTACTCTGGTTCATTAACTTAGGTAAAAACCAGCTGTGTGTAGGGTCTATCTAATAAGATCTTTGTTTTCTCAATTTTTACAAATCCGTAAAAGAGGCAATAGAAAAATATAACCAAAAATATAATGAAAAACATAATTACTGTTAAAAATATAAGATTATTATTGTAAAGTGGTCCCTCAAGTGACAATATTAATTAGTTTCTGTGCCACTGGTTTAAGTTGAAAACTTTGAGACTATAGTTTAAGATATTCTGGAAAACTAGTAACTGGTTTTAAAACCAACTACTAAATTATAGATGAGGATAGTATCACTGACACACATCTATCTCAAGTACAAGACCACATCAGAGAATGCACCATATCAGAGTGGAAGTGGTCATGTTTTTCCTGATCTCTCTGTTCATTGCCATAGAAATGATGATAGAATGTTGTGTATCTATAGCCACGTCACCTCTGACAGCAGGGTATGATGGAAGATGTAAAACATTTTCTGTGCTCAGGACAAGAACACTTGTAGGGTCTTGTATAATACAGGTAACGTAGCACAGAGCTTTCACCCGGGGTCCAAAATAGAAGCTCAGCCTGGCACAGCTAAAGAGCAATACAGAATAGTACCAGATGCGTAGCTAGGAGTTCAACACTCGATGGAAGGGGACATCTGAGTGGACTTTAGGCAGCAGACTATTCAGGATACTCTCCAAGCGTGTGACAACAGAGCTTCTTTATTCAGGAACAAACAGGAACAATTTATGATAAGCTTAATAGATCAGCAATAAATCATTTGTGTGCCTCTATCTGTGCAGCATCTACAGCAGGCTGCTTCTCTCATACACAGACACAGGAAAAACAGGAAATACAGTCACATGCTCTCCCTGTGTGAGCCTCTGGGAGTTTTTTTTTTGTTCTACCTTTATAAACAGCATACAAATCTAGCAACTAAACACTCATAGACAGGAATGGAGTTGTTGCACCAAACATATTCCAACACCCCCACTCAACAACTACTTACCCTGTTAGTCCCATTGCGGTTCTGAAGTCCACAAACTTGGCTCTTGATAATGGCTTTGTCATACCATCAGCTATCATCTTGTCAGACTCGCAATAAACAAACTCAAGTACACCTCGTCCACTAAGTCACGTAAGTGGTGATGTTTTACATCAATGTGCTTAGTCCTTACACTAATCCTCTCACTGCTGGCAAGTTTAATGCATCCTTGATTGTCCTCATAGATAATTGTTGGTTGAGCTAGTGGCTTGCCGAAATCTTCCAAAAGTTGTTTCAACCAAATTACTTCTTGACTTGCATAAGCAGCATACATATATTCTGCTTCTGTAGAAGATAATGCGACTGACACTTGTTTTCTGCTGGACCAAGAAATTAAATTTTCTCCTAACTTGAACAAGTAACCACTTGTTGATTTCCGATCACTTGAATCTTCAGCCCAATCTGCATCCACATAACCTCTGATTGTGAGATCTTTTGATGCAGATATCTTAAGACTAGTGTTGAGCATTCCGATACTGCAAATATCGGGTATCGGCCGATATTAGCTGTATCGGAATTCCGATTCCGAGTTCCGATATTTTCGTCTTATCGGATACCGGAATCGGGATGTCACTGTCACTGTCAGTGTCCGTCTGTCGGGTCTGTCAGGAGTCAGCGGCACTTACCTGGCAGAAGATCTCCGGCGGTCACGTCCTGGACTGCTTCATGGCCGCCATCCTCTTCTCCCCGGCGGTCACATGCAGTTTCTCGCGATAACTGCAGTGACTGCTGGGTAATCCCGGCCGTAAAGCAGTCAGTCCGATGACGTCACCGCCGGGGAAGCAGGTAATCAGCTGTGCTGCGCCGGGATGACAGGCTCTGCCTGTCATTCCGATGTAGCAGAGCTGGATCGTCGTGGGACTATCGTTATGGACTGCGTCGGACAGGTGGTATACTGTTGGTTTGTTTTTTTTCTTTTTTTACAGGAGATCGATGGCGTCGCAGGAATGAGAGTGTAATAAAAGAAATGAAAACTGTGTTGTCTCTTTTATTTCATTAAAAGACTTTTTTCTTGCTTTGTCTTTTTTTTACACATTTAATAACTTTGGGATTAATAATGGATCGGTGTCTTATTGACGCCTCTCCATTATTAACCGGGCTTATTGTCACCGTGCAATAAACGGTGACAATAACCCCTTATTACCCCGCTTGCCACCGCTACAGGGCAAGTGGGAAGAGCCGGGTAAAGTGCCACAATTGGCACATCTTTTGATGCGCCAAATGTGGGGCTGCTGTAGCCTGGTATTATCAGGCTGTTGAGGGCCAAAATCCATGGGCCTTGACAGTCTTTTAATACCAGGCCGCAGCAGTCTGCATTTTACTTGGCTGGTTAACAAAAATAGGGGGGATCCCCACGCCGTTTTTTTTTCGAGGGGATCCCCTATTTTTGTTAACCAGCCAAGCTAAGCAGACTGCTGTGGCCTGGTATTATCAGGCTTGCAAGGTCCATGGATATTGGATCCTTACCAGCCTGAAAAACCAGGCCTCAGCGGTCTGCTTCATCTGGCTGGTTAACAAAAATAAGGGGGACCCCACGCTAATTTTTTTCGAGGGGATCCCCTATTTTTGTTAATCAGCCAAGATATGCAGACTGCTGTGGCCTGGTATTATCACGCTGGCAAGGTCCATGGATCTTGGCTCCTTAACAGCCTGAAAATCCAGGCCTCAGCGGTCTGCTTCATCTGGCTGGTTAACAAAAATAGGGGGGACCCCACGCCAATTTTTTTCGAGGGGATCCCCTATTTTTGTTAATCAGCCAAGATATGCAGACTGCTGTGGCCTGGTATTATCACGCTGGCAAGGTCCATGGATCTTGGCTCCTTAACAGCCTGAAAATCCAGGCCTCAGCGGTCTGCTTCATCTGGCTGGTTAACAAAAATAGGGGGGACCCCACGCCAATTTTTTTCGAGGGGATCCCCTATTTTTGTTAATCAGCCAAGATATGCAGACTGCTGTGGCCTGGTATTATCAGGCTGGCAAGGTCCATGGATCTTGGCTCCTTAACAGCCTAAAAATCCAGGCCTCAGCGGTCTGCTTCATCTGGCTGGTTAACAAAAATAGGGGGGACCCCACGCCATTTCTTTTTCGAAGGGAACCCCTATTTTTGTTAATCAGTTCCCTCTGACGTCACTGATTGTGTCCCTGGCTGACCTGAAGTGAAAGTGGAAAGCAATCAATTAAGCTTTCCACTTAAGGGCCCGTCTCACATAGCGATATCGCTACCGAGATCGCTGCTGAGTCACTAGTTTTGTGACGCAGCAGCGAGCTCACCAGCGATATCGCTGTGTGTGACATTCAGCGACGATCAGCCCCCCTGCCGGGTATCGCTGATCGTCGCTGAAATGTCAGGACCTTTGATCGCTGGTTTCCCGCCTGTCACACGCAGCGATGCGTGCCTGTCAGAGGGAAACCAGCGATCAAAAAAAGGTCCTGACATTTCTGCGACGATCAGCGATACCCGGCAGGGGGGCTGATCGTCGCTGAATGTCACACACAGCGATATCGCTGGTGAGCTCGCTGCTGCGTCACAAAACTTGTGACTCAGCAGCGATCTTGGTAGCGATATCGCTATGTGAGACGGGCCCTTAAGCGATGTTACCCGCAGTGTCGCTGTCCCAGATCGCTGCCTGAGCTGCCTGTTTGGCAGCTCAGCAGCGATCATGTAGCGATACACCAGCGATCCTGACAAGTGCATATCGTTGTCGGGATCGCTGGTGTATCGTTATGTGACACCCAGCCTTTACTCTCCTGTCAGGCAGGAGAGGAACTCATTCATTTGGGGTTTACTGTGAGGCTGCAGCATTAGCTGCGGTCCCTGCAGTAAACATTAACCCTTTCTGAAGGATTACACCGTGGGACCTGACTGTGCATGGGATAGGTAAGAATAATTTTGCTTTTTTATTTTATTTTTATTACAGGAAATGGTTTTTGCAGTAAAATAAAAGATGGTCAAAAACATGTGTCTTTATTTCATTAAAATGATTTTTAATTAAAGTGTGTGTGTTTTATTTTTATTTCATGCAATAGGATTAATAATTGATAGTTGTCTAATTGACAGCTCTCAATTATTAACCTGGCTTAAGGTCACCTTTCAATAGCAAGGTGGCTTTAACCCCATATTAACCCATTCGCCACCGCTACAGGGCAATGGGAATAGACGGGCAAAGTGCCAGAAAGGGCGAATCTAATTATAGATTTGTCTTTCCTGGGGTGTCTGGGGGCAGATGTTAGTAGCCGGGGGGGGGCAAAAATAATGGTCCCTCTCTGGGCTATTATTATCTGCCCCCACTCACTGGCTTTGTCTGTCTGGTTGCGAAAATAGGGCGGGAGCCCACGCATTTTTTTTCAGCAATTTTACACCTCATATATATATATACATGTCATTGAATTTGTGACACATATATATATATATTTATATTTGTAGTTCATACACTTCTACATAGTATAATAGCCGCTAATTCAATTGCCGGCTTTTGTGAAAATGCAGAACCCGACATGAAATGACACTTGGTGTACATAGGGTTAACCATGTATTTTCATGTCCTTTGCTATCTAATTTGCACAAACAATTAAATCAGACTATGTGTGCAAAATTTCACACCTCTAGGGGTTAATTAAAGGTGTAAATTCGTAGCAAAAAAGTCCGTTTTTTTTACAACGAATTTACACCTTTAATTAACCCCTAGAGGTGTGAAATTTTGCACACATAGTCTGATTTAATTGTTTGTGCAAATTAGATAGCAAAGGACATGAAAAGAAATGTTTAACCCTATGTACACCAAGTGTCATTTCATGTCGGGTGACCCGACATGAAATGACACTTGGTGTACATAGGGTTAACCATGTCTTTTCATGTCCTTTGCTATCTAATTTGCACAAACAATTAAATCAGACTATGTGTGCAAAATTTCACACCTCTAGGGGTTAATTAAAGGTGTAAATTCGTAGCAAAAAAGTCCGTTTTTTTTTACAACGAATTTACACCTTTAATTAACCCCTACAGGTGTGAAATTTTGCACACATAGTCTGATTTAATTGTTTGTGCAAATTAGATAGCAAAGGACATGAAAAGAAATGTTTAACCCTATATACACCAAGTGTCATTTCATGTCGGGTGCTTCTGTCTTTTCACTGAAGCCGGCTTTACCCGGCAATTGAATCAAAGGATATTTTACTATGTAGAAGTGTATAAACTATACATATATGTATATATATATGTCACAATGACATGTATATATATATATATATGTATTCTATGTGTGTATATTTAGTGTTTACAAGGAAAGAATGGGGTTTTTTTAGTTGCGATATTTTGTTCCCATAGACTTACATGGGACTTCCGGTATCGGTATCGGGTATCGCCGATTTTTTAGTGATATCGGCGATACCATTCCGATTCCGATACTTTAGCATATCGGAAAGTATCGCTCAACTCTACTTAAGACTAAAGGTACTGCCACACTAAACAATCCCGCTAGCGATCACGATAACGACGCATACTAATGCGATCGCTAGTGGGATTGTTTCTATATCGCTAAGTGCGGCCACATTTAGCGATATAGTTAACGACGCTATCGCAGTTAGCGATCTTCTTAACGACTTTAGCGGTACAAAAGTACCGCTAAATCGCTAAGAAAAGGTGCCACACTAGCGATATATACTTACCCAGCGGGAGAGCCGACGAGAAAATAGGGTCCGGAACGATTCCAGCGACGAGCGAGATCACAGCAGGAAGCTCGTCGCTGGCAGATGCCGCACTGAACAACATCGCTAACGGGATCGCTAAATAGTGACGTTTTTTAGCGATCCCGTTAGCGATATTGTTCAGTGTGGCATACCCTTTAGCCTTTGATTTTCTTTAAGATATTGAAGAATTCTCTTAATTGCATTCCAGTCTCTTTGGCGTGGCTTGCTTACATGTCGGCAGAGAATTCCAACTGTGGCTGTGGATATCTGGATGAGTTGTGGTTGCTATGTACAGAAGCGCCCCCACTTCTTGTCTGTAACTCTCATTGCTGGGTAGCAGATCTTCTTCTCCTTCCAACTTTAAGTAGGGCGAGTACATTGTTGTTGACGCACCTTTGGCTTCTGACTATCCAAACTGGTTTAGGATTGCGGAAATTTTAGAATTTTGGTTGAGAAGAAAACTCCTATCTTCCTCACCCTGGATTTGGATTCCCAAATAATATGTCACATTTCCAAGTTCCTTAGTCTCAGAGTGCTGGTTGAGAATTTCACCTAGCTTTGCAATTTCTTTTTCATTGTGGTAGCTCAGTAAGCTCCCATGTCTGGAGTTGGTGAAGGGACTCCATCGCTTCATTAGCAGCATTTATCCACTTCTGCTTCTCGTGGACAGGCAGTTTTTGCATCTCTTGCCATGACTGTGGCTCTGGATCAGGAAGAGTTCTGACCATATAAGAAAGGCGTTGTAATGTATGTAGTACAGTTCATATAGCGTCTTGTGCGTAAGTCCATGCAAACATGGGTCTTTCAAAGAGCAGGGTTCAGAGTCCACAAGTGCTTCAGAGTTCCTCAGTAGGAATAGCTGGAGTACAAGGTCCAAGGCTTACAGGAGTCAAGTCACAGGTTCACTGCAGGCTAGATTCTGAAGCACTGATTGCTCAGCTGTGGCTGCTTAAGAAGCAAAGGAGAGAATCAGGGCGGGAACATGCAAGCTGGAAACTCCATTTTGACTGAGGGCAAGATAGCTGCAGCAAGACAGAAAGTAAAATGGCTGACGAACAAACTGAGTTTCAGGAATATATACATAGAACCTTACATTACTCCCCCCTTAAGGACAACCTCCGGATGACCTCAGACCAGGCTTGTGTGGGTACCTCTGATGAAACTGACGGAGCAAGCGAGGAGCATTAACGTTATTGACCGGTTCCCATGAGTTGTCCTCCACTGGGTAGCCCTGCCATTTAATCAGATATTGTAACTGATTTCTATACAACCTGGAATCTAAAATCCTTTCCACCACAAATTCTTCCTGACCATCGACTAGCACTGGGTCAGGGCAAGGAGAGGAACGTCCAGGAAACGTATTGGGTGTCGCAGCCTTTAGTAGGGATACATGAAAGACAGGGTGAATTCTCATAGTTCTGGGCAGTTGAAGACGACAAGCAACGGCACTTATAATTTTACTGATTTTATAGGGTCCAATGTACTTATGTCCCAACTTAGACGATGGAATCCTTAACTTAAGATTTCTGGTTGACAGCCAGACCAAGTCTCCTACCTTGAAAGCTGGTGCAGGTTTACGAAATTTATCTGCTGCTTTCTTGTACCTTTCTTGAGCCGATTCCAGATTTTCCTTTAGAAGATCCATATTCTTCTGTAAAGACGTGATTCTTTCAGCCACTGCTGGTAAAGGCGTTTCTATGGGAAATCGTGGTAGAATGTTAGGATGATAACCTAGATTAGAGTAAAAAGGAGACTGTTTAGTGGAGGCACTCTGAGAGTTGTTATACGAGAACTCAGCTAATGGAAGTAGATCCCCCCAATCATCCTGTAGGTGGCAGATAAAGCAGCGGAGATACTGCTCCAGGGTTTGATTGGTTCGTTCGGTCTGTCCATTAGTCTGGGGATGAAAAGCAGAAGAAAGGTTTACTTTAATGTCCAATGCTGCACAGAAATTTTGCCAAAACCTAGAAGTGAATTGCACCCCTCGATCCGAAATAACCTCATCCGGTACTCCATGTAAGCGAAACACATCTTTAATCATCAAATCTGATGTCTGTTTTGCAGTGGGTAAGCCGACACAAGGGATAAAATGAGCTGCCTTTGTTAGACGGTCAACCACCACTAGAATGGTGTTCTTCCCCTGAGAGGTTGGTAACTCCACAATGAAGTCCATAGAAATGGATCCCCACGGGCGGGACGGGGTGGGAAGAGGCTGTAACAGACCAGTTGGTGAGGAGCGAGGTGTTTTGCATCTTGCACAGACCTCACATGAAGTGACATAATTCAAAACATCCTTCCTGCAAGTGGGCCACCAAAAGAAACGAGAAAGAAATTCCTGTGTCTTTAGAATTCCTCTATGCCCAGCTATCTTGGAATCGTGAATGAGTTGCAATACTCTTAATCTGACTGTTTCAGGAATATACAGACGTTGTCCCTGAATCCACACACCATTCTTAAAGACAAGACTTACGTCCCTTGGGGGTTGTGCCAAAAAGGAATCCGCATGGTATGCTTCCTTGATGTCCTTAAGTAGGTCTTGATTATGAATTACTCCTAGGAATCTAGAGTCAGGAAGAATAGTCTTAGGAGGAGTAATTGGACGTGTCTCTGCTGAGTAAATCCTAGAGAGTGCATCAGCCTTTCCATTGCGCGATCCTGGTCTATAAGAGATGATAAAATTAAATTGGTTTAAGAAAAGATTCCAGCGAGCCTGGCGAGGAGTCAGGCACTTAGCCGACCTGATAAACTCAAGGTTACGATGGTCTGTCAGGACGACTATTTGCTGTGCAGCTCCCTGAAGAAGGTGTCTCCATTCTTTGAAGGCGGCAATAATGGCCAACAACTCTCTATTGCCCACATCGTAGTTCCTCTCAGCCGAAGACAACTGCTGGGAAAAGAAGGCACAGGGATGCAAGACATTCTTCTCACCTGTTCTATGAGAGAGTATAGCTCCAACGGCACAGTCTGAAGCATCCACCTCTATTATGAAGGCAAGCTCGGGGTTGGGATGTACTAGGATAGGTGCAGTGGTAAATTTATCTTTTAGACGGGAAAATGCTTCCTGGGCTTGGGGAGTCCAGGAAAACCTAGACTCTTTCCGGGTAAGTTGAGTGATAGGTGACACTACCTCAGAGAAATTTCTAATGAAACGTCTATAGAAGTTGGCAAACCCGATGAAGCGCTGTACCTCCTTCACATTTCTAGGACTTGGCCAATCCTTGATGGCTTGGGTTTTGCTTCCATCCATACTAATTCCTTGTGTAGACAGTACATACCCCAGAAATTGAATTTCGGTCCTATGGAATTCACACTTTTCAAGTTTGATGTAAAGATGATTTTGTCTTAGACGTTCCAAGACCATTCTCACATGTCCATGATGTTCCTCTGTGGAGTTAGAAAAAATTAGAATATCATCCAAATAAATTACCACGAATGTATCTAGGAGATCCCTGAAGATGTCATTCACCAAGTGTTGGAAAGTGGCTGGGGCGGTACTCAGACCAAAAGGCATAACTAGATATTCAAAGTGTCCATAGCGTGACCTGAATGCAGTCTTCCATTCATCCCCAGGTCTAATACGGACTAAGTTATAGGCCCCACGAAGATCTAGTTTAGAAAAAATTTTGGCATGTCGCACTCTCTCCAATAACTCAGGGATTAAAGGCAATGGATAACGGTTTCTAATAGTAACCTTATTGAGTTCCCTATAGTCTACGCATGGTCTCAGAGATCCATCTTTCTTCTTTACAAAGAAGATGGGTGCACCTGCAGGAGATGAAGAGGGGCGTATGAAGCCCTTGGCTAGATTTTCATCTATGTAATCCTTTAAAGCCTTTAGCTCGGGCCCCGCCAGGGGGTAGATCTTACCAAAAGGTATCTCTGCTCCAGGCAATAATTCAATTGGACAATCATATGGACGGTGAGGAGGAAGCTGGTCAGCGTTCTTCTTGTCACATAAATCCACATAGTCCTGGTATACAGCTGGTAGTTCAGGGACTGACATGATTCCTTTAGGAACAGAGCAAGCTGAAACTTTTGGACTCATCTGTTTCTCTGGAAAGTGTAATTGCTTGGTCTCCCAGTTAATGGTAGGATTCTGAGCCTGCAGCCATGGTAGCCCTAGAATAATGGGAAAGTGGGGAGAAGAGATAAGCATAAAGGACAGTTTCTCTTGATGATCTTTACCCATAAGAACCCTCAAAGGCTCTGTTTCCTGATCCACTGGTCCAGAGGTCAGCAGGGAGCCATCCACAGTTTCCATCTGTACTGGAGTAGCCTTCTTCACTGAACGTATTCCCTGTTTCAGAGCAAAGGAGACATCCATAAAATTTCCACTTGCCCCTGAGTCGATCATAGCAGAGCTAGACACCCAAGCTGAGTCAACCCAGAGTTTGATGGAAAGAAAGCAATGAGAATTGTTTTTCTTACAACTCAGCTGGGACACCGCTGAGGAAACTTGAAAAATGGCAGCGTTTACACAGTCAACGTCCTCAGAGGTAACGGAGTTTAAGTCCGAGAAATCAAGATCTGTTGCTGCAGATCTCTCTGGAGCCTGAGGCTCGGACCTGACAGATCCCCTCTCGCAACACTCACAATGAATGAGTGCTGCAGTAGTCTTACGAGAACGGCTGGGGCAGTTTATAATGAAGTGCCCTGACTTACCACAATAGAAACATAGATTCTCCTTAAAACGATGTTCCTTGCGTGCATCACTAACCCGTCGTTGTAAAGAGTCTACCTGCATGGGTTCAGGTTCAGGTTCCCGTGTAATCCTACTCAAAGGTTCCTTAGCTGGAGAGGAAGGTAGGAAAAGGTTAGTACGATTGCTTTCGAACCATCTCTCTTGCCTGCGTTCAGTCAGACGAGTATCAATACGGATGCAGTAGTTAATAAAGTCACCTAACGCAGTGGGAGGGTCGGCACGAGCAAGTTCATCCTTAATCAGTGGAGATAACCCCTTTCGAAAAATAGATTTTTTGGCGGAACTGTCCCAGGTGGTATCAAGGGCCCATCTCCTGAAATCCAAGGCATATTCAGCTACCGAGTGCTTACCTTGGCGCAAAGCTAACATGGCTGCTTCAGCTGTTGCACCTCGATTGGGGTCATCAAACACCTGCCCCATGGCTGAAATAAAATCATCAAGGTGATTCAAACAATCATCCTCAGTCTCAATCAGAGGGTTTGCCCACATTAAAGCCTTGTTGGTAAGCAACATAATTATAGTAAGCACCTTAGATCGTTCAGTGGGAAATTGTGAAGCATGTGCAGAAAAAAAAGATTGCATTGATTAATAAATCCCCTGAATTTCTCACGTTCACCGCCAAAACGAAAAGGGGGCAACTTGGGAATCCCAGCACTCGGGGCTACGGCAGGAGCCTGGACTCGCCCCTCTAGAACCTCAATCCTGGCTCGCAAATCCTGGGTAGTCTGTCCAACCACTTGCAAATTGTGATTATTGAGGTCCTGTAGATTTGTAAAACGGGTCTTTATATTCTGCAAATCTGCAAGGATATTATCAGTCACTCCGCAAAGTTCCTTTATGCGGGCCTCCATTTTCCAGATCTTTTAAGACAGGATTACTGGAAGAAGAGGAGAGAAAAAAAACAATAGTGTTCACCTGTGGCAACACTGCAGAGAGAAAAAAAAAATTAAGGGAACTGCTCACCTGGAATGGTTGTGAGAAGTCACAACCACTATCATCACAGAAAGTTTCAACCAGACATCTGATATCCAGAGTTACAGCAGACAAAAAAGAGAAAAGAAAGGAAAAAAAAAAAAAAAAACAATAGTGTTTACCTGTGGTAACACTGCAAAAAGAAAAAACTTAAGGGAATTGCTCACCTGGAATGGTTGTGAGAAGTCACAACCACTGTCATCACAGAAAGTACAACCGGACGTCTGATATCCACAGTACAGCAGACACAGCCTTCCAGACCCAGCAGACACTAACGTTTTGGCTTCAGAATCTTGTAATGTATGTAGTACAGTTCATATAGCGTCTTGTGCGTAAGTCCATGCAAACGTGGGTCTTTCAAAGAGCAGGGTTCAGAGTCCACAAGTGCTTCAGAGTTCCTCAGTAGGAATAGCTGGAGTACAAGGTCCAAGGCTTACAGGAGTCAAGTCACAGGTTCACTGCAGGCTAGATTCTGAAGCACTGATTGCTCAGCTGTGGCTGCTTAAGAAGCAAAGGAGAGAATCAGGGCGGGAACATGCAAGCTGGAAACTCCATTTTGACTGAGGGCAAGATAGCTGCAGCAAGACAGAAAGTAAAATGGCTGACGAACAAACTGAGTTTCAGGAATATATACATAGAACCTTACAGGCGTCTAGCTGGGATACCTTTGTTTGGCCTTTCTGGTCTCCTGACTGGAGCTTGACTTGGTTCTTCCGTGTCTTCCTTTGTGGCTTTAGATCTTATCTACACTTCAGTATTTTCCTTTTCGGTGTCTGGGTTTGGTGATTGAGATTCTTGTTCTTGATTCTTAGGTTGAATAACTGGTGTAACTTCATGGAATTTGAGCGATACAGAGTTTTCATCAATTACTACATCTCTGCTGATTGTTACTGTGTTGGTCCCAGGGTACAGGATTCTGTATCCCTTTTGAGTTTCGCTATAGACCACCAGGACTCCTTGCTTTGCGTGTGATTCCCATTTGGAATGTTTTTCTTTGAGAACATACACAAACGTTTTGCTTCCAAATATCCTGAGGTGCTTCAGGTTAGGCTTCTCGCAGTTCCATAGCTCATATGGAGTTTTATTTGTGGCTTTACGTGGCACTGTTTTGAAGATAGGAAGCTGTCATGATGGCTTCGTTCCAATACGTTGTAGGTAGATTCGCATCAAACAATATACTTCTTCCACTTTCACAGACAGTACGGTTCTTTCTCTCTGCAATGCCATTTTGTTCTGGATTGTATGGAATGGTAGTCTGGAACACAATTCCATTCTTTTTTAAAATGGTTTTCACCTTACCACTTGTATATTCGGTTCCATTATCTGCACGCAGGGCTTTTGGCATTCTTCCAAATTTGTTAAACACTACAGCAAGATATTCTTTAAGCTTCTGTGGAACTTCATCCTTACTGTGAAGCAGGTAGGTGACTGTATATCTGGAGTAGTCATCAATAAATGTGAGAAAACAGCTCTTCTTGCTAGGATTTTGAACACTCATTGGACCACATACATCTGTATGTATTAGATCCAGAGGCTGTGCAGATCCAGTGGTGCTTACGTTAGGAAAGAATTTTCTGGACATTTTCCCTTTAAGACAGCTAATGCACTTCATCATTTGACTACACTGGTTGATTTCAATACCATTTGCAAGTTGAGCTAGCTTCTTTACTGCTTCTGGGTCTCTGTGCCCAAGACATCTGTGCCATACATGGATACAGTTCTTATGCAGATCTTGTCTAGCACTGTACACTCTTTCTTTGCATTTTAGCTGATAAAGTTCATCTTGGATTTTTCCTTCTGCAAGGGTGTGACCCTTCTTTGAGATGATGCAGCTGTTATATCTAAAAGTAACTACGTTCCCCTTTTGAGTGAGCTTCTTTACTGACAGAAGATTGCTTTCAAGGCTGGGAACATAGAGAATATCCTTTATTGTGATCTTTCTGCTTTGTGCTGAGGAAACTGGACAGTGGAGGTAGCAGTCTCCTACTCCTTCTGAAGTCATATAGTGACCATTAGTTAAGATGACCTATTCTGACTTGTTTCATTAAGGTCAGTGAAGAAATCCTTGTTATTTGTCATATGACTGCTTGCACCAGAATCTATACACCATATATAACTTGCAGATGGGCCTGTATTGGCATTAAATGCAGCTTTAACACATGCAGCTGTTTTAACCCTTTGATGACTGTTCTGCTTTTTAAACTGACTCATTCTTTTAATTTTAATGACTAGTTTCTTTTAGATTGTACTTATATTTAGGGAAATCCTGTGTCTTTAATGCTGTTTCTGCTCTGGATTCATTACTGCTGCTTACATGCTGCGTTTTTCTCTTGAATTCATCCACAAGTTTGGTTTAACATACTCTAGTGTCAGCTCATCATCTGGCCGTGCATCTAGTGCAGTCATGAGTGTGTCATAACTCTCTCGAAGACCACTTAATAGAAGTGCAGCAACATGAAAAGCTTTAATTTCTTCTCCAATACTGTACCTCTGAGATGCTCCCCAATTATTAATTATTAATAATATTATTAATATTAGGAGGCTTATAGCAAACTCCAATTAGAAGCTTTCCATTATTGCCATCCCCATGTACATTTTTGACTCTACATGGCCACAGCTCCCCCCAATGAGCACAGGTCTTAAGTTGCGGATTTTACAAAATTACACACCCCTCCACTTTTTTGTCTTTTCTGTCCTTTCTAAATGTAGTATAATCCTCTATGTTTGTCACCCAGTCTTGGCTTTCATCCAGCCAGGTTTCCATGCCTGGCCCAGTACTGTGCAGAGACTTGCTGCTGCAACCAGTGTTGGAGCAGGCAGATTTGGGACTAAGTCCTTTGTTGCTTCATCTGAGCATGCCCAGGGCAAGATCTCCCATTGGAGATCAGGGGTCACATGCTCAGATACAGCTGCCACTCCTATTGGTCCTTCAGGAAGGTCCTGTGGCTGTTGATGTTCTGAAGCAGCTTCCCATTGGTCCTTCCTGGAAGGTCTTTTTCTCGTGGCTGCTATAAAAGGCTGTCCTTACCGCACGGCCGTGCGCTAGTATCAAATCTGTTACGTGCTTGCGCCAGTGTAGTCATGTATGCATGCGGTTAGGTCTGGCTGAAATAAGCCCCTAGAATACCGGCACCTCCGGTGAGGAGATTGTATGCACGTGTTCAGGGCTCGGCTGAAAACGCCATTAGAATACCGGCTACTCCGGTGAGGAGATTATTGCTTGGGTTCTGATTGCATGACCACAGACTGCAATCCACTTAGCAATCATCTGTGTTTCCTGTGAGTCTAACAGGACACAGTCTTTGTTACAGCAGCTCTGTGATTTAACAGAGTCCGCTTATATCGCCATATAGTGCTGCAGCGTTTACATCTGCGACTCTGCGGGATAACAGAGTTCGCTCATACTGCCTATTTACGCCATCTTACTAGCAGCAGGCTCTGCCAGCACGGTGGACCCCGGGCTGCGAATGCACCTCTCCTTAATATCTATTAGGTGCATTCCGCAGGCCCCTAACACCATATCCCTCTATATATAGTGTGAGACAGTGAAAGCATATGTATTGAATGGGGTGTACATTTCACCTAGATACTTTGCTAACTGGTATAAGGGAAATGTGTGGCTTTGTAAAACTAGTGGTGGAGAAAGGTCACTACACCTTCCATTCAGTACACGCTTGCAGCTCAAACCTGTGGCCACTCAGGTGATAATTAGGAAGCCAGAAGTAGGTGTCTGGGAATACAGACAGAGAGCTTGCTTAGTCTGGACAAGGAGTCCAGGCACAGAAGGAGACTCCAGGAGGGGAGCTGTCTCAGTCTGGGTGCTCGATGTACCCCGGACACAGGAGTAGTCTCTGTGAAACTCCATGCTGCAAAACTACTGAATAGGAGGGGAGCTCTCTCAAGTCTGGACGTGGGATGTGCCTTCAGACACAAAGAGGAGTCTCTGTGTAACTCCATGCTGGTAAATGCTGAATATAATGTGTTGTTTTGGCCCAGGCTGTTAGAGTCTGGTCCCTGATAGTGAGGGAAATCTATCTATGTGTAGTGAGTGGCTGGAGAAGCCCAGGATTTATGTTTATGATTTGGTTTTGATTATGTTCTGTTTGCTGTGGACTTTAATAAAACTGGTTGCGGCCAGTTTTTACCAGAACTGCTGTCTGTGAATGGACTCTTTATGCCACTCCGTCTCCCCAAGACGGCGATCCCAGAGCTATATCCCCTGGAAATGTTACAATAGGATAATGCTCCCAGAGACCCGTATACACAGTATAATGTCAGCATATGCACAGTATAACGATCCCATAGGTCCCTATGCACAACATGGCCCTCTAAACACAGTCTAATGCCCTTATTTTCCCCTATAGATAGTACAATGCCCCATAGGTCCCCTGTATACAGTTTACTACTCCCTATAAAAAGTATAATGCCCCAAACATCCTTATACATAGTATGATGCCACCATAGCCCCACTAAATACAGTGTGATGCCAACTTCCCTATATACAGTATAATGCACTCATACCCTCCCCTATACACAGTATAATGCCAACTATACACAGTGTGATGCCCCCATAGCTCCCTTATATACAGTATAATGCCCTCACATAGAATGATGACCCCCATAGTAGTCCCCACACTGTATGATTCCTCCACAGTTCCCCTACAAGAACTTTTAAAATAAAAAATAAACATCACATACTCCCCTAACCCTGAATTCTGGAAGTTAATACAAGTTTATACATTTTCCTTATTACATGGATATAAAAATTTACTATTTATACTGATATGCCTGCAATTTTCGTTAATTTAAAAAAGCAACAATACTTTGGTGATGTAAGTAATATACAGACTTTGCCTTTAAATTTAATTTATTGAAGCATAACTTTCAGTAACTTAGTTTTTCCTTTCTTACGCTAATTGTCTGTGTCATATTTTGTTCACAAAATAACTTTGTTCTGTTGAGTTTTAAAACACATATAATTTGTTTTCTGTATGCTTTGGCTAAAAAGACTTTCCAAGGTCATGTTTCTGGAATTCTTGGAATAAACCCTTCAAAATGTTCCACTTCTTTTTCCTTCAACCTCCTTAAGTTTATCAAGAAATGAATATCTATTGTTTCTATGGTGAAAGACTTAGCAGACATACTACTTGAGTTTCTTAAAGGTGCTGTCCGGTTGTCCAGTGAAAATAAGTCATCATCTATCCACTGGATAGGTGATATAACTTGTTGATTGGTTGAGGTCTGATCACTCGGACCAAACTGATCAGAATGGGGATTTTTTATCCCCTATAGTGCTTTACCCCAGTTATTCATTCTCTTTTGGGCTGCTGTAAAAAGGCCAGCGCAGAGCATTGCTCTTCAGTCTCATAGGGAGCACAGCGCAGAGCATTGCTCTTCAGTCTCATAGGGAGCACAGCGCAGAGCATTGCTCTTCAGTCTCATAGGGAGTGCAGCGCAGAGCATTGCTCTTCAGTCTCATAGGGAGTGCAGCGCAGAGCATTGCTCTTCAGTCTCATAGGGAGCGCAGAGCATTACTCTTCAGTCTCATAGGGAGCGCAGCGCAGAGCATTGCTCTTCAGTCTCATAGGGAGCGCAACACAGAGCATTGCTCTTCAGTCTCATAGGGAGCACAGCGCAGAGCATTGCTCTTCAGTCTCATAGGGAGCACAGCGCAGAGCATTGCTCTTCAGTCTCATAGGGAGCGCAGCACAGAGCATTGCTCTTCAGTCTCATAGGGAGCGCAGCGCAGAGCATTGCTCTTCAGTCTCATAGGGAGCGCAGCGCAGAGCATTGCTCTTCAGTCTCATAGGGAGCGCAAAGCATTGCTCTTCAGTCTCATAGGGAGCGCAGCGCAGAGCATTGCTCTTCAGTCTCATAGGGAGCGCAGCGCAGAGCATTGCTCTTCAGTCTCATAGGGAGCACAGCGCAGAACATTGCTCTTCAGTCTCATAGGGAGTGCAGCGCAGAGCATTGCTCTTCAGTCTCATACGGAGCGCAGAGCATTGCTCTTCAGTCTCATAGGGAGCACAGCGCAGAGCATTGCTCTTCAGTCTCATAGGGAGTGCAGCGCAGAGCATTGCTCTTCAGTCTCATAGGGAGCGCAGCGCAGAGCATTGCTCTTCAGTCTCATAGGGAGCACAGCGCAGAACATTGCTCTTCAGTCTCATAGGGAGTGCAGCGCAGAGCATTGCTCTTCAGTCTCATACGGAGCGCAGAGCATTGCTCTTCAGTCTCATAGGGAGCACAGCGCAGAGCATTGCTCTTCAGTCTCATAGGGAGTGCAGCGCAGAGCATTGCTCTTCAGTCTCATAGGGAGCGCAGCGCAGAGAATTGCTCTTCAATCTCATAGGGAGTGAATGAAGAGTTGGTCATGCACGCACATTGCTACTCCATTCTAATGAGGATAAAAGTGAACTGTTCTGCCAGTCAGAACATGTACGAGTCATTGGGCCGACATACAGTGGGTATGGAAAGTATTCACACCACTTTAAATTTTTCACTCTTTGTTTCATTGCAGCCATTTGGTAAATTCAAAAAAGTTCATTTTTTTCTCATTAATGTACACTCTGCACCCCATCTTTACTGAAAAAAAAGAAATGTAGATTTTTTTGCAAATTGATTAAAAAAGAAAAACTGAAATATCACATGGACATAACTATTCAGACCCTTTGCTCAGACACTCATATTTAAGCCACATGCTGTCCATTTCCTTGTGATCCTCCTTGAGATGGTTCTACTCTTTCATTGGAGTCCAGCTGTGTTTAATTAAACAGATAGGACTTGAAATGTAAAGGCACACACCTATTCTGCAGGTAGGTGATAAGTTGTTTTCACCAGACAACCCCTTTGATCAAATTTCCTAATTGTTATTCAAAATTAATGGTTATAATAGTGTTATGAGGACTGGTTGTTGATTATAGCAACTCTTAAGAGAACTTACATGCAGGGGCGGACTGAGTCAGGGGGGCATTGGAGCACATGCCGACCGCATCACAGCAGACATTGTACTCACGTCACACTAGCCTTTTTCTGTCCGTCGGTAAGGAGCTTCAGTCTGTGAGCAGTACAGGAGGTCAGACATTGTTGTATCCTGGTAAATATGAGCTCCAAATAGCAGGGCCGCCATCAGGGCATTACTGCTCTGACTGGCATATGGGGCCCGGTGGATAGAGGGGGCCCGCATCGGGCCCCGTCTCATCTGCTCACCGGGCTCTAGCGGCAGGCTTCTGCCAATGCAGAAACTGAACCTGCGTCCGAGACGCAGGTTCAGTTTACTCTATTGCCGTGCAGGCCCGCACAGCAATATGTAAAGGCACCAGCCAATCACAGGCTGGCAGCTGACGTCTGCACGCATGTCGCAAGTGACTCGCACCACAATTGTGGATACCAGGGCTATGGGGTACTCGGAGCCGAGCCCATGGAAATCTATGGGAGTTGTCACTGGTAGCGGTGGCTCGGTCCGTGGCCCTGGCGGTCGTGCAATGGGGAATATTTACAGGGGAATTTGTAATAGTTCGTGACGCCACCTGCGGTTTCTGGTCAATTGTACCAGCGCTGCTGTAAGGGTCTTCACAGGGGATGTTATGGGGCAGCTAGATGGTGGGTCTCCCACAGGTGAGACTGGTCCCTGGAAGTCTATGGTGACGATGATGCAGAGTGTAGATAATAATTCAGTCGCACACAATGCAGCTTCTTTTCATACCTTTTACTGGTAGATGGTTCAAGAAGATCCCGGGGAGCTGGTCGGGGTGGAGAGTGCACATTCGGGTAACAGCTGAGCAGGTTAGAGGCCTCCTTTACTTCCATATACATGTGAGTCCAACTTGCGTGAAGCGAAGTTAACTCTGAAACTCCAGCTTTCTCTATAGCTGTACTGCCCGGCCAACGTTGTGGTGGAGCCTTCTAAGTGATGAAACTAAGTCCTTACTTTTGTCGTGCACTTGACTCAAAGTCCCTGTTCCACCTGACTCCGGTTACGTATTGACACTTAGGGCTGCTCTCTGCGACCTGTAGTCCAGATGCCTCCGGTTTTCTTGTTACTAAGCTTGAAACTGTAGCAACGCTTCGGACCCCGGTGTCCGGCAATTTAGTGCAAGTAATCCAATACCTGTAGCACTTCTATATCTTCTCCACTGCGCCCTTCGCCCTGCTTCACGCTCTTAACATAAGCACTTGTAGAATACAATGGCGAGGTCAGCTTTCTCTAGGACTCGCTGAGCAGCCCTCAGTATACTCTAAGTCCCGACTGGACTGACACTGAGCTGATCCGTCCGAAGACAGGAAAACAGATTCCACTACTCTCCCTCCTAGGTTGGCTGACTGACTAACCACCTAAGCTACGTGTCACTCCCTCCTATATCTCAGATGGGTGTGTCTGAAAGAGTGAGTGACAGTGAATGAATATCAAGCGTTGCTGTTACCTTCCTGTGCACTCTCCTGGATTTTATGTGTGCCTGCGTAGCTGGGCTACACATCCCCCCTTGGTAAAACACAGCACTCCCGGGCTGTAAAAGAGAAAAAGAAAACATTTTTGTTTTGCATTAAACATAAACATTTAACTCATCCCATCCGGGAGGTAAGACTTCTTGAACGTTACAATTTGTACAATAGGAAAAATACAAAAGTATCAAAACATTTTTCTCATAAATATTCACAGTATAAAACAGTATTCTTGTGGAGGACCCGCACCAAAAACCTCCCACGTGGGTCCTGGGTGGGCTGCAGGACTTTTGACTGCAGACCTCACTCTAGGCCCACCATACGGGTTTTTCTTCAGAGGTAGATAGTAGTAGTGGTTTCATGTAAAACCAAGATAATGCACCGAAGCGCAACTATTTACAAAGACAAGTTCTTGGGCCGGCACAGTCCACAGCCTCTCAGTCCATGAAGGGTTAAATACATATATACATTTTAGAAATCCACATTATAATTTAACTTTCACTTTAACTTTTACTTTACCCAACCAGGGTATACTATGCAACTATGCAATCAACATATTACTTTTTAACTTTTCAAATTCTCTTCCTTGTACCCAGCCGGGTATTCTACTCAATATGTAAACACTATACATACACAGTAATAAAGTGCAAAAATGGCAATTATTTCTTCAAAACTTTTTACAATTTCTAGAATGCGGTAAACCCTGTCTGGGTACTACCGGTCTTCACTTTTACAAACTTTCAATGACGTCTTCCACTCCTGGGGCTGGAACGACGCGATGTTCTTTGGATCTCATAACAAATAAGTCATGGCCCGATATCAGTGTTTGAGTGGCCACAGTCCTTGTGCGAACCACTTGGGACGCAACGGGTGTCTCAGGCAAATATTGACTTTTCATCAAAGATGCAGGCTTAGGCTGCGATTTAACTGTGGTCGCATCATCCGGTTGTGATACAAAATGAGTTGCAGGTTTCGTTGCGGGATACGTTGCTGATTGCGATGCAGGGGGCGATGCAGAGTAGGTCGCCGATTGCGATGCAGTGTAGGTCGCCAATTGCGATGCAGAGTAGGTCGCCAATTGCGATGCAGTGTAGGTCGCCAATTGCGATGCAAAACAGGACGCACAATGCTGGTGTGATGCAGAGCAGGAAGCAGGTGTGTGCAATGGCTCAGTTGGGGACGCACTAACCTGCTGCTGTCGCTGCTCCATCACAGACGGCTGGGTTCCCTCCGGTGTCCCTACCGGGGAACTGTGCTCCGCTGTGGCCTCCTGGCCTGGCCTGGCTGGTATACCGGTCCGTCTCCCGCCGCTTCCTCGGTGGAGTCGGGTTCAGCTCCTTCATAGCTGGTCTCCGGTTTCCCTTCAGCCGCTGGCGTTGGTGGCACAGGGGACGCAGGCAACGATTTCGTTCCTGGAGGGGTGAGCACGGCGTCCCACAGCAGCCGCTGTTTCCGGGTACGCCAGCGTTTCTCAATCTCCTTCATTCCTTTGCGGTGGCGGGCCACATCTTCCATCACCGCATCCACCTTCTCGTCCCAGGCCAGACTGTAGTTTCCATCAGGAACAATCTGGTCTCTTCCGTGGAGGCGGGATTTGCGTCTCCTCCTCTTCGCATAGAGGATGAAGAGGAGGCGGATTTCTTTAGCAGTGGGGCAGGACCGCACATTATAGTAGCCTTTCGAGAGGGCGGCCATATCTTTCGCGCCTCAGGGGGGTACACGCCCACGAATGCACGCCAACCTTCTTCACCAGCGCCTCAGGGCGCCAACATGGCGGCAAAATGGCGGTATTTGGCGCCAAAAGCAGCAAACAGTCTTTTTCACCAAACAGTTCAATATAGGCACACAGGACTCACAATTGCAAGTTTCGGATCCTGTTCGTGACGCCAAAATAATTGACTCGCACCACAATTGTGGATACCAGGGCTATGGGATACTCAGAGCCGAGCCCATGGAAATCTATGGGAGTTGTCACTGGTAGCGGTGGCTCGGTCCGTGGCCCTGGCGGTCGTGCAATGGGGAATATTTACAGGGGAATTTGTAATAGTTCGTGACGCCACCTGCGGTTTCTGGTCAATTGTACCAGCGCTGCTGTAAGGGTCTTCACAGGGGATGTTATGGGGCAGCTAGATGGTGGGTCTCCCACAGGTGAGACTGGTCCCTGGAAGTCTATGGTGACGATGATGCAGAGTGTAGATAATAATTCAGTCGCACACAATGCAGCTTCTTTTCATACCTTTTACTGGTAGATGGTTCAAGAAGATCCCGGGGAGCTGGTCGGGGTGGAGAGTGCACATTCGGGTAACAGCTGAGCAGGTTAGAGGCCTCCTTTACTTCCATATACATGTGAGTCCAACTTGCATGAAGCGAAGTTAACTCTGAAACTCCAGCTTTCTCTATAGCTGTACTGCCCGGCCAACGTTGTGGTGGAGCCTTCTAAGTGATGAAACTAAGTCCTTACTTTTGTCGTGCACTTGACTCAAAGTCCCTGTTCCACCTGACTCTGGTTACGTATTGACACTTATGGCTGCTCTCTGCGACCTGTAGTCCAGATGCCTCCGGTTTTCTTGTTACTAAGCTTGAAACTGTAGCAACGCTTCGGACCCGGTGTCCGGCAATTTAGTGCAAGTAATCCAATACCTGTAGCACTTCTATATCTTCTCCACTGCGCCCTTCGCCCTGCTTCACGCTCTTAACATAAGCACTTGTAGAATACAATGGCGAGGTCAGCTTTCTCTAGGACTCGCTGAGCAGCCCTCAGTATACTCTAAGTCCCGACTGGACTGACACTGAGCTGATCCGTCTGAAGACAGGAAAACAGATTCCACTACTCTCCCTCCTAGGTTGGCTGACTGACTAACCACCTAAGCTACGTGTCACTCCCTCCTATATCTCAGATGGGTGTGTCTGAAAGAGTGAGTGACAGTGAATGAATATCAAGCGTTGCTGTTACCTTCCTGTGCACTCTCCTGGATTTTATGTGTGCCTGCGTAGCTGGGCTACACACAAGCATCTGACGTCATTGTCATTCGCCGGCGAATGCGCGTGGATGGAGCTTCGCCGCAGGAGCGCCGCAAGGTAAGGAGAAAGTGATTTTTTTTTTTTATTTTTATTGAAAGCGGCAAGGCCGGGCAGAATTGGAGACACGGGGGCAGAATGTGAGACACAGGAGGGGGCAGGATTGGAGACACGGGCAGAATGTTAGACACAGGAGGAGGCAGGATTGGAGACACGGGGCAGGATTGGAGACACAGGGGCAGAATGTGAGACATGGGGCAGAATGTGAGACACAGGAGGAGGCAGGATAGGAGACACGGGGCAGAATGTGAGACACAGGAGGAGGCAGGATTGGAGACACGGGGCAGAATGTGAGACACAGGAGGAGGCAAGATTGGAGACACAGGGGCAGAATGTGAGACACAGGAGGAGGCAGGATTGGAGACACGGGGCAGAATGTGAGACACAGGAAGAGGCAGGATTGGAGACACGGGGCAGAATGTGAGACACAGGAAGAGGCAGGATTGGAGACACAGGGGCAGAATGTGAGACACAGGAGGAGGCAGGATAGGAGACACGGGGGCAGAATGTGAGACATGGGGGCAGAATGTGAGACACAGGAGGCGACAGGATTGGAGACACAGGGGCAGAATGTGAGACATGGGGGCAGAATGTGAGACACAGGAGGAGACAGGATTGGAGACACAGGGGCAGAATGTGAGACATGGGGGCAGAATGTGAGACACAGGAGGAGACAGGATTGGAGACACAGGGGCAGAATGTGAGACACAGGAGGAGGCAGGATAGGAGACACGGGGCAGAATGTGAGACACAGGAGGAGGCAGGATAGGAGACACGGGGCAGAATGTGAGACACAGGAAGAGGCAGGATTGGAGACACGGGGCAGAATGTGAGACACAGGAGGGGGCAGGATTAGAGACACGGGGGCAGAATGTGAGACTGGCAGGATTTGAGACACGGGACAGAATGTGAGACAGGAGGGGGCAGGATTGGAGACACGGGGCAGAATGTGAGACAGGAGGGAACAGGATTGGAGATATGGGGGCAGAATGTCAGACAGGAGGGGGCAGTATTGGAGACACGGGAGCAGAATGTGAGACACAGGAGGAGGCAGGATTGGAGACATGGGGGCAGAATGTGATACAGGAGGGGGCAGGATTGGAGACACGGGGCAGAATGTCAGACAGGAGGGGGCAGGATTGGAGACATGGGGCAGTATTGGAGACACGGGAGCAGAATGTGAGACACAGGAGGGGGCAGGATTGGAGACACGGAGGCAGAATGTGAGACACGGGGCAGAATGTGAGACAAGAGGAAGGATGTAAGACACAGGAGGGGGCAGGATTGGAGACACAGGGGCAGAATGTGAGACATGGGGGCAGAATGAGACACAGGAGGGGGCAGGATTGGAGACACGGGGGCAGAATGTAAGACACCGGAGCAGACTGTGAGACACAGGAGGAGGCAGGATTGGAGACACGGGGGGCAGAATGTGAGACACAAGAGGAGGCAGGATTGGAGACACGGGGTAGAATATGAGACACAGGAGGGGGCAGGATTGGAGACATGGGGCAGAATGTGAGACACAGGAGGGGGCAGAATGTGAGACACGGGAGGGGGCAGGATTGGAGACATGGGCAGAATGTGAGACACAGGAGGGGGCAGGATTGGAGACACGGGGCAGAATGTGAGACACAGGAGGGGGCAGGATTGGAGACACGTGGCAGAATGTCAGACAGGAGGGAGCAGGATTGGAGACACGGAGGCAGAGTGTGAGACACAAGAGGGGGCAGGATTGGAGACACAGGGGCAGAATATGAGACACGGGGCAGAATGTGAGACACAGGAGGGGGCAGGATTGGAGACACAGGGGCAGAATATGAGACACGGGACAGAATGTGAGACACAGGAGGAGGCAGGATAGGAGACACGGGGCAGAATGTGAGACACAGGAGGGGGCAGGATTAGAGACACGGGGGCAGAATGTGAGACTGGCCGGATTTGAGACACGGGACAGAATGTGAGACACCGGAGGAGGCAAGATTGGAGACACGGGGCAGAATGTGAGACAGGAGGAGGCAGGATTGGAGACACGGGGGGCAGAATGTGAGACACAAGAGGAGGCAGGATTGGAGACACGGGGTAGAATATGAGACACAGGAGGGGGCAGGATTGGAGACATGGGGCAGAATGTGAGACACGGGAGGGGACAGGATTGGAGACACATGGCAGAATGTGAGACACAGGAGGGGGCAGAATGTGAGACACAGGAGGGGGCAGAATGTGAGACACGGGGGGGGCAGGATTGGAGATATGGGCAGAATGTGAGACACAGGAGGGGGCAGGATTGGAGACACGGGGCAGAATGTGAGACACAGGAGGGGGCAGGATTGGAGACACGTGGCAGAATGTCAGACAGGAGGGAGCAGGATTGGAGACACGGAGGCAGAGTGTGAGACACAAGAGGGGGCAGGATTGGAGACACGGGGCAGAATGTGAGACACAGGAGGGGGCAGGATTGGAGACACGGGGCAGAATGTGAGACACAGGAGGGGGCAGAATGTGAGACACAGGAGGGGGCAGGATTGGAGACATGGGGGCAGAATGTGAGACACAGGAGGGGGCAGGATTGGAGACACAGCACAGAATGTGAGACACAGGAGGGGGCAGAATGTGAGACACATGAGGGGGCAGGATTGGAGACACGGGGCAGAATGTCAGACACAGGAGGGGGCAGGATTGGAGAAACAGGGGCAGAATGTTGACACAGGAGGAGGCAGGATTGGAGACACGGGGCAGAATGTCACACAGGAGGGGGCAGGATTGGAGACATGGGGCAGTATTGGAGAAACGGGAGCAGAATGTGAGACACAGGAGGGGGTAGGATTGGAGACACAGGGGCAGAATATGAGACATGGGGGCAGAATGTGAGACAGGAGGGGGCAGGATTGGAGACACGGAGGCATAATGTGAGACACGGGGGCAGAATGTGAGACACGGGGCAGGATGTAAGACACAGGAGGGGGCAGGATTGGAGACACGAAGGCATAATGTGAGACACGGGGCAGAATGTGAGACACGGGGCAGGATGTAAGACACAGGAGGGGGCAGGATTGGAGACACGGAGGCATAATGTGAGACACGGGGGCAGAATGTGAGACACGGGGCAGGATGTAAGACACAGGAGGGGGCAGGATTGGAGACACGGGGCAGAATGTGAGACACGATGGCAGAATGAGACACAGGAGGGGCAGGATTGGAGACACGGGGCAGAATGTGAGACACGGGAGCAGAATGTGAGACACAGGAGGAGGCAGGATTGGAGACACGGGGCAGAATGTCAGACAGGAGGGGGCAGGATTGGAGACACGGGGCAGTATTGGAGAAACGGGAGCAGAATGTGAGACACAGGATGGGGCAGGATTGGAGACACAGGGGCAGAATATGAGACACGGGGCAGAATGCTAGACAGGAGGGGCAGGATTGGAGACACGGAGGCAGAATGTGAGACACGGGGGCAGAATGTGAGACAAGGGGCAGGATGTAAGTAGGTATTTGTCCCTTTTGATGTGATATTATTGGTCATTTTAAAAATTGAAAAATAAAAATATACCTAAATTGTTTTGGATATTTTAACAAATGTTTAATACGTTAGAGTAGAGTAGGGCCCGGCCAAAAGAGTATACCTTGTCATGGTGGCAGATTTAAAAAATCTTTTGGCCAAAACAAAGCTGCTGACTATATGTGCGATCTGGCAATGGGAACTGTTAGGCTATGTGCACACGTTGAGGATTTTTCGCGTTTTTTTAGCGGTTTTGCGGCGCAAAAACACTAAAAAATCGCAAGCATTAGGCATCCTATTAATAGAATGCATTCCGCAATTTTTGTGCACATGCTGCGTTTTTTCCCGTGAAAAAAACGCATCGCGGAAAAAACGCAGCATGTTCATTCTTTTTCCAGAATCGCGGCGATTCCGCCGCCATAGGAATGCATTGAACCACTTACTTTCCGCATGTGGCTATTCCCCCCATGCGCAAAGTAAGCAGTTCATGTGCGGATGGTACCCAGGGTCTGGAGGAGAGGAGACTCTCCTCCAGGCCCTGGGTACCATATCTCTGATAAAACAATAATTAAAATAAAAAATACTGATATTCTCACCTTCCGGCGTCCCCCACAGCTTTCCCGCTCAGCGACGCTCCCGGCAAGTTCCGTTCCCAGTGATGCCTTGCGACAATGACCCCAGATGACGTAGCGGTCTTGCGTGATGCTACGTCATCTGGGGTCATTGTCGCCAGGCATCACTGGGAACAGAACTTGCCGGGAGAGTCGTGACGACCAGGAAGGCTGCGGGAGACGCCGGAAGGTGAGAACATCACGATTTTTTATTTTTTTTAATATTTTTAACATTAGATCTTTTTACTATTGATGCGGCATAGGAAAGAAGAGGCCGGCATCGCCACAAGATGGGAGGCCCCGGACGGGACCGCGACTCCTCCGGACCCGACCGCCCCTGGAACGCCCCTGGGTGAGTATTTTATAACTTGTTTTTCTTCACTTTCAGGTAGCATCGGGGGCTTATCTACAGCATTACAAAATGCTGTAGATAAGCCCTTGATGGCGGTGGCCCTATCTCATAGGGCCAAAATGGGGTGACAGATTCCCTTAAATCATGTGATTACCACACTTTTGTGAACCACTATATACAGTCATGGCCAAAAGTTTTGAGAATGACACAAATATTAATTTTTACAAAGTATACTGCTTCACTTTTTCTAATTTGCATATACTCCAGAATGTTATAAAGAGTGATCAGCTTAACAGCAATTACTTGCAAAGTCAATATTTGGCTAGAAAATGAACTTTATCCCCAAAACACATTTCAACATCATTGCAGCCCTGCCTTAAAAGAACCAACTAACCTCTTTTTAGTGATTGCTCCATTAACACAGGTGTGAGTGTTGATGAGAACATGGCTGGAGATCAATCTGTCATGATTAAGTAAGAATGACACCACTGGACACTTTAAAAGGAGGCTGGTGCTTGGCATCATTGTTTCTCTTCTGTTAACCATGGTTATCTCTAAAGAAACACGTGCAGTCATCATTGCAATGCACAAAAATGGCCTAACAGGGAAGAGTATCACAGCTAAAAAGATTGCACCTCAGTCAACAATCTATCGCATCATCAAGAACTTCAAGGAGAGAGGTTCCATTGTTGCCAAAAAGGCTTCAGGGCGCCCAAAAAAGACCAGCAAGTGCCAGGACCGTCTCTTAAAAGTGTTTCAGCTGCGGGATCGGGCTACCAGCAGTGCAGAGCTTGGTCAGGAATGGCAGCAGGCAGGTGTGAGTGAATCTGCACGCACTGTGAGGCGGAGACTCTTGGAGCAAGGCCTGGTCTCAAGGAGGGCAGCAAAGAAGCCACTTCTCTCCAGAAAAAACATCATGGACAGACTGATATTCTGCAAAAGGTACAGGCAGTGGACTGCTGAGGACTGGGGTAAAGTTATTTTCTCTGATGAATCCCATTTTCGATTGTTTGGGACATCAGGAAAACGCCTCATTCGGAAAAGACAAGGTGAGCGCTACCACCAGTCTTGTCTCATGCCAACTGTTAAGCATCCTGAAACCATTCATGTGTGGGGTTGCTTCTCAGCCAAGGGAATCGGCTCTCTCACAGTCTTGCCTAAAAACACATCCATGAATAAAGAATGGTACCAGAATGTCCTCCAAGAGCAACTTCTCCCAACCCTCCAAGAGCAGTTTGGCGATCAACAATGCCTTTTCCAGCATGATGGAGCACCTTGCCATAAAGCAAAGGTGATAACTAAATGGCTCAGGGAACAAAACAAAAACCTAAAAATTCTGACAAAATGAAAGCATTGATTGTGCAAGAATGGACTGCTATCAGTCAGGATTTGGTCCAGAAGTTGATTGAGAGCATGCCAGGGAGAATTGCAGAGGTCCTGAAGAAGAAGGGTCAACACTGCAAATATTGACTTGCTGCATTAACTCATTCTAACTGTCAATATAAGCTTTTGTTAAACATATGTTTGCAATTATTATATTTCTGTCTGTGATAAAAACATCTGTCAAACACACATAAAAACCAGAGGGCAGCAGATCATGTGAAAATATAATATTTGTGTCATTCTCAAAACTTTCGGCCATGACTGTATATATATGTGTCCCTTTTTGTACCAGATACTAAACAAATGGCTCTAGCTTTAAACGACACCGCATAGCCATTGAAGTTCCAGTCTTTTTTTCACTAATTTGGGTAGGCATTTAACCCTTAGTGTTTCTAATCTTTACCAGTACCTACAACAATACTGATTGTATTCTAATATGCTTTGCCACAAAGATTTCACTGAAACGGACACTTTGTCCTTACATTTCAACACGACTTAAAGCAGTTGGGTAGGTTCCTTTCCTTGTTTCCCCCACCACAACCTTTCCCCTTGACAATATGAAGTGACTTATCATGTATGAAATGGGTTAACTATTTTTATAACCTAGGGGCTTTAATGTGATTTACTATTCTGCGTTCCTCTCCCTATTGACCCATCCTGATCAATCTACATGTTTTTGGATGTATATACTTTAGTTACTTTTTGTATTTTCTTTTTTTCATAGTACACGGAGGAAGGTCTTATCGATCGAAACATCTGTTTTTGTACTATTGTGGACTGCATTAAAATTAGCTTTTTGTTATGTTTATGTAGCTGAGGAGAAAAAGCAAAAACGGTAATACACCAGAGAGGCTGGAACCTATTGGATTGCAGTAACCTGAACTAACCACACAACTAGAGGTAGCCGTGGAGCGTTCCTACGTTGATCCTAGACGCGTTGTCACAGCCTGAGAGATAACTACACCTAAAGGCAGAAAGATGAAAGCTATCTGCCCCGGAGCAGATCCCCAAAGAAAATAGGAAGCCCCCAAACATATAATGGCGGTTTTGACAAGAAGATAGCACGGACACAGACAGAAAATAGAATGAGCAAACGTTGGGGCCCAATCTGTCTAGACAGAAAAGTACAGGAAAGAATTCTGACTGCAATCCAACAAAAACCCTAAAAAATACCAGCACTTCTGATTGCCAAAAAACCTGAGATCACACGATCTCTACCACCTAAATCAGATCTCTGGTGTAACAAAACAAAGCCGCAGCCACTGAAAAAACAGGAAAAAGCAAATGAACAAATAACAGTGGCTACAGATAAATTGAGAGGAGCACAGGCCCCAGGAGGGGACCCGGCTGACCTCCACAAAAGTGCAGAAAACTATGAAAAAGAAAATACAAAAAGAAAAGCAGAAAATATCTTATCTGAAAGCAGCAGGTGCAGGCAAGACTCCAGCAACTTCCAAATGAACCAGGAACCACAATTGAGACAAGAACAATTGATCACTGGCGACCATCATGGGAGGGAACCTCCCTTATATCAGTCCAGTCCGTGATCCCAGATTGCCATTCCTCGCTGAAAGGTTCAGTACTATCTGTAACCACCAAAGGGAGCCTCTGCTCAGAAACCATCTCTAGCACATTCACAACAGCTTTTGCTTTGTGACGAGTTTCCCACTCTTCTTGGCTACAGTCCTTTTTGTCTCTGTCCAAATGCTGGTGGTTTCTTTGGTCTTGGTTTACATTTATTGATTTGCTTTTCTCCAGGTGATTTCCATTTTCCCCTTTGGCTCTGTCCATTCACATTTTGGGATGGGCTTTATATTTTCATCATTCACTTACCTCACTTGCTGGCTATACTTACATATAGATTGGTGTTTGTAGTTCTAGCTCCTCAGCTAGGGGTTTACCCTGTCTGTTAAGCCTCAGTTGTTTTACTTGATACAAATCTATAAGTTTTCTTCCTCAGCACCTTACCCTTCTTCTCCAGGGAGATCTGGGAGGTTTCAGTTATTCTGTTTGTTTTTTTGTTCTCTTTATTTATCCCTGTCTATTTTTTGTGAACATGTTTTAGTTTCTCACCCTGGGTTCTCATGTCTCCCTGCATGCTTTCCTCTACCTTTGTTGGATTTGTGTAGTGGCTTCCCCTCTGGTTCCAATGGCGTATCGAGAAACCCATGAAAGCCTTTTAGGGAGCCTGGTCCAAGGAGGTGTATTTAGTTGTGTTGCTAGGAACTTTTGTAGTCTGTACAGGAACCAGTTGGGTACAGGTGTGGCTTCTCACTTTGGTAGTGCTTTCCCTCCTCTGTGAGTACTATCATAGCAGTCAGGCCCCTAATCAGTGTTGTGCAACTAATGTCAGTGCACAAACTACACAACACACAGTGCTGGTATATGATATGTGGCTACAGACATCAGATCTAATATAATATATACAATGTTGTATGTTTATGCATATGTATGACCTTGTGTATAATGTACAAGATCTGATGTCTGTATCACAGTGTATCATATAGCAGTCACTTATTCTGTATACAGCATGTGATGTTCACAGACATCCAATCTTATATAGAGGATAAAATGTGGCTGGTGAAATATCTCATGTCTGTACTCATAATATAATATATACCATATATTCTCTTGTGTACTGTATGTGATATACTTATGCACAGACATAAGATGTTATATACAGTGTGACAGAGTCATTGGCACAGTGTATGAAGGGAGATACGTGTCTCTGCGCATACAGCGGTCAGTGATATAGAACCAGGATATTTTTTGCCTCCAGCATGCTACGTGCTCAGAGGGTTTATTGAAAGTTATATACGAGCTGGTTTTAATGGACTTTCATAGTGCGGGTTGGAGGAGGTCCATCATATCTCCACCTGCAAAGTCCTGACAGGAACTGTGTGATGTCACAGTCATGGGATCATCACATGGGTTGTTAAATACCTGGACATGAGAGTCAGGGGGTATCGTGACTTGGGAGAGGAGGAACTCCCATTTGACTCCAGAAGGAGCTGAGGAGAGTGTGTAGTGTCTGCAAGTTGAAACCTGCAGAGAAAGGACTCTGATGAAATTTGGTGGTTTTGTTTTGGTTAAGCAAGGAAGGCTCTGCTTTTGTTTTTCCTGAACCCTGCCTTGGTGTATGCTGACTTTAATAAACCAGCAGGTGTTTCACTACCCAAGCATTCCTGTGTCTACACTATGAAGCAGCTAAGCGTGTCAAATTCTCACAACAAATAATATGTGACTGGCTTCATATCTGATGTCTATAGTCACAGTAAAATATACACCATCAGATATTATCGTATATATGACATCTGATGTCTATAGTCAGTATACCATGCAACAGTCATATATTCTGGTATATGTGATGTTCTGTACTCATAGTGTAATATATACCATTAGATACTATCCTGTATGACATCTGATGTCTGTATATTATCATAGCAGTACACCATTGCATTGTATCATAAATCAGTCAAATATTACCTGCACACTGTATGTGGTACAGTATATTGTGAGCACAGACAATATGTATACAGAATAATATGTGGCTGGTACATGATATACCGACTTCAGAAAGTATTTTCAGGATAATATGTGATATTTTATACTATGAACTTTTTTCATGTTGTAGAGTTCACGTGCACATTGGTGACTTAACTGAGCAAGTAAATTTGAAAAAACAGTAAAAAAGTTATTTAGAGCTGGTGCTTTTCAAAGTAATAAATTACAGTGGTCAAATGTAGTACACCTATACTTACACACGTGGTCAAAATTGGTGGTACCCCTCGTTTAATGACAGAAAAACCCACAATGGTCACAGAAAACTTGAATCTGACAAAAGTAATAATAAATCAAAAATCTATGAAAGTGAGACATTGCTTTTCAACCATGCTTCCACAGAATTAAAAAAAAAATAAAACTCATGAAATAGGCCTGGACAGAAAAGATGGTACCCCTGAAAATAATGTGACAAAAGGGACATGTTAAATCAAGGTGTGTCCGCTAATTAGCATCACAGGTGTCTACAATCTTGGAATCAGTGAGTGGCCTGTATAGAGGGCTTCAGATACTCACTGTGCTGTTTGGTGACATGGTGTGTATCACACTCAACATGGACCAGAGGAAGTGAAGGAAAGAGTTGTCTCAGAAGATTAGAAAGAAAATTATAGCCAAACATGTTAAAGGTAAAAGTTGAAAGACCATCTCCAAGCAGCTTGATGTTCCTGTGACTACAGTTGCACATATTATTCAGAAATTTAAGCTCCATGTGACTGTAGCCAACCTCCCTGGATGTGGCCGCAGGAGGAAAATTGATGACAAATCAAGGAGACAGATAATATGAATGGTAACATCAGAGCCCAGAAAAACTTCTAAACAGATTAAAGGTGAACTTCAAGCTCAAGGAACATCAGTGTCAGATTGCACTATCCGTTATATGAGCCAAAGTGGACTTCATGGGAGACGACCAAGGAGGACACCATTGTTGAAAAAAAATCATAAAAAAGCCAGACTGGAATTTGTCAAACTACATGTTGACATGCCACAAAGCTTCTGGGAAAATGTCCTATGGACAGATTAGACAAAAATGGAACTTTTTGCAAGGCACATCAGCTCTATGTTCACAGGTGGAAAAATGAATAATATCAAGAAAAGAACACTGTCCCTACTGTGAAACATGGAGGAGGCTCTGTAATGTTCCTGGGATGCTTTGCTGCATCTGGCACAGGGTGTCTAGAAAGCTTTGTCTCAGTCGCAGGTCATGGGTCTTGCAACAGGATAATGATCCAAAACGCACAGCTAAAAACACCCAAGAATGTATAAGGAGGTGGAAGGGTAGTAACCCTTTATAGTTTCATCCCCTTTAATTGTACTTACTTGTATATATGTGTGGTTTGTATAATGTTATGTAGATATTGTGTGTATATATATATATGTGGGGGGTCGAGTGTTAGGCAGATAATGCATCCTGGGGTCATTAGAGGACGGCACTGGGAGGATAGTGTATATATTCATGGGTGAGATATAGTTTTGCGAGGGATCACTAATGGGGGCATGTTAGAGATCCAGTTAGGAAGTTATAAAAATACGTCAGTGCAGTATTAGAATTTGGCCACTAGATGGGGGCATAGAGCACATCCATTCTGTTAGGGACAATAGTTAGGGACTTGTTGCTAGTGAAAGATTGCCTCCAAGCGGGAATCTGTCAGGCAGACTTCCTCTTAGCGGGAGTCAGTCGGGGGTGGACCTTGCTAGTGTGAGGACGTCCACGTTCCTGGGCCTGATCATAGGGTAGGAAGAAGAGGGGACCAGCAACCCCTGAAGAAGCCGGTGAAGGATTCACCGAGGGAAACGTGAGCCCAAAGAGAGTGGGTTTACGTAGCAGTAGTCCAGTGGGAGAACCACTGTGGGAACGCTCAGCAGAAGAGGTCATGCTGAAGCGTAGCAGCGAGTGGGCCATCAGAAGTATCCGGGCAGGATAACCAGAGAGGGGTGGACGACCTAGTAAATGTGTCTTTCTTATGCTGGATTGAAGTGTCCCAAGGGAAGCAATTGAAGTGCCGTTTTCACCGGGCTCCTCGTCCCGTCAATACTTATTGGTCCATTCTGGTGTGGCAGCGGAGAAGAGGCAGACTTGTAAAGAATGTATTTCTGGTATAGTGTGAAAAGTGCTCCATATGTGAGGGAAAACTACTGTTTGAGGGCACGGCTGGACTTGGAATGGAAGAAGGACCATTTAACTTTTTGAATGCAAAAATGGCTCCAATTGAGAGTGGATGCCATGCCGTGTTTGGAGAGCCCCTGATGTGCCTAAACAGTTGAAACTCTCACAGGTGACTTCATTTTGGAAACTATCAAAAATGTTCAAGAGAATCAGTGTAGGATATTTAACCCACTACTTACACATTGCTATGAGGCAAATAAACTCTAACTAAAGACTTCTAATTATAAAATGTAACCTTTATTTATTTTCTTAATATAGGGCTAATGTGCAAAATTAAAATAATTAAGTTTTGTAGTGGTCATTGTTTTTATATACATAAATACATTACACTACACAACAGTATATATAGCAGCATTCAGGTACTTACAAATATAAATATATATATATGGATTAGAACATTCAGTTATCAACAGTTAACCAGGACGTGCACGAGGCATAGGACAGTCTGTGTAACCCCTTACATAGCTACTTGCCCCACTAGCTGCAGGGCATTATTGGTAAGCCCGCCTGGTTACCCCGAGGTCATTAAAGTCTTCTCTGTAATCTGCAGTCTGTAAAATAGTTTGAGGAATTTTTGGTGATTCACGTGAATCGAATTGCAAATTGTTCAAATTTGTGAGGTCATGATAATTCCCTAAAATTTGATGCACAGTCATTTGACAAATTACTTAAAATGTCTATAAACAAAACCTAATATACCATCATTATTAGTGCTGTCCAGATTTCCCTATATCAGTTCTAGTCCACGGTTCTGGAACCCTCACTTCCAGGTTTATTTTGACATAGAAATGCAGGTGGTACAATTCAATCTGTGTTGTGGTAGGGTATAACCCAGAGCCACAAGATTATTGGGAAATTCTTTTCAAAACAAAATATAACACAATTAAAGTTTTACATGACTGGAATGGTCCCTTCCTCAGGATCCTCACAATATCCATTTGACTACTGAACTTTTTTAAGGGGGCTGGCTGTTTGGCGAAACAGAGAAAGGCGCTTACATAGCTATTATATTGCGCCAAACTAGCCATGTAAAGACAAATAAAGGAGATATGCTCTCTCTGTCTACAAAAGAGCTGGGAAGTGGGGCATCCTGAATTGTATACCTGTGCTGATACCAGGGATAAACTTTCATTATGGTAGCTGCTCTGGTGCCTAAGTTTCATCAACTTGAATATTAAACACAGTAGGTGTCACATCCTTTATTGCACTAGATATGTAAGAAAAAGAGTCAAGAAACCAAGAAAGAAAAGGAGAAATATCCAGCTTCTGAATCTTCATAAAAATAAAGTCTTTATTCAAAAATACAAAATTCCATAGATATGAAAGTCACAGCCATGTGCATGGGATTAGACACGTGGGCAAACGCGTTTCGGAATGAGATCCCTAATCATTATAGCAATGATTAAGGATCTCATTCCGAAACGCGTTTGCCCATGTGTCTAATCTCATGCACATGGCTGTGACTTTCATATCTATGGAATTTTGTATTTTTGAATAAAGACTTTATTTTACTGAAGATTCAGAAGCTGGATATTTCTCCTTCTCTTTCATGTTCAGTGAGGTGTTCAACATCATAATGAATATCATGCACCTCCCTAATCCTGGCACATGTCATTTTCTCCCTCACGTGTAGCTTCCCTATTTCATAACAAGTTGTGGTACAGTGGAAACCTCCCTCAAGGTTACAGGCTCATAAGAAAAGGAAGTGTATAAGAGGTGCTGACAGGCCCCTGAAATGTCTTTCACCTAAGAATTGGTTTTGGCACTTGAAGACGATGCCACCCATGTTAGTACACTGCAGGGGACTAGCAAAGTAATAGTCCATTTATTGAAACTTTTCATCATATCGCCAAGACTTTGTATATATATGTGTAAAGTAATAAAATATATGTCTCACTATATATGTATATATATTCACACACGCACCACCTAATTGGTTCTTAGTTTTCCTAGTGAAGGTCACACGGAAAACACTGTGGAGTCATAACCGGACAATGCTCCCATTATCCCCAATTCTGACTCAAATCTGTAGTTTAGTTTTAGATGTATATGAAATATTGGCATAAACAAAAACATACACGCTAATTATGTTCTTACTGGTCCTGACTTTGTCATCTACTGGATGTGTAATACATTTAAGGAACAGAAATACAAAAAGTCATTTGTCTGATGACATTTTAAACATGTGTAGAAACATTGACCACCTGTAGAAACAAGCTCTAATGTTAATTCAGATGGACACACTAATTAGAACATTATAGCTGACGTCATGAGGAAGCAGGGCCTGGATACAACACGGCCTTTCTAACGCTGCCAAAGGCACCGCTGTTCTGAGCAGCTTCTGAACGTTTGGTATATTTTACATTGCAGGACCTACTAAGGTCTGATGGGCTTCAGAAATATTCAAGTCAGATTTGTGTTTGCACTAGGGATTGGGCAAACTGGTTCGGATTAACACTGACCTTCCTCCTTCTTAAGGTCATGAACATTTGCTCATAAAACACATTGAAGTAAAATTAGGCAGCGCGGCATTCTTTGGCAAGTACTCCTTAGCTAACACATTAATGTCTTAACATAGGCAAGGTGTGAGTTTAACTTGAGTCAAATTCCAAAGAGAATGTACTGCGCTGATGTGGAAAAGAATTTACATTTTGGTATAAGCGATAAATTATAATTCAAGTCTACGTTACTATTATTTTTGTGATGTACACTGTATTCAGGGAATTTGTATTTTTTATGATTAACTTTCTTATTGAACAACTACAGTGCTGTCGGACCATCTAAAAGGTTAGTAACATGTAACCTGAATATTTAAGAAAGTAAAGGTGAGGTTTTATCTTTCTTAGGAGAATATCTTTGTTTATATAATTATTAGGTAACAATTAGTGGGTAAATTATTATTCAACTGAATAAAAAATGCAAATTTCCCCATCAAATTTGTTTATTTTCATTTGCTAAAGTGAGAATAATAACCATACACCCCAGAGAGTGTACAAAATTACATTTCTGAAATTTCAAAAAATAAATATATATATACAGTACAGACCAAAAGTTTGGACACACCTTCTCATTTAAAGATCTTTCTGTATTTTCATGACTATGAAAATTGTACATTCACACTGAAGGAATCAAAACTATGAATTAACACATGTGGAATTATACATTACACTTTACAAAAAAGTGTGAAACAACTGAAAATATGTCTTATATTCTAGATTCTTCAAAGTAGCCACCTTTTGCTTTGATTACTGCTTTGCACACTCTTGGCACACCACCACAGATGGCAAATTCAGTTCCAACCTAACAGCATATCCTAGGACTTCCACCTGGTCCTCTCTCTGCTGGACTTCTACATATATGGCCTCTAGCCCTCCAAGTATACATATCCCACAGTGGCCTTTCTTGTCTCCTCTTCATGATTTACCCTAAGGTTTGAAAAAGACCCGACACGGGGTCGAAACATTACCCCAACACGTTTTTCTGTGGTGACCTCAATAAATTCTTTCACTTGCATTGAAATTTTTTTTTATGAGTGCGGCTGTTTCTTCATTTATATATATACATATAAATATACAGCTCTGGCAAAAATTAAGAGACCACTGCACAGTTTTATAAAAATCAGCTTCTCTACATGTCTGACAGCCATTCCATTCCGGTGTCAGTTGAATTCCAACCAGAGTACACTTCATTCTACTTAATGTGCTTCTGATTAGGTGATCACCTGAACCAAATCTTATTTAATGAAGGAAACTATAAAAACACTGCTGTGGTGTACACAATCCTCTTGCAATAGGACAAGATGGATGGCAAAACAAGTGCTAGTGATATCCCAAAAGTAATAGGAATGAAAAAATAACTTTTAACCATGCCACAGGAGTTGAAAAGAAAAGTCTTGTGTTATGTTTCGGTAGCTGAGGAGTGCAGGTAAAAAAGGAAATACACCAGAGCAGTTGGAATCTATGAGATTGCAGTACCCTGACTAACCACCACAACTAGAGGAAGCAGTGGAGCGTTCCTACGTTGGTCCTAGACGCCTCGTCACAGCCTGAGAAACTAACTACACCTAAAGATAGATATAGGAAAGCTATCTGCCCCGGAGCAGAACCCCAAAGATATTAGAAAGCCCCAAACATGTAATGGCGGTTAGACAAGATGAAATACTGACACAGAAAGAAAATAGTATGAGCAAACGCTGGGGCCCAAACTAACTAAATAGAAAAGGATAGGAAGGTCACTTACTGCAATCCCAGAAAACCCTGAAAAGCGCCAACTCTACTAATTTCAAAAATACCTGAGATCACACGACCTCTACCACCTAAATTAGTTCTCTGGTGTAACAAAATCAAAACAGCAGCCACTGAAAAAACTGGAAAAAGCAAAAGTACAAACATCAGTGGCTGAACAAAACTGAGAGGGCAGAAGCCCCGGAGGGGACCCTGAAGGCCCCCACAGAAGTGCAGGACAAAATGCAAAAATAAAGCACAAACACAAAAGAAGAAAATGTCTTATCTGTTAGCAGGAGATGCAGACACGACACAGCAGGCTACAAGGGAAACTGGAATAAAGGATTCAGACCAGAACAATTGATCACCGGCAACCCTGATGGGAAAGTGACTCCCTTATATAAGACCAGTCAGTAACACCTGATTCCCAGTCCTCACAATCTTCACTGAACAGACCAGCACCGCATGTAACCACCAGAGGGAGTCTCTGCTCAGAACTCATCTCAAACCCATTCACAGCAGTATCCCCCCCTTGAGGAGGGGTCACCGAACCCTCATTTGAGCAACCAGGTCGGTCAGGATGAGTTCTATGATACGCACGGATGAGTCTCCTAGCATGGATGTCCAAAGCAAACACCCAAGAATTGTCTTCCTGACCATAACCTCTCCACTTAACCAAATACTGGAGTTTCCGTCTAGAAAAACGAGAATCTAATATTTTCTCAACCACATACTCCAGATTGCCCTCAACCAAAACAGGGTCAGGAGGCACAGCAGCAGGAACCACTGGCTCAACAAACCTCTTCAACAAGGACTTGTGGAACACGTTATGGATCTTAAATGTCCCTGGAAGAAGCAAACGAAAAGAAACAGGATTAAGAATCTCAATGATCTTATAAGGTCCAATGAACCTAGGCTTAAATTTAGGAGATGCTACTCTCATAGGAATATTCTTTGAGGACAACCAGACCAAGTCCCCCACTTTAAACCGAGGACCATCAGTCCTATGCCGGTTAGCAAACCGCTGGGCCTTCTCCTGAGAGAGGGACAACCTCTCCACTACCTGGTCCCAAATCTGTTGCATACGCTCCACAACAGAGTCAACACCTGGACAGACAGAAGCCTCCGTCTGTCCTGAAGAAAATCGAGGGTGAAACCCAGAATTACAGAAAAACTGAGACATCAAAGTGGCAGAGCTAGCCCTATTATTAAGAGCAAACTCAGCCAAAGGTAAAAAAGAGACCCAGTCATCCTGATCAGCAGACACAAAGCATCTAAGATAAGTCTCCAATGTCTGGTTTGTTCTCTCAGTTTGACCATTGGTCTGAGGATGAAATGCCGAGGAGAAAGACAATTGAACACCCAGTTTAGAACAAAAAGTCCTCCAAAATCTGGAAACAAACTGGACTCCTCTGTCAGACACAATGTTCTCAGGAATGCCGTGTAAACGAACCACGTGCTGAAGGAACAACGGCACCAAATCAGAGGAGGAAGGCAACTTAGGTAATGGCACAAGATGTATCATTTTGGAAAACCTATCACAAATTACCCAGATGGTGGTCATTCTCTGAGAAACAGGAAGGTCGGAAATGAAATCCATAGAGATATGGGTCCATGGTCTCTTGGGCACAGGCAATGGCATCAACAAACCACTAGAGCGAGAGCAAGGCTTGGAGCGAGAGCAAGTCCCGCAGGACTGCACAAATTCCCTGACATCACGAGACAAGTTAGGCCACCAAAAGGACCGACTAACCAAGTCTCTGGTACCAAAAATTCCGGGATGCCCAGCCAATGCGGAACAATGAATCTCAGACATCACACTCTTTTTCCACTGGTCCGGGACAAACAATTTTCCAACAGGGCAGCACTCGGGCCTATCCTCCTGACACCCCTCCAGAGCAAGTCTCAAATTGGGCGAGATGGCGGAAAGAACTACACCCTCTTTCAAAATAACAGAAGGATTAGATAACTCAGGAGAGTCCGCAAGGAAACTCCTTGAGAGGGCATCCGCCTTAACATTCTTAGTGCCAGGAAGAAAGGAAACCACAAAATTAAAACGTGTGAAAAACAAGGCCCACCTGGCCTGTCTAGGATTGAGTCGCTTGGCAGATTCCAGATAGACCAGATTCTTATGGTCCGTAAGGACCACCACCTGATGTTTGGCTCCCTCCAGCCAATGTCTCCACTCTTCAAAAGCCCACTTCATGGCCAATAACTCCCGATTACCCACGTCATAATTACGTTCAGTAGGAGAAAATTTTCGAGAGAAAAAGGCACAAGGGTTACTTTTAGAGGTCTCTGGATCTTTTTGGGACAAAACGGCACCTGCCCCAATTTCAGAGGCATCAACCTCCACCTGAAATGGCAGAGAAACATCAGGCTGCCGTAGAACAGGAGCAGAAGTGAATCTCTGCTTAAGTTCCTGAAACGCAGAGACTGCCTCAGGAGGCCAATTCACCACATCAGAACCCTTTCTGGTCAGATCAGTTAATGGTTTAACAATAACCGAGAAATTACCAATAAATTTACGATAAAAATTGGCAAAACCCAAAAATCTCTGAAGAGCCTTTAATGAAGTAGGTTGGACCCAATCACAGATGGCCTGAACCTTGACCGGGTCCATTTCAATAACAGATGGGGACAAAATGAATCCCAGAAATGAGATCCTCTGTACGCCAAAAAGACACTTTGATCCCTTCACATACAGAGCATTCTCTCTCAAAATCTGGAACACAGTTCGAACATGTTTCACATGAGAGTCCCAGTCATTAGAAAAAATCAAGATATCATCCAAATAAACAATCAGAAATTTGTCCACAAAATCCCTGAAAATGTCATTCATGAAGGACTGGAAGACGGAAGGAGCATTAGTGAGCCCAAAGGGCATCACTAGGTACTCAAAATGCCCTTCAGGGGTATTGAATGCCGTCTTCCATTCATCCCCGTGCTTAATGCAAATAAGGTTATACGCCCCCCTGAGGTCAAGCTTGATAAACCAAGTAGCGTTTTTCACCCTGGAAAACAGGTCAGAAATCAAGGGTAACGGGTATTGATATTTCACAGTAATATTGTTCAAGAGACGATAATCAATACACGGCCTTAATGAACCATCTTTTTTGGCCACAAAGAAAAAACCGGCACCTAAGGGTGAAGAGGATGGTCTGATATGACCCTTCTCCAATGATTCCTTGATATAAGACCGCATAGCGTCATGTTCAGGTACAGACAAGTTAAAAAGGCGACCTTTAGGGAATTTACTACCCGGCACTAATTCAATAGCGCAGTCATAGCTCCTATGGGGAGGCAAGGATGCAGATTTACTTTCGCTAAACACATCAGAAAAATCAATCAAAAAGTCAGGAACATCCTGAACCTGGGGGGAGGCAGAAAAAACAGGAGTGTTGGTATTAACACATTGGCAGCCCCAACTGGTTACAGACACAGATTTCCAATCCAAAACAGGATTATGAGACTGTAACCAAGGGAAACCCAGCACGATAATGTCATGCAGATTATACAGAACCAAAAATTTGCAGCACTCCTGGTGATCAGGTTCAACCCTCATTATCACCTGAGTAGAAAACTGGGGTTTATTCTCAGCCAAAGGGGTAGAATCGATCCCCAGTAGGGGAATAGACTTCTGTAGGGGTATCAAGGGAAACCCACAACGTTTAGCAAAATCATAATCCATCAGGTTAATAATAGCTGCTCCAGAATCAACGAAAGCCTGAGCAGAAAATGAGGACAGAGAGCATATCAGAGTGACAGTTAATAAAAACTTAGTCTGAACACTACCCAAGACAACTGAGCGTGCAAAACGTCTTCCCCGCTTAGGGCAGACTGAAATAGCATGAGAGGCATCACCACAGTAGAAACATAAACCATTGCGCTTTCGAAACTCATGACGCTGTGCCCCAGACACCACACTATCACACTGCATGGGTTCAGAAGCTGGTTCACAAGGCAACACCATTCCACGCATACTTCTCCGCTCACGCAAACGTCTGTCAATTTGAATCGCTAATGACATAGAATCATTGAGACCAGAGGGGACAGGGAATCCCACCATAACATCCTTTACATTATCTGACAGACCCTTCCGGAAAAGGGCTGCCAAAGCGTCGTCATTCCATTTGGTCAGGACTGCCCACCTACGGAATCTCTGACAGTATAACTCAGCGTCATAAGGCCCCTGATTTTATGCTAACAAGGCTTTTTCAGCTTGATCAGTGACATTAGGCTCATCGTACAATAACCCCAAAGCCTGAAAAAATGCATCAACATCACTCAAAACAGGATCCCCAGGTGTCAGGGAAAAAGCCCAATCCTGAGGATCGCCGCGCAGGAGAGAGATGATAATTTGAACCTGCTGCGCTGCGTTCCCTGAGGACTTAGATTTTAAGGCAAAAAACAATTTACAATTATTTTTGAAATTCTGAAACTTAGCTCGATCCCCCAAAAACAAATCTGGCATGGGGATCCTAGGTTCCACAACAGGCAACCCAGCAAGATATGCAGCAATACTCTGAACCTCAGTGGCAAGCTGATCCACACGGCCAGGCAACTGTGCAAACTCCATTGAGAGGCAAGATCCTCCCCAGCACCCAGAGATACAGAGGGAAAAAAAAAAAATGCAACAAATAGAAAAATATCTCTGACAACTCTGACAACCTTTTTTCTTTCACAATATTTTTTCCCTTCTGTGAGTACCATACAAATTTCAATTTTGTCAGGCCGGTGATACTGTTATGTTTCGGTAGCTGAGGAGTGCAGGTAAAAAAGGAAATACACCAGAGCAGTTGGAATCTATGAGATTGCAGTACCCTGACTAACCACCACAACTAGAGGCAGCCGTGGAGCGTTCCTACGTTGGTCCTAGACGCCTCGTCACAGCCTGAGAAACTAACTACACCTAAAGATAGATATAGGAAAGCTATCTGCCCCGGAGCAGAACCCCAAAGATATTAGAAAGCCCCCAAACATGTAATGGCGGTTAGACAAGATGAAATACTGACACAGAAAGAAAATAGTATGAGCAAACGCTGGGGCCCAAACTAACTAAATAGAAAAGGATAGGAAGGGTACTTACTGCAATCCCAGAAAACCCTGAAAAGCGCCAACTCTACTAATTTCAAAAATACCTGAGATCACACGACCTCTACCACCTAAATTAGTTCTCTGGTGTAACAAAATCAAAACAGCAGCCACTGAAAAAACTGGAAAAAGCAAAAGTACAAACATCAGTGGCTGAACAAAACTGAGAGGGCAGAAGCCCCCGGAGGGGACCCTGAAGGCCCCCACAGAAGTGCAGGACAAAATGCAAAAATAAAGCACAAACACAAAAGAAGAAAATGTCTTATCTGTTAGCAGGAGATGCAGACACGACACAGCAGGCTACAAGGGAAACTGGAATAAAGGATTCAGACCAGAACAATTGATCACCGGCAACCCTGATGGGAAAGTGACTCCCTTATATAAGACCAGTCAGTAACACCTGATTCCCAGTCCTCACAATCTTCACTGAACAGACCAGCACCGCTTGTAACCACCAGAGGGAGCCTCTGCTCAGAACTCATCTCAAACCCATTCACAACAGTCTTGAGTGAGGAAAAGAAGGGCTCAATTCTGGCTTTACTATCAGAGGGATACAGTGAGCGTCATGTTGCCTCCATCCTTAAAATTTCTAAGACGGCAGTCCATTACAACAAGGTCAAGCAGCAGACATTGGGGACAACAAAGCTACAGACCGGCAGAGGGCGAAAACGACTCTCTACTGACAGGGATGACCGTCATCTTATTCGAATGGCACTCAGCAACCGCAGGATGACATCAAATGACCTACAAAAGGAATGGCAAATGGCAGCTGGGGTGAAGTGAACGGCAAGAACAGTTCATAACAGGCTCCTAGAGGCAGGGCTCAAGTCATGTAAAGCTAGAAAAAAGCGTTTCATCAATGAGACGCAAAGGAGAACCAGGCTGAAGTTTGCCAAGGAACATAAGGATTGGACCATAGAGGACTGGAGTAAGGTAATTTTCTCTGATGAGTCTAATTTTCAGCTTTGCCCAACACCTGGTCGTCTAATGGTTAGACGGAGACCTGGAGAGGCGTACAAGCCACAGTGTCTTGCACCCACTGTGAAATTTGGTGGAGGATCGGTGATGATCTGGGGATGCTTCAGCAATGCTGGAATTGGAGAGGTTAATCTTAGTGAAGGACGTATGAAGCAAGCCGCATACAAGGTTATCCTGGAAGAATAGTTGATTCCTTCTGCTCAGGCAATGTTGCCCAACTTTGAGGACTGTTTTTTCCAGCAGGACAATGCGCCGTGCCACACAGCTAGGTCAATCAATGTGTGGATGAAGGACCACCACATCAAATCCCTGTCATTGCCAGGTTAATCTCCAGACCTGAACCCCATTGAAAACCTCTGGAATGTATTCAAGAGAAAGATGGATAGTCACAAGCCATCAAACAAAGAAGAAAAGCTTAAATTTTTGTACCAGGAGTGGCATAAGGTCACCAAAAAGCAGTGCGAAAGACTGGTGGAAAGCATGCCAAGACGCATGAAAGCTGTGATTAAAAATCATGGTTATTCCACAAAATATTGATTTCTGAACTCTTCCTGAGTTAAAACATTAGCATTGTTGTTTCTAAATGATTATGAACTTGTTTTCTTAGCATTATTTGAGGTCTGCAAGCACTGCATTTTTTTTGTTATTTTGACCATTTCTCATTTTCTGTAAATAAATACTGCTTGGAAATTCGGAGACATGTTGTCAGTAGTTTATAGAATAAAGGAGCAATTCACATTTTACTCAAAAATATACCTATAAAGAGAAAAATCAGACACGCTGAAAATTTTGCAGTGGTCTCTTAATTTTTGCCAGAGCTATATATATACAGTACAGACCAAAAGTTTGGACACACCTTCTCATTCAATGATTTTTCTGCATTTTCATGACTATGAAAATTGTAGAATCACAATGAAGGCATCAAAACTATGAATTAACACATGTGGAATTATACATTACACTTTACAAAAAAGTGTGAAACAACTGAAAATATGTCTTATATTCTAGGTTCTTCAAAGTAGCCACCTTTTGCTTTGATTACTGCTTTGCACGCAGAAAAGGTGAACGGATGGACTCTACATGCCTGGTTCCCACTGTGAAGCATGGAGGAGGAGGTGTGATGATGTGGGGGTGCTTTGCTGGTGACACTGTTGGGGATTTATTCAAAATTGAAGGCATATTGAACCAGCATGGCTACCACAGCATCTTGCAGCAGCATGCTATTCCATCCGGTTTGCGTTTAGTTGGACCATCATTTATTTTTCAACAGGACAATGACCCCAAACACAACTCCAGGCTGTGTAATGGCTATTTGACCAAGAAGGAGACCTGAACCCAATCGAGATGGTTTGGGGTGAGCTGGACCACTCACCGCTTCAATTTTGAATAAATCCCCAACAGTGTCGCCAGCAAAGCACCCCCACATCATCACACCACCTCCTCCATGCTTCATGCTTGTACTGTATATATATATATATATATAACATGACAATGATCCAAAACACAAGGCCAAGTCAACCTGTTATTGGCTACAGCAGAACAAAGTGAAGGTTCTGGAGTTGCCATCTCAGTCTCCTGGCATCAATATCATTGAGCCACTCTGGGGAGATCTCAAGCACACAGTTCATGCTAGACAGCCCAGGAATTTACAGGAACTGGAGGCTTTTTGCCAAGAAGAGTGGGCAGCTTTACCATCTGAGAAAATAAAGAACTTTTTTCAGTTACCCATATCACTGCCCTTCTTTTCAATAACAGTCATAAACCTTCCATCCATGGAGAGTGTCAGTTTCTTAATCTACTGACAATCCACTTTTTGGGCAGCACCAACCACAGCCTCCTAGACACTGTTCAGAGAGGTGTTTTATATTTCTCATTTAAGAAGAACCCACAACTTCTTTACCAGGGTTAGGTCAGATGAGGATGGGTCCATGTCATTATTCTTTCATCTTTAATGCCTCTACTGGCTAACCATGCAGCAGAGACTTCGATGCATGTGGTGGAGTATTGTTTTGCATAAAAATCACGGTTTTCTTGAAAGCTGAAGTTTTTTCCAGTACCTGGCAGTATGCTTGGAAGTTGATTTCTAGTCCATATTCAACCTGAAATGGTCCAACTGGCTCATTTTTAATAATACAAACCCAGACCAGAACCCCACCTATACCTTTCTTGAGTTTGAGTCAAAGTGGATGTCTGTGTCCGTTATTGATCCAACCATGTCCCATCCATCTCATTTGTCAAGTCACTCTCACCTCACCTGGTGGTCACAGGCCTTTTAATTACAGCAGGTTCATCACCCCTCCACAGAGATGTAGATTTTAGTCTGAAAAGAGGATTCATAGGTTCCCATGCAGACAGACTTTTCTAAAGCGAGGATAGGCATTAGTTAGGGACCTGATATACGAGAAGAGCCTTGACGTGGCTATCAGGCTCACATAATTTGGCCATCTTATGCGCTAAGACTTCTCATTTTTTCATATTTCTAAGGTAATGATGTAATTCATTTTTCATATTTTTCATATTTCGTGTTTGCAAGCTATAGCGCTACAGTGTGCTACCTTTTCTTCTTGTATGTATATGAGTTGGTGACTCTAGGTTTAGCACCTGTTCACACTGAATCTAAGTTTGGATGTGCCGGTCAGTTTTTTGATATGTATTCATTTACCTTCTGCCTGAGCACTCCACCTGGTGGTCACAGGCCTTTTAATTACAGCAGGTTCATCACCCCTCCACAGAGATGTAGATTTTAGTCTGAAAAGAGGATTCATAGGTTCCCATGCAGACAGACTTTTCTAAAGCGAGGATAGGCATTAGTTAGGGACCTGATATACGAGAAGAGCCTTGACGTGGCTATCAGGCTCACATAATTTGGCCATCTTATGCGCTAAGACTTCTCATTTTTTCATATTTCTAAGGTAATGATGTAATTCATTTTTCATATTTTTCATATTTCGTGTTTGCAAGCTATAGCGCTACAGTGTGCTACCTTTTCTTCTTGTATGTATATGAGTTGGTGACTCTAGGTTTAGCACCTGTTCACACTGAATCTAAGTTTGGATGTGCCGGTCAGTTTTTTGATATGTATTCATTTACCTTCTGCCTGAGCACTCCACCTGGTGGTCACAGGCCTTTTAATTACAGCAGGTTCATCACCCCTCCACAGAGATGTAGATTTTAGTCTGAAAAGAGGATTCATAGGTTCCCATGCAGACAGACTTTTCTAAAGCGAGGATAGGCATTAGTTAGGGACCTGATATACGAGAAGAGCCTTGACGTGGCTATCAGGCTCACATAATTTGGCCATCTTATGCGCTAAGACTTCTCATTTTTTCATATTTCTAAGGTAATGATGTAATTCATTTTTCATATTTTTCATATTTCGTGTTTGCAAGCTATAGCGCTACAGTGTGCTACCTTTTCTTCTTGTATGTATATGAGTTGGTGACTCTAGGTTTAGCACCTGTTCACACTGAATCTAAGTTTGGATGTGCCGGTCAGTTTTTTGATATGTATTCATTTACCTTCTGCCTGAGCACTCCACCTGGTGGTCACAGGCCTTTTAATTACAGCAGGTTCATCACCCCTCCACAGAGATGTAGATTTTAGTCTGAAAAGAGGATTCATAGGTTCCCATGCAGACAGACTTTTCTAAAGCGAGGATAGGCATTAGTTAGGGACCTGATATACGAGAAGAGCCTTGACGTGGCTATCAGGCTCACATAATTTGGCCATCTTATGCGCTAAGACTTCTCATTTTTTCATATTTCTAAGGTAATGATGTAATTCATTTTTCATATTTTTCATATTTCGTGTTTGCAAGCTATAGCGCTACAGTGTGCTACCTTTTCTTCTTGTATGTATATGAGTTGGTGACTCTAGGTTTAGCACCTGTTCACACTGAATCTAAGTTTGGATGTGCCGGTCAGTTTTTTGATATGTATTCATTTACCTTCTGCCTGAGCACTCCACCTGGTGGTCACAGGCCTTTTAATTACAGCAGGTTCATCACCCCTCCACAGAGATGTAGATTTTAGTCTGAAAAGAGGATTCATAGGTTCCCATGCAGACAGACTTTTCTAAAGCGAGGATAGGCATTAGTTAGGGACCTGATATACGGAGAAGAGCCTTGACGTGGCTATCAGGCTCACATAATTTGGCCATCTTATGCGCTAAGACTTCTCATTTTTTCATATTTCTAAGGTAATGATGTAATTCATTTTTCATATTTTTCATATTTCGTGTTTGCAAGCTATAGCGCTACAGTGTGCTACCTTTTCTTCTTGTATGTATATGAGTTGGTGACTCTAGGTTTAGCACCTGTTCACACTGAATCTAAGTTTGGATGTGCCGGTCAGTTTTTTGATATGTATTCATTTACCTTCTGCCTGAGCACTCCACCTGGTGGTCACAGGCCTTTTAATTACAGCAGGTTCATCACCCCTCCACAGAGATGTAGATTTTAGTCTGAAAAGAGGATTCATAGGTTCCCATGCAGACAGACTTTTCTAAAGCGAGGATAGGCATTAGTTAGGGACCTGATATACGAGAAGAGCCTTGACGTGGCTATCAGGCTCACATAATTTGGCCATCTTATGCGCTAAGACTTCTCATTTTTTCATATTTCTAAGGTAATGATGTAATTCATTTTTCATATTTTTCATATTTCGTGTTTGCAAGCTATAGCGCTACAGTGTGCTACCTTTTCTTCTTGTATGTATATGAGTTGGTGACTCTAGGTTTAGCACCTGTTCACACTGAATCTAAGTTTGGATGTGCCGGTCAGTTTTTTGATATGTATTCATTTACCTTCTGCCTGAGCACTCCACCTGGTGGTCACAGGCCTTTTAATTACAGCAGGTTCATCACCCCTCCACAGAGATGTAGATTTTAGTCTGAAAAGAGGATTCATAGGTTCCCATGCAGACAGACTTTTCTAAAGCGAGGATAGGCATTAGTTAGGGACCTGATATACGAGAAGAGCCTTGACGTGGCTATCAGTCTCACATAATTTGGCCATCTTATGCGCTAAGACTTCTCATTTTTTCATATTTCTAAGGTAATGATGTAATTCATTTTTCATATTTTTCATATTTCGTGTTTGCAAGCTATAGCGCTACAGTGTGCTACCTTTTCTTCTTGTATGTATATGAGTTGGTGACTCTAGGTTTAGCACCTGTTCACACTGAATCTAAGTTTGGATGTGCCGGTCAGTTTTTTGATATATACTCTCACCTCATTAGTCCATAAAACTTTAGAAAAATCAAGATATCTCTTGTCCCAGTCTTGGATATTTGAACTTCTGTTTCTTGTTCAGTAGTGGTCGAGCTTCAGCCCTCCTTACTTCGGCCATGTCTCTAAGCACTGAACACCTTGTACTTCTGGGCACTCCAGGGAGGTTGCCTATCTGGAATATGACAGCACTGGAGGAGAATGGATTCCTGGTTGCTTCACTCTTGATTCTTCTTTCCTCAGCACTCCTGTTATCTTCAGTATTGTATCAAAAAACAGGATGGACAGCAGTGTGAGCAACCTCCTCTTACCTCAACACCCCTGGTATCTCCATTATTAGATCAGAAACACAGGGTGGACATCAGTAGGAGTGACCTCTTCTTATCTAGCACTGCTGTATTTCAGAATACCCACTGGGATCACATCTTCCTACCCATGAAGGTGGGTGTGGAGCTTCTAAAGGTATGTTTCCACGATCAGGAAACATTCCGGATTAGCTGCATGTTTGACGCTCTGCATTGCCGCAGCGTCAAACACGCAGCGTCCAGATGTTACAGCATAGTGGAGGGGATTTCAAGAAATCCCGTCTCCACTATGCGTAAAAATACGCAGGCGGAAGAAGTGCGTTTCCGGACATGCGGCGCGTCTTTTTAGACCGCAGCATGTCCTAGCATCTTGCGGCGACGCTGCGTCGCCGCAACGGAAATAACACAGGCCTATGCAGCCCTGCGTTCTTTCCGAATGTGTTCCGGAGGTGTCCGGAGGTGTAAATATTTACTACACTCATGTCTCTGGTCCTGACTCTGTTCCTTTCATCCCGGTCCACTGAACTCTGTTGTGATCCACGTCGGGCTTTGCAGGTTGCCTGGCGTGTGACATCATCTCTCTAGGCCTTTTAAGGCCCACTAAGACACACACTTGTTTCTTTTTATTAAGACTTTAATCTCTAGTGTTTGGTGTGCACCATCATTTGTGCTCCAACTTTGATCTTGCATACCTACAGCTCAATAGAACCAAGAGAGAAAAATCCGAATAAGTGGTGAAAAGTAATTATACCAAGGCATAGATGGAAAAATAAAACACCTTTATTGGGACAAATTGCTGAGAGGGTGGCACTAACAACAGGAAAAAGTGTCTTCACGTACAAACAATAAAAAATGAAAAAATATATTAAAATGATAGACAAATTAATTGCAAAGACATAACGGTGGGTGTGTAGGTAATACGGCATATGGAATATAAGCCAACACAAATGTGAAACGGGACACACTGAAAAATCTATGCAACATGGAAGGGATCACAAGTTCTTTATGGTACAAACATGATAGGAGTACAAGTTATACACAATGAACTTGCAGAAAAAAAAGAGGAGGGCTTGTATTGCCTGAGTGGTAGATGGTATGTGTGCGGCATGCACACTGACGCACGTTTCGTCAAGGGGTGTCTCAGCATGTTAATCACCCCACAATGCTGTTACACACCTCTGTGCTTTTCGATCTTTGCTTATGCATTTTGCTTTTGCATACTAAATTACACTGGTCCTATCATTATTCTGATATATGTAGAGGACATTGTATCTGCCATGACTTTCATAGATACCCCTATACTTATTTAAATGTTTGTTTTTTGAGTATTTGACTTGTCAATGGTGGTAGTTTGAGTGGATTGCTATTAATTTGTCTATCATTTTAATGTATTTTATTTACTTTTATTGTTTGTACGTGCAGGCATTTGTTCCAGTTGTTAGCGCCACCCTCTCACCAATTTGTCCCAATAAAGGTGTTTTATTTTTCCATCTATGCCTTGGTATTATTACTTTTCTACTTATTTGGATTTTTCGATCTTGGTTCTATTGTGCTGACCCGAATGGTCAGCCATTCTTTTCCATGCACATATATATCATTATCACCAACGCTATACTTATGTAAGATGATTAGGTGATATATATATGTATTGCTTTGGTCCTGTGTGTATTTGTTTTCGCATACCTACAGCTCAGCAAGTTACTTGTACTTCTAGTCCCCAGTCTCCTGAATGTGCCGAGTCCTTGTTTCCCGAGTGCCTTACCTGTCTCTTGCACTGACGCCCGTGACCCATGCGCCCACCCGGACCTGGGGCTTAGAGGATCCTCCTCACCAGGTGAGCTGAAACAATATTTATTGATACTGCCATTTCCTTTAGTTGTCTATTTTTTTTCCTATTAATGAAGTACCCCTTAAAGCCTTTTCATTGAAAGGTTCAGTTATAATCTTTGAACTGGGAAGTTGCATTTTCGCTCATGTTGAGTACAAACACATAACTGAAGTTAAACCTAGCCCTACAGAAAGCATACATTGATCCTAGCCATATTTGCACAGCTTCTGTTGTGTAGATTGCAAGAATTTTGTAAGGTGGTATTAAAAAAACTGTATATGACTTGATAGTGTAAATTGAATTTACTTTGACAAATATTGGAACACACATCAGAACAGGAGATGACATCAGTTTGCAGGAAACCTCAAGCTTAACCCCCTCAAATTCATGCTCCTACAGTTTCTAGTTGATGTTGTTAATTTTAGTCACATAAGTTCACTATCATGAGGATACCACGACAGAGAGGTGTCAGAAGATTGCATGGTCTGGCTTCACATGCACCTGCACTGGTTGAATATTTTTACCTTTCAGTTACTGTGCAGATTTCCCTTGCTCTATTGTTGCAAGGGTTAAACCTTCCTGTTTATCTCCTAGAGCTCTCCATGCCGAGTTAGCTTAGCTGTTCTGATTTCCCCACATTCATATGGCATAAATACTCACTTCTTTGCTTGCTATACCTTGGAGTTGGTTAGGAGTCATCTCTGGAGATTGCTGTTTGTAAGTTTGGTGCTTTCCTTCTCCTTATCTCCCTTTTTGGCTTGCCTCATCCTTCCCCTCTAGTTATATACCATTCCTTAGTCTGAGAAAACAAAAAGCAAGAAACATAAATATTATTATTATTACAACCTCATGCATGTTTTGCAATATATTTTTTATTTTATTTTATTTTAGGATATTTGTTTCTTGTTTTTTGTTTTCTCTGTATAATGGTCATGTGTTTAATATGCATTTACATTTTGCATACACATCAACTTACTTTTTCAGTTCAGACCCAGTTTTTCATTCCTTAGTCTGAGTGCGCTGAAAGTGATTGCTGTTTTTTTTTACCCTTGTCTGTTTCCCTTTGTGTCTGAATTATAGAGCAGGACTATCAACCCTTCTGCCCCATGCACTAGCCAAGGCCTGCTTATGGCAAGACATGGATCAGGTACATGATCACCGCATGGGGTGAAAGAACCCATCTAGGGACGTTAGGGAGCTCAGGGTTGTGCAGGGCAAGATTCAGGGGATGTCTTTCACTAGTTGAAATGCTTCCTTTTCTATCCATTTGACCGTGCGCTGTCTGGCTCCTTAGTGGAGACTCATTTACAAAGGGAAATCCTGAATTAAAGGAGTGGTCCGAAATACAAATAATTTTTCATCCCAAAGCTCTATCTGTTTAATACCATAATATAAACTATTTTTAATATACATTAATTAAACATTCCCTATCCTTCCCTAACAACACTAACACCTAAATAGTTTTCCTTTTTTTACTATTTACTTTTGGATGATGCTTCATTTGAGAATCCCAGTGCATGCTGGAATATTCAAATTAACTGCCATCAGGGGCAGAGGTTGCAGCAGCCCCAGGCCCCTCCCTAAAATGAAGCCTCATTAGTGGCACTCATTTTATGGGCTGGAGTAGTCCCTGCACGATATACACTGTGCGATGTGCACAATGACAGTGCACTCTCTTCAGGGCTCACATCAGCAGTAACGAGCAACCTAGCCTCTGAACTGAGCAGCACTGATGATGCTTCATTTCAGAGAGGGAGCACAGTCTGGGGCGGTGACTGCAGCCTTAGCTCAGTGATGACACTTTGAATATCCAAGCATGTTCTGGGATTCTCAAACAAAGCATCATCAAAAAGAAAGTAGGAAAAAATAATAAAAGCAGTTAAGTATTGTTGTTAGGGAAGTACAGGGAATTTTTAACTAAAGTATATTATAAAATAGTCTTGATTATTGCATTAACTAGATAGGGATTTAGGATAAAAATTAATTAGGATTTCAGGCCAACCTTTTAATATTTAGTAACATTTAGTAAAACCTGATATCTCCTAATTATGATATATCCATCAAACTTTCACCTAGTCCTAGCTGAATGTGTGGATGGTTTGCAATACATATTTTATATATTTGTACTTTTGTACTGATGGCCCTAGCTCATACAGGCAATTATGAATGGTCACTGTGCGGAGGTCATTTATGAAATTGAAAATCAAATTCTGATTCCAACGAACACTAAAGGTACCAATACAAAGCTGTCGAGTGAACACTTATTCACTGAAATTAATCCTTCACATGAATGTGCACACTTGGTTGAAAGGGTAGAAAATGGAGAGGGAGACAAGCTGCTGCTGCCAGAAAACTCTACAAAGGGCAAATTGAAATCCAACAAGCCAAATTCTCCTTTCTTCCGAAATCTGCTGTCAGGCAACAGTCTGGTTACTTCTACATATGCTAAATAGTTATCTAATCTTAAATTTAGGAGGTTTGGTTATATTTCCATATGTAGGCACTATAAAGCAACATCTTTTCTTATACTGTTGCTAGAAGTCCAATAGATTCCATGTTATTAGCATGGGATTCAAAGGAGAATATTCTCTATAACACTATTTCTGATACTGTATGTAATTTCTGGATACAGGTCATGGGTGATCACTTCTAGCACTAACTTAACATAATGGCAGGCACTGTACTGAATAAGAAGGGTGCCTCTGACTGTGGTACCCCCTCACCTATTTTAATATGGTCACGCTCCTGTTCCTTCCCACACACTCCTATGTTAAGGGGTGGTAATAAAACAGTTAGTCCAATTAAAATTGGAAGGGGCTTGGACAGCCCCTTCCTAGTGGTTTTAATGAGGCACTGAGCTTTTCTCCTCCTCTTCCCCCTGTTCGGGTCCCAGAGGTGCTTGTGCTGCGCTGTCTGGAGAAAGAAGAATGGCAGAACCTCTCATTGAGGTCCTGCGGGCTAGAGTGGAGCAGGAAGGTGAGCACTGGTTACAAGCCCTCATTGCAGGGCTCAGCACTCATCTCCCTGCCCTACCGCTCTCAAATCCCCAATCGTTCATGTCTATGTCTGTGCACCGTCACCCACCAGCAGCTGATCCCCCCTCCTGCCCCGGCACATACTCACTAGTTGCCATAAGCTGGGGTTCAGCCCGGAGGCAGCCGGTCCACGAGGCGCTCCCACCCTCTGGTGCAACTGAGATATACACGTGGTCAAAATTGGCACCCCTCGTTTATTGACAGAAAAACCCACAATGGTCAGAGAAATAACTTGAATTTGACAAAAGTAATAATTATTCAAAATCTATGAAAATGAACAAATGGAAGTCAGACATTGCTTTTCAACCATGCTTCCACAGAATTTAAAAAAAAATAAAACTCATGAAATAGGCCTGGACAGAGATGATGATACCCCTGAAAATAATGTGACAAAAGGGACATGTTAAATTAATGTGTGTCAACTAATTAGCATAACAGGTGTCTACAATCTTGGAATCAGTGATTGGGCCTGTATAGAGGGCTACAGATACTCACTGTGCTGTTTGGTGATATGGTGTGTATCACACTCAACATGGACCAGAGGAAGCGAAGGAAAGAGTTGTCTCAGGAGATTAGAAAGAAAATTATATGTTTAAAAAGCAATGTCTGACTTTCATTTGTTCATTTTCATAGATTTTTGATTTATTATTACTTTTTGTCAGTTTCAAGTTATTTCTGTCACCATTGTGGGTTTTTCTGTCATTAAACGAGGGGTACCAACAATTTTGACCACATGTGTAGAGTTTCCCTGCTGCAGCAGGAAACTTTCGCAGGCGCCATGATACAAGAAATTGCCCACCCACCTTGTCCCCGCCCCCTCACTTGCTATACACCGCTGTCACTAAGCAGAGCAGCGGGAATTTTAAAATATCGGCACCATTTATGCTCCCCGTGCTTCCACATCAGCCGCAGCGGTTGTCTCTCAGCTCATCCCACACTGTCCACCACAAGCCATCACAACCAGCCATATTTATTGCTCTGGTCCCTACAGCTGCTGCTAAGGGATCCAGGAACAGTACCTCCTCATCAGGCTCTGCTGAGTAGCCCAGTAACACCCTGCCTGTTTCAAATAATGCAGCCTCTGAAGCTTCTAGCCAGCCCTGTGTAGCCCCTGCAGCTTCTAGCCAGACCTGTGATACTGTGCTCACACCAGCACTTCCTTTGCACTATGATGCCCAGGCACAGGTGCATTCTTTAACCCCTTCTGCTTCTGTCCCGTCATGCCCCATTATTCCCGTGGATGGTACCCTTGTTGCCGATCCTCTTCTGACCATCTCCAGAGAGGTAGACAGGACAGACTTAGATGCCACAGATCCTATTCCTCTTCTTCCACATCACCTTATCACCGCCACGGCCACCGTACCCCAGATCAACACAATAAGCGCTCCACACATTCATGCCGGAGGTAAAAAGCGAACAGATGTCATAGATTTCGGTCCTCGAGACGCCTCTCTCCATCACCATCATCTGATATGATAAGTGCATCTGCGAGACCCGATCATGTGCCTTGCCCTCCTGGTGACAGACAGGAGTTAAAAGTACCTTCAAAGGCTTCCAGCCTGGTCAAGCCAATGGCACCACCTGGGACCTCAAGCCAAGTCCTCATTTTTTCGTCCGTCTAAACTGGTGCCGGAGTTCCTCCATCCGTCGGAGTCCCTCCTCCAGCTGCAGATGTGGGTGAGTGCGTTGTAACAGGAGTAGAAAGCAATCATAGTACCGGTTAAGTGACTGCCCTTAAGGCACTAGTAGAACAAATATCCGCGCCATTTAGTTCAGTAAAGACCACTATTAAAGTTATTCCCCCTTTAGCTAGCATACATAAAGATGCATATTATTGACAAAGAAAGGAGATCAGTCGAAAGGCAATTTGCAAGCATTTGCAGTTTTAGGTTGTGCTATGGGCCAGAAGCACCCATAATGCTGCTTTGAACTAGTCATATATCAGGACATGATATACAACTCGTATAAAGCCCATAGCGGCACCGCCTAGTGGCGATATGACGAGGAGTCGGATGGGCCTGCAACCAGAAATTGGCTGGGGAGCAAAAGCAACGGATGTTTGGCTGCGCCTTATGTTGTCCCAAAAGCAATTTCCCTTTCCAGCAGCGGCTACTGACCAACACACAACAGGCCAAAATTTAGTGGACTGTGTAAATACAAGCACGAATGTTCCACATGTGGGGGATCTCACCCCCCTGCACGGTGTCCCCGCCCCTCGGGAAAACTACCAACCAAACCCCTTAAACAGAACGCAAGGACCCCATAGAACCTAGTCGCTATTGTAAATTTACACTGAAGGCATCAAAACTATGAATTAACACATGTAGAATTGTATACTTAACAAAAAAGTGTGTAACAACTGAAATTATGTCTTATATTCTAGGTTCTTCAAAGTAGCCACCTTTTGCTTTGATGACTGCTTTGCACGCTCTTGGCATTCTCTTGATGAGATTCAAGAGGTAGTCACCGGAAATGGTTTTCACTTCACACATGTGCCCTGTCAGATTTAATAAGTGGGATTTCTGGCCTTATAAATGGGTTTGGGACCATCAGATGTGTTGTGCAGTAGTCTGGTGGATACACAGCTGATAGTCCTACTGAATAGACTGTTAGAATTTGTATTATGGCAAGAAAAAAGCAGCTAAGTAAAGAAAAAAGAATGGCCATCATTACTTTAAGAAATGAAGGTCAGTCAGTCCGAAAAATTCGGAAAACTTTGAAAGTGTCCCCAAGTGCAGTTGCAAAAACCATCAAGCGCTACAAAGAAACTGGCTCACATGAGGACCGCCCCAGGAAAGTAAGACCAAGAGTCACCTCTGCTTCTAAAGTTAAGTTTATCTGAGTCACCAGCCTCAGAAATCGCAGGTTTACAGCAGCTCAGATTAGAGACCAGGTCAATGCCACACAAAGTTCTAGCAGCAGACACATCTCTACAACAACTGTTAAGAGGAGACTTTGTGCAGCAGGCCTTCATGGTAAAATAGCTGCTAGTAAACCACTGGTAAGGACAGGCAACAAGCAGAAGAGACTTGTTTGGGCTAAAGAACACAAGGAATGGACATTAGACCAGTGGAAATCTGTGCTTTGGTCTGATGAGTCCAAATTTGAGATCTTTGGTTCCAACCACCGTGTCTTTGTGCGACGCAGAAAAGGTGAACGGATGGACTATACATGCCTGGTTCCCACCGTGAAGCATGGAGGAGGAGGTGTGATGGTGTGGGGGTGCTTTGCTGGTGACACTGTTGGGGATTTATTCAAAATTGAAGGCATACTGAACCAGCATTGCTACCACAGCATCTTGCAGAGGCATGCTATTCCATCCGGTTTGCGTTTAGTTGGACCATCATTTATTTTTCAACAGGACAATAACCCCAAACACACCTCCAGGCTGTGTAAGGGCTATTTGACCAAGAAGGAGAGTGATGGGGTGCTACGCAAGATGACCTGGCCTCCACAGTCACCAGACCTGAACCCAATTGAGATGGTTTGGGGTGAACTGGACCGCAGAGTGAAGGCAAAAGGGCCAACAAGTGCCAAGCATCTCTGGGAACTCCTTCAACATTGTTGGAAGACCATTTCTGGTGACTACCTCTTGAAGCTCATCAAGAGAATGCCAAGAGTGTGCAAAGCAGTCATCAAAGCAAAAGGTGGCTACTTTGAAGAACCTAGAATGTAAGACATATTTTCAGTTGTTTCACACTTTTTTGTTAAGTATATAATTCCACATGTATTAATTCATAGTTTTGATGCCTTCAGTGTGAATGTACAATTTTCATAGTCATGAAAATACAGAAAAATCTTTAAATGAGAAGGTGTGTCCAAATTTTTGGTCTGTACTGTATATCCCACTTTGTAGTTCCGCTTTGGAACTTGCAGCTCTCTGGTGGCCTCCTTACCCCCATGTCAGTCAGGGAACTGCACCTAGGATAATTAGTCGCCGGACGGGCCGCTTGGATGTGTACTGGCTATTAGGCACTCTGCAGTGAGGGGATTATAACTACTCCTAGCCGCAGCCAGGCAATACACTTATAGAACCCGCTCTGTCACTGCAAGCTATACACAAAGCTATACACAAAGCCCAACACACACTCGCTGCCACCAGCCTCTGGTTCTAGAATGTGGGGCAGACGCCACCCCAATTTAGTAGCGTAGTTCACTTCAGGCACGTGCAAATTCGTTATAGAGCATAGAGATGAACTAGTAATTTTATATTTTACTCCAAAAAGATAGGCAGTGTTTACAAGGTATAAAAGATTTTACAAAGTGAGACAATTAAAAATATGTACAATGCAGTTACAAATAAAAGGGGGTTAAGAAAAGAAATAAACTCAGGTATTTTTTAGATCATCTTAGGCAAAACCATGCTGGGGGTAGAGCCATACATCATAATTCATGGATGAGGTCTTGTGGCAACAGCTCCCAGGCAGAAACTAACTGGGGGGCTCAGTTGCAGACTTATAAGTCTGGGCTTGTGGCATCACTAAAGGGGCTGGCTTGTGACAGTCCTCCCCCCTGCTCTCAAAGTTACAATCTGGCTAAAAACTTATCATAATCATAACTCGCAGAGGGTACCCCATATAGAAACGCATATAGTATCATGTTTTACAGCTTGTCGCTGGCATCAATCCACCACCAAACTCGAACTAGTTATTCCACACCATGCAGGGTAAACCCTTTTCTCTGGTTCTGTTGGCTCTGGAACCGTGAAAAACATGGGCTATGAAGCTTAGTCGACACACATTGCAGAACTGTAACTTTCGTATTTTTATCATAAACTCGCAGCGTTTTATGACCAAATGATTAGATTACCATTATTGTTGATGAGAGAAGCTGCACATGTTGGAGACAAAGAGACCCCTGCTGGGAGGTGGGAAGCCAGTGACTAGTAATTCAGGTTACACTGGTTGTGTGTGAGCTGTGGGGGAGGAATAAAGGGGGTGAGTGGCTGCAGTCTGTGAGTGAGCAGAAATTTGCAGACTGAAGGGGGAAGGGTCACTTGCCTCTGTGTAGCTGAAAGTTCTAGAAACAGTGTAAGGAATGGAACTCATATTCCAGATGATAGTGACACATAGCGATAGTCTTCCGCCTGCCTACTGATAAAATCCAAAAAATACTTCATCTGATTGAGGGTTTCTGTTCCGTATGGAGGGTAACCCTATTGCAGATGCAATCTTTGCTAGGTTTACTGGTTTTTGCTTGCAGGGTTATGCCAGTAGGCAGAGTTTTTTTCTCGACGGTTGTCATTAGCAACAAAAGGCGCATCACAGCCCGGCCACAGAATAAGGATTAGCAGGTCATTACGTGCTGATTAGAAGTTTGGAAGACCTTCTTACTTTCATTTAATGGTCACACATGGTTTATGTCTCCAGAAATTTTGAGCTGGGAATTGAAATTATTTACAGGAGCCGATTGATTTGGGGTTGTGTAGCATTTTTTTGGTGACCAGTGGTATGCGGGCACATGGCCAGCAAACTGGAAAAACAAGGACTGTGTAGAGACCACACCCTTTCTGAACTTTTTCCTATTGTAGCGTCAGTAGAACTTTGGGATTTACAACTGTCAAATAGAAAAGTTTGTCTTCAGACTGAAAACGTCAATGTTACACATTGTATAAACTACATGTCTTTGCAGCTTACTGACAAGGTTATTATCAGGAACATCAGCACAACAGCATCTATCGGGTTTAGTGTTTTCAATTGTTAGGTTGGGCAGATTTTACAAAAGCATTTATTATTAGACAGGCAATGAAAGTGTGGAAAAGAGCACAACCCAGCAAGGAATGTAGATGCCCCATTTCTTTATCCTTGCTGAGCCTATTTTCATCATGGACATTATATGCTGCTCCCAATTTGAATTGACACTCCTGTCTGTCGCATTTGGGATAGCCTTTTTTGGAGCACTACGGATTAGTGAACTCGTTCCACATTAAAGGAATAGCACGGGTGGTGGTTTAATATATGAAGATGCAGTCATGGCAAATAATGCAAAGTGCCTCCTTTTACACAAACCAAAAGAGAACCCAATGGTAGGGGTACATGGTTGCTATTGCATCCGTCAGGTGGTCCAGTTTGCCCCGTTAAATTAGTTAACACTTATTTCATTGTTGATGAAGAGGGAGTTTTTTCTTGTCCCATTTGAACGGTTCCCCATTAACAAAGTACCAGTTTCAAGCATTATTCCTTAAATGTTTAACAGCGGCAGGAGTTTTGGCAAAAGAATACGGGACACACTCGTTTCGCATAGGATCGGCCACAGATGCTTACCTGATTCAGAAGTTCAGAAGATAGACCGATGGCGCTCTGCATTATTCGCAAGATATACAAGACCGGACTTGCTAACCTTATGCTGTTATTTTCATTTATAGGTGTCCGCAGGCCAGTGGTTTGGTGGTTAGGCCATTCCTACATTTTTTGAGCAGCACAATGGGCTGAATGCTGTCCAGGCAGGAGGAATTTGGATTTCAGGGTGTGAATTTTACTTGGCGAGGTATCAGAGGACTATAATGGCCGCAAGTTTTCCCTGAAGTGGTGGATATTGCAAGAGAGGCAATGAGTCCAGTAATTCTAGTTTTACATGCAGGTGGTAATGACCTGTGCTCATACAAGGTAGCTGAGCTGATGACAATGATGAGGTCTGACATGGAGCATTTTCACAGTTTAATTCCGGAGCTCGTCCTAGTGTGGTCCGAAATTGTCCCTAGGACAGTTTGGCAAGGAGCCAGAGACGGCATGGCCATTAAGCGCACTAGGAAGACAATCAATGCTCGTATCTCAAAATTTATAAGGGAGAGATTTGGCATGGTCATACGTCATCATCAACTGTAAGGTGATAATGCCACACTGCTAAGGCCTGACGGCGTACATTTGACAGATATCGGGCTCGATATCTTCCTATCCGGGCTCCAAAATGAAGTTAAACAGGCATTGCTGTTGATGGGTGGGGGTCAGAGTCCTGTGTAGGTACACATGAGCCTCCGTGGTGGTAAATGAAAGAAAGGACATATGATTACGGCTCGTTGGCTGACTTGCCTGTGAATATGCAACAGGGCATTTGGCAATGAGCGCGGTTAATAAAGTTAAGTGCCTTTCTAATGGTTAAAACAAAGTAAATTAATAAAGCTGTGACCGACATTCACCCATCAATTAGTGTTCTTGTTTTATTCGTATGTGTAGTAGTTGTGGGTTGGAAGGCGTGCTGGTGAGTTATGTTTGGGTTGCCGCAGTCTTAATATTGCATTTTTACTGAACCCTTCCTAATAATACTAAGTATGAGATCAGTATCTATTATCTGTGCACTTTTTCAGATGTGAAATTAACTTTTCACTGGGATGTGACATGATAATAGACCGAGGGCCAGCTGAATAACCACTGTCTTAATGACTTGCAGATTTCGCTGAAGTTCTCTGTGTGATCATTTCCCAAATGTTAATCATGGGCCTTTCTTCTCATGTAGTATAACAAAGTTTGCACCTGCACTAATGTTTATCAGGTTCATTCCATTCTAATACACATTCAGAAGCTGATCTACGATGTCTACATTGTAATTGGATGAAATGAGCTGTATAAATGATTGGAAACATATAATGACAATAGTTTGTTGATGTTCCATGTCTCGCTCTCATCATATTGGGAGGCTGCACATACATAGCTGCCCATATCTACTCTCCAAATATATGATCTACTGGAACTAGCTCAAGTCATAATACTGATATATATTATAGTGTCCGCCTGAGCTTAAGTGAACGCATTTATGAACTTCCAACCTGCTCTTATTCTGTAATTCAACTTTAGAAACTATAGTGTGGGAGAATAAAAGTGTCTTCATTTTTCTTGGGAATTTTATTCTGTGGATTTAAGTTTCAGGATGGGCTCCAAAACCTAATTATTTTCGGTATTATCCTGTCTGTGATTAGATTCTTTAATATGAGGAGATGAGTGTGTTTGAGCTAAATTAACCATTGTCACAAATTTCCCCTCTGTCCAAGTGCTCATTCAGATGTCTGATTTTTGCATACAAGTGCTAGCTATGATTTTCACGGATAGCATTCGTACCTGTGTAGTCTATGGGGCCAGTCACATGCCTGTGATATTTGGTGGACTGGGAGTTCTGCAGAAAATCTGGGACATTTCCAATTTTGAGCTGTGGATCGGATCAAAACTGACCATGCAAAAACTGGCCAACATCAGAAAGGAGAAGGTGGAGAAAATATTTTTTAAAATTTCTCCACGTACCTAAAAATCAGATGACATTCGGACCACATTCTGATCAAACTCTGATCAGAATACACAGTCTGTTTACTTGTACATGGAAAAATTGGACATCTGAATGAGCCCTTAGTGTTTTAAAGTGGAGATACTGTACAGCTATAATTAAAAAAAATTCAACCCCCATTGCAAATTAGAATTCCTACAGAAAAAAATGAAGTATATATCCACCAATAAATAGTGAGCAATAAAGTTTTATTAAAAAAATACAAAATGTAGAGACAATCACAATAGTGTCAATAAAATCGAGGTGCAGGTGAAAACTCAGCTGAAAATTATACATGGCCAAGGCACAATCAGTAAAAGGGAGGGTAGCATACCAAGGGGTAAATATATAGTACGTGGATAAACAGTAGATCACTGGATTATAAAGTAAAGAATAACAGCAAAGTAGAAAAAACTGTCAAAAACTGATCCCTATGGCTCACCCATTGCTCACTGTTTCAGGCCAAGTATCAGCAACCACGACCCATGTTTCCATTGGCTTCCTCTGTGGGTTATCATTGCAAATTAGGTTTATTACCAAAATTTACACACTTTCTGCTCTTTACACTAAACCACTGAAATAAGAACAACTTAAATAGCTGAACACAACTAATTGAACAAGTGGTCTCAGAATTATTTAACCCCATCATGACAGGTGCCACTGGCAATTTGTAGAACATTTTGCTGTTATATTTGATGCATAGCCAGACAGCAGCTTCTGGCAGCATTCCTAAGGCATCTTAGCCCATTCATCTTGGGCAATTGCCTCCAGTTCACTAATATTATTGGGTTGTTAAGAGATTGGTCCATAAAGTGAAGAGAAGAAATCATTGCCTTTCACAAATCAGTAAAAGATGAAAAAGATATAAAGACATTAAATGTTTATACAGATAAAGCTGGATGTAGAGTCCAGAATTTGAAAATTAAAGGGGCTGTCCACTATTCGGACAACCCCTTCTCAATTACTGTACTCTCCTATGTTAAAGTAAAAATAACCTGAATTCATATCCGGTGCTGGCATCATTCCAGCGATGTCAATGCCAGGTGTCCCAAGTCTCGCTTGACATTATTATGTCACGTGTTATGTTAGGTAGCTGAGGAGGACAGGAACAACAGCCGGGCAGCCGAACACCTGAGATGTTGGTAACTAATGGGTTGCAGATTCCTAAACTAACCACACAACTAGAGGTAGCCATGGAGCGTTCCTACGTTGATCCTAGACACCTCGTCACAGCCTGAGAGATAACTACACCTAAAGGCAGAAAGATGAAAGCTATCTGCCCCGGAGCAGACCCCCAAAGAAAATAGGAAGCCCTCAAACATGTAACGGCGGTTTAGACAAGAAGAAAGCACGAACACAGACAGAAAATAAAATGAGCAAACGCTGGGGCCACAAGCTGACTAAATAGGATAGGACAGGAGAGATTACTTTCTGCAACCCAGAAAACCCTACAAAAATCCAACAATTCTGATTACAAAAATACTGAGATCACACGATCTCGCCATCCACTAAATCAGATCTCAGTGTGAACAAAACCAAGCCGCAGCCACTGAAAAAGCAGGAAAAAGAAAATGAACAAATAACAGTGGCTTCAGATAAACTGAGAGGAGCACAAGACCCCCGGAGGGGACCTGGCTGACCTCCACAAAAGTGCAGGGAACAATGCAAAAAGCAAGCACAAAAATAAAAGCAGAAAATATCTTATCTGATAGCAGAAGATGCAGGCAAGACTCAGCAAACTTCCAAATGAACCAGGAACCACAATTGAGACAAGAACAATTGATCACCGGCAACCATCATGGGAGGGAACCTCCCTTATATCAGACCAGTCAGTGAACCCAGATTGCCATTCCTCGCTGAAAGGTTCAGTACTGTCTGTAACCACCAGAGGGAGCCTCTGCTCAGAAACCATCTCTAGCACATTCATAACAGTCACGTGAACTCTACAGCCAAACTGCGGCTGCTAATGGGCCAGTTCATTCTCACTTCGGTCAGATAAAATTGGCATCTGGAGGAAGTTAAGACCACAACTGCTCTCAGTTTCTCTTGATGTCAGTTTCGTCCATTGGAAGTGATAGTAAAGTGGCTTATTAGGCTGCAGGGCTTACGTGACATATCAATGTCACGTGAGCCCCAGGAGATCTGGCCTGACATCGCTGAAATGGGGCTTGCTCTGGAGGAGAACACAGTCTATTTTTATTTTACATGGAGTAAATAATAATTGAGAAGGGGTTGTCCACTATTTGGAAAACACTGCTTCACAGGAATACTGGGTACACATTACCTGGACATGGCAGAAATAGAAATTATCACTGACCGCCAGCAGATTTTAATTTGGGCAGGTGGTTAAAAACTCTCGAGTGACAGCAAGCAAGCTTTGGTGTCAGCAAGCCCTGAGGTTCCAGTTTGCGGCAGTATTTAAAGGTGTTGTTTTGTATCGGAGTTGGAGAATTCACTTGTTATATTAGTTGTGTTGAGCAATATAAATTGTTCTTGTTTCACTGGTTTATTGCAAAGAGCAGAAAATTTCTACGTTTTGCTAATAAGCCTGATTTGCAATGGAGGATGAATAATTTTGATTACGATTGTATATGTATATGTTCACACAGCAAAGCCATACAATAACGCAAGGCATTCCTGCCACTCCATTGTGCACAGCCTTAGGTGCTCCAAAGCTGCATGTACTGCCATATGGTATTTCCCTTGTGACATTGTATTATTGAGGAATTTGTTTTATCAGATTTGCTGTAAAATATGACACCTGATTAACATATATGTTCAGAGATATAATTATACTGTATATGGTATAAACACACAGGTTTTTAGGTGAATTATGGTAAATGGTAAATGCTCATTAACGTTTATGTGCTGGGTAAGGCTGGTTTCACATTTGCGTATCAGTGAGCAGCGTTTGATCTGCATAGATACGCATGCGTCATGCGTACATATCTTTAACATGTACACAGGGTCATGCGTTTGCATGCGTTCGCATGCGTCGTTTCGCGGTATGCGGCGGTGTCTGGCGAACGCAACATGTTGCATTTTTTGAAGTGTCAAAAATCTGTCAAATATGCGCAGTCATGCACATGTGGATGAGTACGTAAAAAAGTGCATTACTGTCTATGGGAACGCATTGGTACACAAGGACATGTGCATGGATGCATTCGATGCGCATGCGGACTTCAGACTGCGCATGTCCAGGAACTGATTACAGCACCTGGAAATATCAAACGCATGTGCATAAATAATGCAAACGCATGCCAAAATGCATGCAAATGCAACATTTTTTTGTATCATGTGTAAGCTGATGCGAATAAAAAATGCTGCGTTAGCATGCATTTTGGCATGCGTTTGCACATGCAGATGATACGCTGCGCACACAAATGCTAATGTGAACCTAGTCTAAGAGTGTGAACTGTAATGACATCAGGAGGGCATTAGGACCCTGCTGCTTTTGCACATCTGAGCTGAGAGCAGAAGCCCAGGAAATTCTGTGGGAGGAGAAGCTGGAGAAAAGTGAAGAGAGTGGGAGAAGAGAGACTGCTGTGTCAGATGCAGTGTGAGGCAGCTGATGAGAAGAGAGGAGTCTGGATTTTGTAAAGACTGTTTACTGCCAGCGTGTTTGTGAGGTTGTTGACCCCTTCCTCGTTTGAACCTGTTGTTCTACTGTGGAACAAGTACAGAGCATTTTTGAGAGCTGTGGGACTCTGGAGCTCTGTGGAACCCCTGCTGTGCTGAGCTGGAAAGCAACAGAAGACATCTTTTCTGTGCAGATTCAGGCGGTCTGCTCCCAGGGAAATTATGAGTGATTGTTAGAGGAGGGAAGGTATCCTGTACCATCCATATTGAGAGGGATCCTGACAAGCCCTGTTGAAGTGCTATCCCGTACTGTACCCTGAGTCTACAGAACTGTAAGTCCCCGGTGTGTGGGCTCGGCATCGGCCCACAAGACGCGGATCCTTATGGTTGTTGAAGTTTTGAAGATTTTTGGGACTGGCTGCAGCAAATGCAAATCATAGGCCTGTGTAGGGATCTACCACAGGTTAACGGTACCGTAGCAATAGATACCAGGGTATCCCTAGTTTAAGTATATAAGAACGATTCTTATATGTACATATTATTTACATAGTATATATTCATATTGTCAGTTTTTGATGAGTTTATAGTTAGTGCGCCATCCCAGAGGCTCCCATAAGACCTCTTCATCAGATTTACACCTGCTCAGTGGCGTACAGTCAATAGTAGCAGACCACACAGCTGCTATGGGGCCCGGACAGGTGAGGGCGCCTGCGACGGCCGCTGCGGTTTGGCAGCTGTCCTGTGCTGACACAGTACTATTGTATATACTCGAGTATAAGTAAAGATTTTCAGCCCATTTTTTAGGGCTGAAAGTCCCCCTCTCGGCTTATACTCGAGTCATATACCAGGGGTCGGCGGGGGAGGCGGAGCGCAGCTGTGCTATATACTCACCTCCTCCTGGCACGGTCTCTGCAGCCCCCCTGCTCTTCTCCCACGGTCTCCGGCGCCTGTGTTCAGCGGTTAGGTGATACCGCTCATTAAAGTCATGAATATGCACATATTCATGACTTTAATGAGCGGTACCACGTGACCGCTGAACACTGTCGCCAGAGACCGTGGGAGAAGAGCAGGGGCTGCAGAGACCGCACCGGTGGGAGGGTGAGTATAAGTGATATTCACCTGTCCCGTTCCACTGCTGCTCGCTGCTGTGTCCTCGCGTCCTCTCTAGCTGTGAATGTTCAGGTCAGAGGGCGCGATGACGTAGTTTGTGCGCGCTGCGCCCTCTGCCTGGGCATTCACTGCTGGAGGACTCGGAAGACAGCGGCGCTTAGCGGTGAACCGGGTGACAGGTAAATATCACAGGTGCCGGGGCCCTGAGCGAGCGGTGACACGGGCACCTGTCCCTCATAGCGTGCCGTGTCCCCGTCTGCTCAGGACACCGGCACCTGGCCCCCAGCGACGAGAGGTGAGTATGTCTTTTTTTTTTTGGTTGCAGCAGCTGCGGCAGCATAAGGGACCTATACTATGGGGCATAATCTATGGAGCATCTATAGGGGCATAATCTATGGGGGCATAATCTATGGAGCATCTATGGGGGCATAATCTATGGAGCATCTATGGGGGCACAATCTATGGAGCAACTATGGGGGCATAATCTATGGAGCATCTATGGGGCACAATCTATGGAGCATTTATGGGGCACAATCTATGGAGCATCTATGTGGGCATAACCTATGGAGCATCTATGGGGCACAATCTATGGAGCATCTATGGGGGAATAATCTATGGAGCATCTATGGGGCATAATCTATGGAGCATCTATGGGGGCACAATCTATGGAGCATCTATGGGGGCATAATCTATGGAGTATCTATGGGGCACAATCTATGGAGCATCTATGGGGGCATCTATGGGGCACAATCTATGGAGCATCTATGGGGGCACAATCTATGGAGCATCTATGGGGACGCAATCTATGGAGCATCTATGGGGGCATTATCTATGGAGCATCTATGGGGGCATAATCTATGGAGCATCTTTGGGGGCATAATCTATGGAGCATCTATGGGGGCACAATCTATGGAGCATCTATGAGGACATAATCTATGGAGTATCTATGGGGGCATAATCTATGGAGCATCTATGGGGGCACAATCTATGGAGCATCTATGGGGGCACAATCTATGGAGCATTTATGGGGGCATTATCTATGGAGCATCTATGGCGGCATTATCTATGGAGCATCTGTGGGGCACAATCTATGGAGCATCTATGAGGGCATAATCTATGGAGCATCTATGGGGCACAATCTATGGAGCATCTATGGGGGCACAATCTATGGAGCATCTATGGGGGCATAATCTATGGAGCATCTGTGGGGCACAATCTATGGAGCATCATGAGCCTCTCTCACTCAGGGAGAGGGACACACACACACAAGACGGTGAGCCCGGCTGGCTGGGGGACGGGGTGGATTTTTTTTGGTTAAATGTGTCCCCCTCACTGTGCTGGCACTTTACATTTACAATGGCTCTGGCTTTTTTTTTTTGGGGGGGGGAAGCCCATTCTGACTTTTGCTATAGGGCCTCATGATTTCTATGTATGCCCCTGCACCTGCTTCTTAGATAGTTTATTAAAGACCTTGTTTAACTTAGTGGTTAAGTAAATTTCTTCCTGAACCTTAGTGTAATACACACAAATCGGAGACTTTGGGATTGGCACATTGATTTCAGCCCTGGCTGATTGAGTGTAAATAATAGGGGAATCTCAGGCTGTTTCATACAATCTTGAATTTCACGTCTACTCCTATTCCAGTAAAGGAAGTGTTGTTATTTCTGTCTCTTTCTCAGCTTGTGACTCACTGGATCTTTTTCAAACCTCTGGTCATTACATGCTGTATTACAGGCCACATTAACAAACAGCCACTCCACTGTGGACCTCCCATAGTCGAGATTCCACAGTGACATTTGCTCCTGTGGATATCATTGCGAACAAAGAGCAGGACAACTGTACACTTGGGGACGGATTCATCATTGCATTTCTACAAAAAAAATTTACCTCTCAATTTGTGATTTTTTGATTTGCGACAAATTCATTAAATTATTTGCTTCTTTTTTCAAGTTGTCTTTTCTGGTTTAGTTATTTATCAGATTTTTACATCAATGTGGCTTTTCCAGATATTTTAGACAGATTTATAATATGCAAACTTTTTAAAAAGTCACAAAAATTTGGCACAACTCCTCTCCCGCCAACCCCCTTACAGGAGTGATTTTATGTACTCCAGTTATTTTGGCGCATTTTTTTGTTTTCGTATTTTGAAAAATAGGCAACTTTTCTAGTTTAAAACTCACAAAGCCAGATGAAGACTGAAAAAAAGAAGACTTTCGTCACAAAATTCATGAAAAGCATGTGCCATTTTGATGAATTTGGAGCAAAAAAGTCAGAAAAAAATCACAAATGAAAAAGAAATGCAAATGATGAATTGAGCCGTGTAACTTTTGCATTGGAAAAAGTGAAATTCGTACCGTCATCCGCAGCATAAATTAACGTACTGCAGATCTCAAACCCACAGCTCTTGTCAGTTAATGTTGTGGATATAATTTTCACCATGTTCATAAGATTTCTTAAATTCTTATGCCCTATACTGGTGCTGCTGTGCTTTTGCTCACTGGGAAACTAAACTTAAAGTTTAAAAAAGGATAAAATAAAAAATAGACTTACATCCATGACAAATATTTTGTATACTGTAATGTATTGGATATAATTTGATCTAATATGAAAAAATACTTTGATGGAGGAACTGTTTCTATCTCCTGCTGTATTCCTGAAAAATTAGCTTTTAACCCCTACTATTACGCCCAACGTCAGACTTCCCCCTGTTTGGTGCGGGCTCCGGCGCCGGAGCCCGCACCTTTCCGGGCACATGACAATTGATCTATACAGCGGACATGTGCCCGCAACAGCCATGGGTGGAATTGCGATCCACCTGCGGCTGTTAACTAGCTAAATGCTGCTGTCAATCTCTGACAGCGGCATTTAACTTGCTCTTACTGGAAGCGCGACGTTAATCCCGTCACATGATCGTGGGTAATCGATGGGTTGGCATGACAACCAAAGGTCTTCAGCAGACCTCTATGGTTGTCATTGCCAGAATGCTATGAGCTCCGCCCCATGGTCGGCGCTCATAGCAAGTGAGCATTTCAGCTAAACACAGGCGATCTGATAATCACCTCAATGTAGCAGAGCCAATCAGACAACTGCAGCTTCTAGTCTCCCATGAATACTATTGTAGCATGCAAAAATAAAAAGAAGCTTTTAAGAATATAAAAAAATAAAAAAATAAAAGTTCACATCACCCCCCCTTACACCCCATTCAAAATAAAACAATAAAAAATCAAATATACAAATATTTGGTATCACCGCATTCAGAGTCGCCTATTCTGTCAACATAAAAATGAATTAACCCGATCGCTAAATGGTGTAATGAGGAAAAAATTCAAAACGCCAGAATTACGTTTTTTTGGTCGCCGCTACAGTGCAATAAAATACAATAACAGGCGATCAAAAGATCGTGTCTAAACCAAAATGGTATCAATAAAAACGTCAGCTCGGCATGCAAAAATGGAGATGCTATAGGTCTGAAAATGGCTCCATTTTTTTTTTTTACAAATTTTGGAATTTTTTTCACGACTTAAAAAAGAACCTAGACATGTATGGTGTCTGTGAACTCGTAATGACCTGTAGAGTCATAATGGCAGGTCAGTTTTAGAATTTAGTGAACATGGTAAAAAAAACAAACTGTAGAAATGCACTTTTTTTTTGCAATTTTACCACACTTGGAATTTTTTTTCCCATTTTCCAGTACACTATATGTTAAAACCAATGGTGTCATTCAAAAGTACAACTTGTCCCGCAAAAAACAAGCCCTCATATGGCCATATTGACCAAAAAAATAAAGAAAGTTATGGCTCTAAGAAGAAGGGGAGCGAAAAACAGAAATTCAAACACTGAAATACCCTGGTTGCTAGCAGGTTAATATACATATGAGGAGTTAAACAGGACATTTCACCAAATTTTTCATGTTGAACTGGACACACGATGTAATATAGTGGCTGCAGAGCCACTTTCCTTTTCTATATTCCAATATTAGTTGCATTTTTGGCACCAAATTCTTCAAAATGGTGCACACTATTCATGATTTTGGCGTTAAGTTAAAAATTATCTTTTTTTCTGTCTTGAACTTTTTGTAACTTTTTGGCATCAAGAATGGTGATAAATTAAGCCAAAATACTGACGTATTCAATTCAAAATTACATCTGGGAGTGGCGAGGGTAGGGGTAGAGTTGGATTGGAGTGAAATTGCACCAAATTTAGCAAATTTTTAAAAAGTTGGAAATGATAAATTAGGCAAAAACATCTGGAATTGCTAAATTCCACTCACAAACTGGAAAAAAAAACCCAGTTGAGCACATACAATATAGACTTAAAAAAGGAGCAGTATAGAATAATGAATAGGGTACACACTAAAAAAAAAGTGTAAAACACACAAAACTAGATAAAAAAAACAGAGGCAAACACAGTAATGAATTGAGACCATAGATTTTTCAGATAATCTTTGACTTAAGCATGTTATTAAAAAAGTCCCTGGTTTAATCTCGCCACTGGCAAATATTTTGGCGATTCTGCATACCTTCCAACATTTTTTTCCTTTCACATTTTTTTCCTTTTCTTTGGCTATATGTATTCTGTATATTTTAGGTAAAAGTTCATGCAAGCTCTAGGACAGATGGAAGTTTTGAGTTTGTGCACAGTTGCATAGCATCCATTCCCAATATGCCACTGAAGGAGAGAGAGAGAGAGAGAGAGAAGATGGAGCGCTTCTATAGTTCTGTATATTGACAGCCCAGAGACCTCTGGGAAGTGTTATACATTCTTTACATCAGGGTCATGGCAATCATTATTTATTATCTTTTATTGCTGCCAGATTGTCTGCCGCTAAATAGAGGCATAACTCTTCAGATGCTCATCTGATTGCACTGAGGTTTGGTTTATGTAATGCCCTGCACTGTCCCATTTACATGAGGCATTGTTTATCACCATAGACCTTGGAATATATTTAACCGTTTCATTTATTCAAAAGTTATCAGTTACAATATGATTTTACTATATTTAAATATATTTTAAACATCTCAGTGATTCTGACATCGTTTTTCATGACATGTTGTACTTCCTGTTAGTGGTAAATTTTGGTCAATATGATTTGTGTTTATTTATGAAAATTTGGCCAAAATGTTTTGAAAATTTTGCAATTTTCAAATTTGAAATATTTATTTCCTTAAATCAGATAGTTATACCACACACAATAGTTACTAAATAAAATTTCCCATATGTCTACTTAACATCTGCATCAGTTTTGAAACATTTTTTTTTGTTAGGAAGTTAAAAGGGTTAAAAGTTTATCAGCAATTTCTAATTTTTCCAACAAAATCTGCAAAACCGTTTTTTTTTTGGGACCTCATGCCTTTGAAATGATTTTGAAGGGCCTGTTTGTCAGAAAATACACAAAACTGAGACCAGTCTAAAAACTGCACCTCTCAAACTGCTCAAAACCATATTCAAGAATGTTATTAACCTTCAGATTCTTCACAGGAATTAAAGGACTGTGGAAGGAAGAAATTAAAATTTGACTTTTTTTCACCAAAATGTCAATTTAGCACCAAATTGTTTTATCTTGACAAGGGCTATAGATGAAAATTGACCCCAAAATTTATTCTGCAATTTCTACTGAGTATGCTGATACCCCATATGTAGGGGAAAACTACTGTTTGGGCGCACGGAAGGGTTCAGAAGGGAATGAGCACTGTTTGACTTTCTGAACACAAAATTGGCTGGAATCGAGAGCAGAAGTCATGCTGCGTTTGGAGAGGCCCTGATGCGCTTAAACAGTGGAAACCCCCACAAGTGATCCCATTTTAGAAACTAGATGTCACGGGTTTATCACTACAGAGAGGGGCCAGAAGACTGCAGCGTCTGATTTCACGTAGTCCTGAACTGATTAGAAGCACTTCTTCATATTAAATGGTGTAGGTTTATTTTAGCAGTGCATGGTTGATTGCCAGTGTTAGTCTTGTAATGCCTAGTGTGGAGTGAAGGTGTTGGTTGTTGGTAGAGACATTTGAAGTGTTGATCTGTGACTGTTGCTTGGTGTTTTGGCTGTGTGCAAATACTGTTCCTCTCCAATTTGTTTTACCTACCTTTTCTCCCCTGTGTTCCTGTTGTCTGTGTCATATTTGTATGTTTGGTATTTTCATTTATCCATGTACGTCCTCCCTTGTTAGTCTGGTTTGTGTATATACATACACTCTTACTTGTTGTGTTTCGGTAGCTGAGGAGGACAGGAACAACAGCAGGGCAGCAGAACACCTGAGATGTTGGTAACTGATGGGTTGCAGATTCCTAAACTAACGACACAACTAGAGGTAGCCGTGGAGCGTTCCTACGTTGATCCTAGACGCCTCGTCACAGCCTGAGAGTTAACTACACCTAAAGGCAGAAAGATGAAAGCTATCTGCCCCGGAGCAGATCCCCAAAGAAAATAGGAAGCCCCCAAACATATAATGGCGGTTAGACAAGATGAAAACACAAACATAGGCAGAAAATAGATTGAGCAAACGCTGGGGCCACAAGCTGATTAAATAGGATAGGAACGGAGAGATTACTTTCTGCAACCCAGAAAACCCTACAAAATCCAACAATTCTGATTACAAAAATACTGAGATCACACGATATCGCCACCCGCTAAATCAGATCTCAGTGTGAACAAAACCAAGCTGCAGCCGCTGAAAAAACAGGAAAAAGCAAATGAGCCAATAACAGTGGCTGCAGATAAACTGTGAGGAGCTCAAGCCCCAGGTGGGGACCAGGCTGACCTCCACAAAAGTGCAGAAAACAATGCAAAAAGCAAGCACAAAAAGAAAAGCAAAAAATATCTTATCTGAAAGCAGGAGATGCAGGCAAGACTCCAGCAAACTTCCAAATGAACCAGGAACCACAATTGAGACAAGAACAATTGATCACCGGCAACCATCATGGGAGGGAACCTCCCTTATATCAGACCAGTCCGTGATCCCTGATTGCCACTCCTCGCTGAAAGGTTCAGTACTGTCTGTAACCACCAGAGGGAGCCTCTGCTCAGAAACCATCTCTAGCACATTCATAACACTTACTCCCCACCTCCCTCGGTGGTGCAGGGGGACAGATATAGGGCAGATTCAGGAGTTCAGCAAGGTACGTGGCTCTGGCGCACCTAGCGTTACGGACAGGAAAGGAGCCCCTCGCCCTGGATATTCAGACAACAGAGTTGTGACATTAGACACCCTCAAGGAATTTATCTAGATGTGTGGTGACCACCTTGAGCCTCCAGTTGTTTCACAGAATTTTATAACACTGAGCTGTGAAAATAAAAAAAATCACATTTTCCCCACAAAAATGTTACTTTTGCCCCAATTTTTTTATTTTCTCAAGGGTAGCAGCAGAAAATGGTCCATCCAATTTGTTGTGCAATTTCTCCTGAGTACGCCTGTGACTACATAGCATTGAATCTTAATTATCCAGATATCTATTTTCAGTAGGCCAGGAGGCATAGACTGTTATCTTTATGATGACTTTTGTATTTATGTTTTTTTTTTCATTGGTCAAGAAACACACACTATTGTTTGTATGAGCCTTCAATGTTGACTCTTGAATTGACTTTTTTTGCAGCATATTGTGTTGTTATCTTGGATGACAGGGACGCAGGGTAATGAAACAATAGATGTTTGTTAATATGTTTATTACAGATTGTACCAGGCTAGCTAGTTTGCTGACCTTAAAAACAGAGGAGGATAAGCTATACAGATTGATTAAATACTCATGCAATGAGAGTTAAACTCATCCCAACTCCCCTCTGACCTGTGGATGATGACCTGAGCCACAGATGTGGGTAAAAAAAGGATTTCTATCATTCCGCAAGAAGAATCAGAGTGACTTGACAGAACAACAGCCATGACACCATGACTCCATAAAGGAACACTCTACCAGGATAACAGGAGGTTTGACATTCTACAGGATGTCAGCTTAGGGGACCACGGCCCCAGCTAAAAGAATACAGATTTGCTCCATTGACCATCATTAAACCCATGGATATGTTTGAGGAAGCTAGGATTTGGACCCGGTCACCTGAACCCCATGGACACGTTTGGTGAAACCAGTATTGGGACCCACCGGTCACTTTGCTCCATGGAGATGTTCAGAGAATCCAGGTTGTGACCCTAAATGGACTGTCAGCTCCCTAAGCTTGTTGTTACCTCCACTCTGTCGGTGACCGCCTAAAGCAGGGTGCTATCTGTGGAGGTAGTCGGCCCTGGAACCCCCGAAGTTGCAGCTGCTCAAAACCTGGCGAGTCAGCGGAAAGGGTGAGTCTCTGTAATTTTGCACCATCGTGGGTATTTTGCTGGGACTGTTCTATATGCCAGGGTTCCCCAACTCCAGTCCTCAAGGCCCACCAACAAGTCATGTTTTCAGGATTTCCTTTGTATTGCACAGGTGATGGAATTATCACCTGGGCATTACTAAAGAAATCCTGAAAACATGACCTGTTGGTGGGCCTTGAGGATTGGAGTTGGGGAACCCTGCTATATGCTATCATCTGTTAGTGCTTCAATGAAGCATTGCCACACTGTTTTACCCTCACCCTGTGTTGTCTGACTAGTATGATGCCCGCAGAAAAGGAGAGTGGGCATTCAGTGGGATGAGCCTTGGTCTATGCGGTCTCGAGCCAGCAGTCGAGAGCACACACTGACCCCCCATGTCTCCACAACACCTACACCCCATATCTGGGAGAAAACTACAGTTTGGGCGCATGCTGGGCTCGGAATGGAAGAAGCGCTAAATGACTTTTGGAGTGCAAAATTTTCTGGAATATATAGCAGATGTCATGTCAGTCACATTTGCAGAGCCCCTGATGTGCCCAAACAGTGGAAACCTCCCACAATTGACCCCATTTTGGAGACTACACTCCTGAAGGAATTTATTTAGAATCATCTGGCTTTTCAGTGGTGCACAAAACTGTGGCCAACCTTGCTTTTATGCACAGCTAGAAAGACGGACACCACTGGATCATAGGTGAGACTGAGTCCACAGTTGTCATGGGTGTGTTAGTTGTGACAGACAGTCATTCTGGATACAGCTGAAGAAGATCTTTGCGTTTAGCTCAAGCACCTTCTTTATTCTTGCATCTCTGTTATTCTTCTCTCTCTAGGACTAAATAGTTACATCCACCTTCTGCTGCTAATCACATACCTATCCTGAAGGTTTAAATACATTTAATTGCTGCAGCATGGTGCGGGTGTTAGCTCATACTTGCCTCAGTCTTGTTGGAAGTTCTAGCAGTCGGTTAGTGTCTTCCCTGAGGACCCTTGGAGGATTGCTGGCGTGACATCTCGGTTGTCTTCTCAAGGTAAGTGTTTCCCCTATCCGTTTACCCTTTCTGTCTTTAGTTTTAGTGGGGAATGACTAGTGCTTACCCCGTCCCCTCCCTATGTAGGGCCTATCACTAGGGTCAGGCAGGAATTAGGTTCCTACTCGGAAATAGGTCGAGAACCTATATAGGGATGTTTAGGGCAGACGAGGTGATTTTAGATCTGCCTAGGGGTCTCGACTCCCCTCTCCCCTAGTGTTTGGGCTCTCCTTTCCCTTTTCCCGTTGTTGTGCACTTACTTATCCTTCACCCAGCGTGAAAACAGTGTCTCCAACTGCCTTCTTATTAGGCATCTCCGACTGGAAGTTCCATCTGAATTGCGTATTTCAGAGATTTACATGGATTTACATGAAAACCTTGACGTGATTGCAGGATAAATGTGCGCTGAGCCTTACTGTGATCTGTGGGAGGCAGACTAAGCAAATCAACAGCAGGTGAATAATTGGTTTTATTTATTTTTTACGCTGTTTCTCATGCAACATAAGTGATTAGGCTGCTTTATTCCTCGGGTCAGTGCGATTACAGTGATGCCAGATTTATAGCATTTTTTATGTTTGGCTGGTGTCACATACTAAAAGATATTTTTTTTGCAAAATAAAGTTTTTGCATCTCAATAGTTTGAGAGCTATAATTTATTTATATTTGAACTGATAGAGTCATGTAAGAGCTTATTTTTATGAGACAAGTTGATATTTTTATCGTTACCATTTTCAGGCACATAACATTTTTTGATTGCTTTCTATTTCGATTTTTGGGAGGCAGGATGAACAAAAAACAGCAACTCAGAGACTGTTTTTTGTATTTTTTTCTACACCATTCACTGTGAGGTGAAGTGATAAGGCAGCTTTATTCTTCGGATCAATATGATTACAGCGATTCCACATTTATATAATTTTTTAAATGTTTTGTCGCTTCTACACAATTAAAAGAATTTTATAGAAAAAATATTGATTAGCATCATGGTATTCTGAGAGCTGTAACTTTTTTATTTTTCCACTGATGGAGCTGTATGTTTTTTTTTAATTTGTGGGACAAGATGACGTTTTCAGCTATACGATTTTTTTATTCACATTGATCTTTTTTTATCAGATTTTATTCCACTTTTTTTCCAGTAGTATGATGAAAAAGCAATACTGAGAGGGGGTTTGGGTTTACAGGGAATCTGTCAGCAGGTTTTTGCTACCTGATCTGAGAGCAGCATGATGCAGGCAAAGAGACCCTGAATCCAATGATGTATCATTTAGATTATTGGGTGCAGAGGCTCTGACACAATCAGAGCTTTTAAATTTAGCATGAAGCAAAGGTGGAGAAAGCTGCCCCCACCCACACCAGTCTC
>JARQOD010000001.1:914301837-914346652 GCA_033576555.1 Oophaga sylvatica | reverse complement strand
ATTATTCTGTATGGAGCATTATGTGGGGCCCATTATTCTGTATGGAGCAATATATGAGGTTCATTATACTGTATGGAGCAATATATGAGGCCCATTATACTGAATGGAGCAATATATGGGGCTCATTATACTGAATGGAGCATTATATGGCGCACATTATTCTGTATGGAGCAATATATGTGGCTCATTATTCTGTATGGAGCAATATATGAGGCCCATTATACTGAATGGAGCAATAAATGGGGTCCATTATTCTGTATGGAGAAATATATGGGGCTATTATACTGTATGGAGCAATATATGGGGCCCATTATACTGAATGGTGCATTATATGGGCCCATTACACTGAATGGAGCAATATATGGGGTCCATTATACTGTATGGAAGACTATACTGTCCAGTCTAAAATGAAAACTGTTGAATCACTCCAGGGCACGCACTGCGCGCTGCAAGGATTCACCAGTTTCTGAGCTATTGTAGAATTTACAATAGATATCACTCATGTAATGTAAGAAGTAAGTGAAATCTTTGGCATTGTACTATACCTATATTTCTCTGCCGTATCTGTGCATCAAGAATTGTGGTATGTGATAAAGGAGCCCACTGACACTCTTTCGCCCGGGGCCCACGAAAACTTGGAGCCAGCCCTGACCTTCTCCATAGACTTCCATTGTAATTTAATCACCAACTGCAGATTTGTAAACAGATTTGGGTAGTTTTCTGAGAGTGAAAAGTGCAGGAGACAAAAATTGACTTCTAAATGGGGAAAAATATTATTTAAGTGATTTTGCATCTTTGTAAACAATTTTGTTATTTTTATTCTAAATAGGTCATGATAACTCCTAATTAATTTCCAAATATGTATACGTGCTCCATTTTTCTTACATAATTGAACAATACAATTCTGTGCATCTACAGCCACCAGTAGAGCAGTAATTTAATCACTACTGAAGCAAGAGGCTCCTTAAGGGTATGTGCACACATTGCAGATTTGCCTGCAGAATTTTCTGCACAGAAACCGCACCTCTTGGCAGAAAATGGGGGTACTTTTTTATGCATTTTTGAGGCTTTTTGATGCGTTTTTGATGCGTTTCTTGTATGCGTTTTTGTAAGCTAAATAAAGATATGTTATTTAACAAAAAAAAGGTTTGTGATGTCATTTCTTGTCCAACCTCCTCTTTTACATTTGTCCAACCCACACTCCATTACACACACAGACAGACAGATAGATAGATAGATAGATAGATAGATAGATAGATAGATAGATAGATAGATAGATAGATAGATAGATATAGATGATAGATAATATTGTACATAAATAGTTAAAGACACACAAAATCATCACGTAATATCTTTAATTTAAAAAAATGGGAAAAAAATGCCATAGGCTCCTGCGCAATTTTCTGCACCAGAGGGGGAAAGCCGACGAACGGTGACAATATTTCTAGCCTGGGAAGGGGTTAATACCCTTGGAGCTTCCCAGACTATGAATATCAGCCCGCAGCTAGCCTTTACTGGCTATTAAAATAGGGGGAACCTAAAAAAAATGACTTGGGGTCCCTCTATAATTTATAGCCAGAAAGGCTACACAGACAGCTGCGGGCTGATATTCATAGCCTAGGAAGGGGCCATGGATATTGGCGCACCCCCCTGGCTAAAAATACCAGCACACAGCCACCCCAGAACTGGCTCATCTGTACGAAGCGCCAATTCCGGCACTTAGCCCCTCTCTTCCCACTGCCATGTAGCTGTGGCATATGGGGTAATAAGGGGTTAATGTCACCTTGCTATTGTAAGGTGACATTAAGCCCGGTTAATAATGGAGAGGCATCAATAAAACGCCTCTCCATTAATAATCTTATTATTTGAAAGGGATAAAAAAACACACACATAAGAATAAATTATGTTAATGAAATAAAACACAACATGGTTTTCACATTTTTATTGCACGCCCAGATCCAAGCGACGCCCTCGGTCTCCTATAATAAAATGTAAAAAAATAAACCGACCGTATACTCCGTCCGATGCAGTCCAATTAATAATGTGTCCCACGACGATCTCCCCTATAGAACAGTGACATCAGGTGATGCCACTGCTCTGTAGGGCCTCCCAGTGATGCACTGACAGGAGACAATGGCTCCTGCAGTGCATCACTGAGGTTACCTGAGTTCATTCAATCACTTTATGGCAATGCTGCGTGGGAATTTTCTCACCCAGCATTGCCGTGAGAGAATGAACTGAAGTGACGTCATTCTCTCCCAGCAGCAGAGGGATACACACCGTGGAGGATTACCTCCACTGTCAGTGCAGCCGTGTAGAGCATTGACATCACCCGATGTCAGTGTTCTACACCGGAGATCGTCGTGGGACACTCGTTATTAACTGGACTACGGCAGAAAGGTAATGTATAGGTTGTTTTATTATTTTATTTTTATTAGGAGATAATGGCATCGGGGACTAGGTGATTGGTAAGTATGTACTCTGTTATGTGTTCTATGTTATATGTATGTACTGTATGTTATATGTTGAATGTTCTGTATGTTATATGTTGTATGTTCTGTGTATGTAATATATGTTCTGTATGTTTTGCTTTTTTTTACATTCAACACATTAGCAGAATGATGGGAATACTACTGTCCCATCATTGGCTAATGTGTCAGTCACTGTCAGTGTAGCATGCATAGCCGGATGGGACTTTCAGTCCCATTGGACAATGCCTGCATACACATTCACACACACAGGCCCGCAGACCCCCACACAGCCCGCATACCCCCACACATACACAGATCATGCAGACACCGGCACACACAAACACGCACACAGTCGCCGCCCACACACATAGCGCCACACACTATACACGCCCACACTCCGCCCACACACTTCCCTCCTCCCGAACTGCAGCGTTTCACCGGCAGCAAAACCGCAGATCTTTTTTAGACCTGCAGTTTTGCTGCGGAAGTGCCCGACTCAATGCAAGTCAATGGGTGCAGAAACGCAGGTCCGGACAAAGAATTAACATGCTGCGGAATATAAAACGCTGAAAATCGTCGTGTTTTTTTCCGCAGTATGTGCACAGCAAACCTGCGTTTCCCATAGAATTACATTGGCTGTGCACTGTGCTGCGGGTTGGAAGCGTTTCTACGCGTTCAAAAACGCTGCAGAAACGCATCTAAAAACGCAGCGTGTGCACATACACTAAGGATAAGTTCTCACGATGCTTTTGGTGAGTTTTGAACACTGCATATTTTTGCTGCACAAAACATGAGCGTCTTCCAATTCCAGCAAAATGGATGGGATTTATAGAAATCTCATTCCCATTGAGCTTTTTATTTTATGGAGTGCAAAGTGACCTGCGGTGCTTGTTTGAAATCCACAAGATGTCAAATTCTCTTGCAGATACGCTGCGTTTTCTGTGCAGATTTTCACCATAGAATTAAATTAGATGCGGAAAATCGGCAGGTACAAAAACGCATATGTGTTATTAGTGCGTTTCTGCTATGGAAACCCACTACAAACACATGTAATCAACACATGATCGCGTAAGTAAAGTTTTGTATATAGGGCTTCACCAGACTGGTGTTTCACAGGTTGGGCCCAGTCCTTTTGTCTGCCCTTATTCACACACTGAGGTCAACATTGACTCATGGTAAGGTTTTTAATATTAGACAGAGTATGACTGTCCCTATAAGAGTTACCTTGTCATGGTGGGATGGCTTTTATGCTATTTTTGATCACAAACAGTATTACTAAAAACTCTGTATTATTTAAATGCACTTTTTACTTTTTATTTACTTAGTTACAGCAGGGTTTTTGCACATTTTTTCAATGTAGGTTTTAAAGTTTTGTCAAAGCCAAAGTATGAAAAACACAACACTTTTATTTAAATTGTAACATATCAATAAGGGATAAAAACGCAGTGTGAAAAATGCCATAAAGATGCACATAAGAAAATGCACTCAAAATGAAATGAAACAAATGCAAAAAACCTAATTTACCTAATAGGTGGATAAATGCTGCAGAAAATTTGCAACATAAAAAAAAACTTACCAAATACTCATCGTGAGAAAGTAACCTAAGCTTTTCTTCTGTCTTTACTCAAAGCTGTTACCCAAACCCTTTCCCTTAGTTCACAAAATTCTTTGTACAGTCATTTACTCACCTTTGCATAAAAAGTGGTGATTTAGACAAGAAGAACAGAGGCCACACAATCCTCCGAGTGGAAATTACAAACGGAAAAATTGTTCAGTTTTGAAAAGTACCTAGTGTTCGATAAATTCTGTACTGATCTGTTAGTGTCAGGTTAGGCTATATGGAGACTTTGGTGCAACACAGGTCACAGGCCAAAGTTCACGATCTGTCTCTCTGCTACATTACAGCGCAGTAATTTGTCATATTATTACTCCAAGGGTACTGTGACCATGACAATCAAGTTGCAAAAAATCATATCGGTTAGATTTTTTTGCAACTTAATTATCACAGTACCCATCAAGTTGCAATGCGACCCGTTGACTTATATTTTGCAGTAATGTAGCAGTGACACCCAACAACCTTTTCTCATGCGACATGTGTCACTGGCAAAGTTGTCATGTAGCCCCAGCCACATCCAAACCCCCCGATCACAAATGTCAGCATTTTCGTTTCATTCATCCATAGCCATATTGGGAGCTTACTAAAGACATATTTCTTACAGGGCTCAATAGGAGCTGTACAAATCGGACTTCCTTAAGTTCCTCATAGTGTTTTCATCTTGAACACAGTGGAGTTCTGCGTCTTCCACCTGTGTCAGCCAATTATGCCCCCAACTTCACACTCCAAGTTTCACAGTTTCGCAGACACAGTTATCTCAAGTGGTCTCCATAGACCTGCATTGTCCCTGCTCACTTGCTCTTCTTTTGTTTCCTCGGTTGCTCCTCCTGTATGTTTTATACTAATCAATTGCCACTGGCAGTCGGGGATTAAAAAAGTTAGAAAAGTAGAATTAGATATGTTAAGGACAAGCAAAAGTCATGAGAAAAGCTAAGTACCCCCTCTTTTTCTTCTATAATTTCACATATAGGAACATCATAAAGACATTTATGGTCCTTAGAGGTTCTCAAAATTACAGTAGGTTACTGCAATCTCGAATGAACAACACATGACAAATTACACCATTTCATTATTTATTTAACCAAAACTAGGTGAAAATTGACGAAGCAGTGTATGAAAACTTAAGTACACCCCATGCGTCAATAGCTTGTAGAAAAAAACAGAAGAAATAAGAAGCAATAACTTGAAGTAATTGCTTTCTGTGTGATTTTGTCAACCTCTCATATTGTTTTAGAGGAATTTTTATTTTGGGCCAATCTTTATTACAACATTACTTAAGTTCATTGAGGTTCGTGGGCTTTTGTTTATATACAGCTCTCTTAAGGTCCCACCACAGCATGTCAATTGGGTTGAGGTCTGGACTGTGACTGGTTCTTGCTACCTTGATTCTTTCCCTTTTCAAATATTCTTAAATAGATTTGCTGATGTGCTTGGGATTTTTGTCCTGTTGCATGAACCAGATTTGGCCAAGCTTTAACTTTTGGATTAACGGCTTCACATATGACTCTAGAAATGGCTTCACATATGACTCTAGAAAGCTTTGACATACAGAGATGTTCGCGGTGCTTAGTGGTCAACTCCAAATTAATTAGTATCCTATACAAATCCAAACCATCTATTAAACGTGTGGCGCCAATCCTAATGATTAGTTGTTATTAGGTGGTCTGTGCTGATATGCTGTTTGGCTTTTGCTAGAAAGGAGAGGCTTTTTCCTGACAACCCTTCCAAACAAGCCATACTTGTTCCGCCTATTTCTAATTGTATTGTCATGAACTTCAACATTGAATGTAGTAACTGAGGCCTTTAGAGTCTGAACTGTAGCTCTTGGTTGGTTGGTTGTTTTTTTTTTTGCAGTTTCCCTGAGCATTGTATGGTCTGACCTTGATGTGAATCTGTTAAGATGTCAACTCCATTAAAGATGGTCAATGAAGTTGTCTACTTGTTGGTAATCTTACTGTAGAATGATTGACTTCAAATTGTTTGTAAATGGCCCTACAACTCTTACTAGATTGATGGGCAGCAACAACTGATCTCCAAGACCACCACCACCAGAGGTATCTCCACCCTATTCCAGTTAAATAAAAGTGTATGACCAACCTTCGACAGAACTTCATCATCCATATCGTTAACAAAAATTAACTGTCTTCTTTGCCTTTTGAACTCCAAATATTGAAGTATGTTTCCAGATTTTGGGAAATCAACTCACTTCTATGCCTTTTGAAGTCTATATATTAAAGTACGTTTTGAGATCTTCGGAAATCTATACAACACAAACTTAGGATGGTGTACTAAGCAGGATTTCTGGTTTATTATCACACACCCCAAGTTTAAATAGTGTCACAAACAAGTCACAAACACCACCTGCGTCATCCACATTGTCGGGCGAAATCTCACGCCTGCGGACAGAAATCGCGACTCGCGCCTGCGTCCATTGACGTCCATAGCGGTGAGATGAGCGCAACGCATGATGCGTTACACTACTACGCTGTCATGGGTGCATCGCCACGAAGATCGTCGCGATTGCACATTCTGACTTCTCGCAGCTGAGTTGCTGTTACTTTGTGTTTGGTAGCTCTTTGCTAAGACTAGGTCCAGCCTCGCCGGCTGCAGTTGATTATGCACTAATTAGCTTCCTTTATATACCTGGAAGTCTGCTTGTTAGATGCCGGTGAAAGCATTCATACAGACTGCAGATAGGTTCGGTTCTGAGAAGACTTAAGCTAAGAGCTCCTTTGTTGTTTCTCCTCTCCTTGCTTATAGTTTATCTCCTAGACCTTTGGTGTTCCCTCTGTGTTTTAATGTTGTATGCAAGACAGTATTTACTTTATCCCCTGTCTGTCTCGTTTGTCTTTACTGTTTATTAACCTTTACCTGTCCATTCCCTTTGTTGGTAATCAGGGTCCTTCTAAGGACTAGATTACAGTGGTCAGGGATTTATAGGAGACAGGGTTTACGCTGGCGGCCTGGACCTCTGTACCATTAACAGTACCTCCAGGTAGAGGGACTAGTCAGGACCCCAGTTTAGGGTCAGCATAGACCCCGGTCCACCTCTAGCCAGAGACAGCGTGTAAAGGATTCAGTATTGACCCACAGGATATTATGTCAGGTAATACTATGCTATATATACATGTTAATGTTACCTATTTATATGTTATATAGAAGTTGTCCCACTTGATAGATTACTGACATTATTTTATATTATATCTGCTAGACAGCGTGACATACGCTCATGCACACTTATGTTTTCGGCTCTGCCCACAGTAGGGCAAAGCTTGGTGTGCAGGCTCGACCCGCGATTTCTCTGCGCAGGTGTGAGATTTTGCCCAGCAACATGGATGGCACATGAGGAGTCATCCACGTCACTCAAAGCAGGAGGATAGCGAGCAGCAGCCAGGAGGAGGGACAGAGAGCACAGAAAGAACGCCTATCAGATCAGATGGACAGGATTAGCACACAGCACAGAACGTCAAAAGGTTTTGGGTGGTTATATAACCATTCATGGAATGCAGCACAGGCACTGAATACGGTGATAGTTTTAGTTGACATATGACAAAATGTTTTTCAGATAGAACATGTGCCTATTATAGGACACTTAGTGGTTTGCAAAATAAAAAAAACATAAACATGTCCTTTATTGATCTTTAGTCACAGATCAGACTTACTCATTCAAGTCTATGAGTCCATGATAAACTGCTTTTCATGTTTGCTTACTAGGAGAAGCTTGAGAAACCTTCATCAGTTAGCTATTTTTTTTGCATATGAAAAAAGCACTGAAGAAACACTGGTGAAAATCTGATCCAAACCACTGAAGAAAGTTGGTCCTTTCTTGTGTACAAGGAAAATGACTGTTACCATCTTTTCCGTTACCCATTGCAAGTTATCAACCACTGAGGAACCTCAGATTTTAATATTTTTGACTTCTGAATGAAGCATATCCTCTTCTACTACTATGTCTGTACACAAGCTATTAGTAATGTGTGAGTGCATGAATATAATGAGCATATTTCAGAATTTGTAGGAAAGGATGAAGGTCTGTGGAGGTCCCTCGGCAATACATTGTAGAAGGCACTGTCCTCTTTTTCATAGGAAGGGAATGGAGACTTGCTCAGAAACCAATCTACTGATAAAAGATGAAAGCATAAGATTAACATATAGAAAAACATTACAAAGAGCAATAAAATCAAAACAATAACATTGTGATATTATTATTAATAATATTAAAATTATTAATATTAATAATATTAATTAATAATAAAGTATCTCAATAAAAATAATATTAATATTATTGAGATACTTCTACTACTACAACTGCAGTGACCTGTCTAATAATAATATCATAAGATGACTAAATAGTGTGTCCTCTATGCCTAAATACAATAATAATGTTACCGAATGCACAGATAGCAGTGCTTATTCCAGGGTCTTCAATCCAATAATTAGAAACTCTGCAACGGATCATCCTATGAAAGGTCGTGGGCTCCTGGATGGCGAAGGACCCAGAGTATTTACCCCTTTTGCCCCGTTCTTATTTCAAACATGGAAGCCCATCCTCGATGCGGGAAAAGCATAGATCCAATCCTACACACAAAAGGAAGAACTCATGCAGAATACAGCAGTGTGAATGAGCGTCTAGAGCTACTGGGCAGTATGTATATGTATGTATTTACTGTATATATATATATCTCATATAATGGGGTCTCCTTTGTGATCATCGTTTCCACACAAACATTTTAGTAATAATGGAGCTGTATTATAGCACCGACAGTTTTTATATAATTCCATATTACTTTTGGTAAAACGTATAAGCATGCATTTTATTTGAAATGCAGCGCCGTATAGGAGCCGAGAAATATACAGTATGGAGCAAGGATGCTGACTTGACTTTTTATTTTTTCTGTACATCTTATCAAAAAATCACAGACAATATTTTCTACGGACACATTGGAAAGCCATAATAAAACATTATAATTATAAGTGATACCTGTCTACAGCCCATAATTCTGATATGAGACATCAGCTGCAATCGCTGTAATATGTAAAATGATGATAATTGCCGTCATAATAATCTGTATAAGTTTCTTCAGATTCAAGAAAATCGCTGACATGTTCAATTTTTTTTTACGGACAGGGCAAAAAAGTTCCCTATTTTTATGGACTGTCCTGGAATATCTGGATGGTGTAGAACCACAGGAATTGCATGTGCCTCCATACAGCTTTCTGCCGTTGGATCTGCTCTGTGCATATGGCCTTCCTTTTTTGTTAAGTTTCACATTTAATGAAAAAAATTAAGAAAAAAACATTTATGGTTATTCTTAGGTTTGGGCATAACAAGGGGTTTTTCTGCAGAGAAAAATAATCAGCAATTATTCTAAAGTGTAAAGATGTCCAGAGATCAAACAACGAGCAATAACTCATTTATTTGTTTGATCACATCTTTTACGTTTACATCAAAATTATAGATTGGCATCAACACATTTCCTCTTATAAACAGGTATGAGCCTGTAAAGAAAATGGTATGCGAGGAGGAAAATAAACGATCGCGCTAAAGGTTGTATTTATGGAAAACCTGTCATCTATTATAACCTATAAACGTTAGTAAATGAGCACTTGCTGTACTGTGGATCAGCGCTAGTTACCGCGATCTAACTCTCCGTATAGTGACTTTCTTAGTATCAAAAATTGCTGCGTTAGAAAGTTTCCTAAATAAAATCATGTTTCCCATTTGGCCGTAGGCATGATTATTTTATCTAGTTATTATTCATTTGGAGATAACGCATTGCAAAACAATATAGAGCCAGATGTGGTAAGATACAAAATGAAAGGACATACATATAGGAAACATGGCTTAAAGTCTATGCAGCATATTTAATAACATAACACTCCATTACATACAGAAAGCTCTGAAAGTTTAATAAGGTGAGTAGCTAAGCAGGTGCTATATGTTTAGAAAGGGATGACCAAGCGCATGGCAGATTTAGAGAAAATAATGGAGCAAGTTTCTGAAGTGTCCTAAAATGTGTTTAGAAGTGGTAGTATGCAAGTATACAGTAATAATGTACATATATTGTATCTATATCATATATAGTATGAGTGTGTGTATACAGATATATATATATATATATTCATCTATGTGTAGAAATCTTCATGTATTTGGTATATAAATAGGAAAGGGTTCTTTACAGTTACAGTAGTCATACTGTGAAATGCCCGACTGCAAAAAATAGTAATGGCAAATATTATTTCCGCATTAAAAAAAGGCAAAGTGCTTTTCTCCTATCAAATGGAATTGTTGGTTATCTATAATCAAGCGATAGATAATATAAGACGGATGGAGACAGCTTGAACCTGATGGACCAGTCTTTTCACAACCTATGTAAGTATGTGACTGTGTGATGAGCTGTCCGGTGACATATGGCGGCCTTGTGCTTCTGTCTTACAAAGCGATTGCACATTATTCCGGGCCCATTATGGATGTACACATTACAATAGGAGCCTTACAGCTGTTTTACACATATAGGATGTTGGCCCCAATAACCCAGGATCCCCGGGTCAGGATTTTTAGATTTAGGTTATTAGATCAGATTAGTATGAATATCTGAGCTGGCCATTTATACACAAGGATTTTTTTTTTTTTACCAGAATGTCCCCTTTGTAGCAAAATCATTTCCTGCTTTCCTGATCATGGGATTTTTTTCTGATCCAATCCCAATTTATGTGACTAATTAGAATGATTGCACCAGAGAAAATCATTTTTAGTTCTGATGAACCTGCTGATTGTTTCCCTGTATACAGATCTTTTTCTGTAATCCGTCACCTTCTTATATCTGGCAGGAAGAAGTATTTTCCTATAAAGTATCATTCATATGTAACAGTGAGGTCACACCTGCCAGGTATTAGCTTTCCTTTCTATGGGAATGACCACCTTCTGCCCCAGTACATGGACATCCTCCTTACCTGAGTCCTCACCAGCTTCTTCTTCCTCTTCTCCTCCCAGCAGGCAGGGTGAGGTGCTGTGCCCTGACTTGTGTGACATCCTGTGACACATGTTGCTGCTTGCACAGATGCTTGTCTGGAGAGGAGAAAGTAGACAGAAATCACAGACAGAGGAGGGGGGACATGAGTGCTGGCAGTATGGCACAATACCCATCAGCTGGCACTGTGGTGCCCACTCACATCCTTGGGCTGGAGTTCTGCATCTCTTTAATGGGTCCTTTTTTTGTTACTCTGTTGCAGATAAAAATGATCCCTTGTGGAATGTGACTAATCCTTTTAGCTTCCTGTCAACTGCGGCTGCAAAAAAGAATCTGATTTTTTAAATCAAAGATCAGAAGTCTATTGGAGGGAGATCTGTCATTTACATGACCTTTACTTACATGAATTAATCCCTGTTAACCTGCACTGAAAATATTGTCAGACCACTTTAATCTTGAGTCCTTTTGATTAAAGAGGATTTTATTTTTATTTATTTTTTTTTGGGGGGAAGGGTGATTGTCATTGCACTTCAGAACTTCAGAAACATATTAGTTGCATGTGTAAGTGAAGGCCAGTGATGGGCAGTGCCAACTTCCCCTGGGCACAATGGTGAATTAAATCACTCAACTATGATTTTTTTTATGCTTCTCCCACTTTTCTCTTATCAGTAAACCTTCTGGTTGTGTGGCATATGACCCCATCTGATTTTAGTCACAGCAGCCTGCCCCCTATCGGATGCCAGAGGAATAACATTATGGACTACAAAGCGACCAGTAGAATAACACAAGTGCAGAGAAGAAGGGAAGTTCCAAAAGACCAAATTATAAAGCTGTGACCAGCTCCAAGTCATCATGAAAGCTGCAGTAATAGGGTCAAAGCTCATGTCTGGAGCACATGCAGTAGTGTCTGCTGCTGGGTAGGTGCCTGCTCTTACCTCTGCTCCCCACCCTGATATACTGCCCCTCTAATATCACAGCTCATCTCTACACATGGCACAAACACTCTACATTTACACAGATTTCACTCTTATTATTTTCCCTGTGGGATATTATTGGTTAAACTAATTAATTAAGGTGATTTTTTTAGTTGGTTTTTTTTCATTGTTTTACCAGAATTTCGTTATGATTCTTTAACTATTATTTTTTTCTTCATTTATAGAGAATAAGAATTTTTTTAAAATAAAATAGAAAATAAAATAAAATGTAATTACCGGAGTGTAGAACACAGATTTAATGCTATGGTGATTATGATCATGTTTTTATAGAGCAGAGCTGAGTAGTAATTATTTTCCATGTTGTTTGTTTTGTCTTTGCATTTGCTTTATTATTTTAAAAAATGATTAAATAGTGACAGTAAAATAAAATATAATTGCAGTAGGGTAGATGACATATTTGATGTTATGGTGGATATTATCTTGTTTTTTTACAGAGCAGAGTAACAATTATTTACATTGATGTCTGGACCTGGAGCTTTGTTTTGTCTTTTTTTGCTTTTTTATGTTAAAAAATAAATCAATAGTAAAAGTGTATATATATATATATTATATATATATATATATATATATATACTGTATATAGTGTGAAAAATATGATCAATTTTTATTTTAGTGCACAACATTTATAATCAGGATAATAAACGGGCAGAAAAAACGTCTAAATATTATTTTATTTGATCACTTATTTTTTAGAATTTGGCTTTTTGATCTTCCAGACACGTTTTATTTCCTAATCTGTGTAATTCTATGTTGCAATATGAATAATTCAAGAATCGTTGCAAATAAATTATTCTTTTCTGATCATTTACAGGCAGGACTTGGTCAAGTGTGTTAGGACTTCTACATTTGTATATCTAGAAAATCGTGGATTATAATTGTATTAAAGAGTAAATATATTCAACAGAAGACGAAGAAGAGATTATCCTGAAAGCAGAAATCCCGGCTGTTCTCTGCTCGGCGGCTGCGTGTGTGCGGGGGAAGCATGTGTGTGTGCGGGACTGCGTGTGTGCGGGGCTGCGTGTGTGCGGGGCTGCGTGTGTGCGGGGAAAAAGTGTGCGGAGCTGTGTGTGTGCGGAGCTGTGTGTGTGCGGGACTGTGTGGTGGGGGTGTGCGGTGTGTCTGTGCGGGCTGTGTGTGTGCGGGGAACGTGCGGTGTGGTGTGCGGGACTGCGTGTGTGCGGGACTGCGTGTGTGCAGGGCTGGTGTGTGCGGCTGTGTGTGTGCGGTGTGCGGGGCTGCGTCAGCTACATGTGTATGGAGAATATCAGGAACATCTGCTGGCCCAGGACTAATATACTAAGGAGAACCAAAGGAAACATTTCATCAATTTACATCCACCCATCTACCGATCTATCTACCGATCTATCTCTTATTATTATTTATCTCATTTCTACTTTTTAAAGAATATATAATTTGTCAATCTCATATCTGTCCATGTATCTTTTATATATCCATATATTCATCTAATTATTATTAGGGACATTATTATTAGTACATTTACGATAACAACCACATCAATATTTTAGTCCCACATTTTTTTTCCTGTCTATATACCTTGAGTAATTAGCTTTATTTTCTAAGCTAATAAAATGTAGTTAATGTGTTATAATATATTTATATAATTATATAAAACATATTATAATATATATTTATACACTATATATTATAATATATTGATATATTTACAAAAGAAAGTTAATTACTCCGGGTATGCACACAGAAAAATAATGTAGAACTAAAACATTGATAGGGTAGATTTTTTTTTTTACTCTTTATTGCGTTTTTTATTAAATTTATCTGTGAAGTACAATGTTAAATAAATAAATACTTTTATAAAATGATGTTATAAAAACGCTATTTATATGATGGATCGATATAATCACATAATAATCAGCAGAGAGTTTCAGAATTTTTTAAGTTGTACTTGTAATTGTAATTTTGTTTTCAGTAGTCTGGAATGAATCGCAAAACTCGGATCGTTCTTTACCATATTGGGATTTTTCTCCAGGTTGTGATCCGCTTCCAGTAGTTGCATGCATAACAAACAATTCTTTAAATGGTAATTTCCAAGTCTGGTCTGTGACATGATGACTTCAGATTTCTTTTCAGTGCTAGAAAACTATAGGAGGAAAGTGATGATTGGCAGTGGCTTTCATCCAGCGCTGGTTTATTTTGTCACCCGTACTACTTTTCTCCATGGCTGTAAACTTATTGGCCAGAGAGCTTACAAACAAATATATCTATAGATAGATAGATATGGAAATATATATATATATATATATATATATATATATATATATATATATATTAGTTCTATTTGTATACACATATAGATATATTTATTCTCTTTCTCTATATATAGATATATAATTTTTTTTTATTTTATTTATGTGTACACTACATCTTAATGTCTATCTACATATGCAAGAAATTATATATATATATATATATAATATAAAAATATGTATATAAATAAAATAAAAATAATATCTATAGACAAAAAATAAATATGTCTATAGATAGACCTTGCTAACATAAATTACAAATTGCAACATCACATATTGGTGATAAAGGTTTATTAGATTTCTAATATTATTATTTCCATATCTTATCCATGAAAGGGAGAAATAATAAAGAAAATAATTTAAAAAAATCTCAGATATAAAACTATTTTTTTAAATGCAAATAATTAAGGGTTGAGTAGGGATTTTTAGTAGACATCTACCTTCATCAGTCCACAATCTTCTTTAATTATGTAATGTATTTATTTCTTTCTTTATCTTGCTTTTCCTCTTTATAGTTTAGTGCCGACTAGGGACATAGGTACCTGCAGTGACAGCTAAGGGTTTACAGTCGATAATACTGATGTTAGTGAATGTGTCTGAAGCAGAATTCTATCCATAGGAGGGCACTTGTGCCTGCTGCTGCCTGTGCCACTGTTCGGGCTGCTGGAAACAGATGACACAATGGCAGGACCTGCAGAATACTCCCATGTCAGGCTCCATGCTGTATCACTCTTCTCATTAGGTCTGGTTTACATGGGACTGACTACTCCTGCAGCATGTAGGGAAGATCAGGCCCAGGACTGGTCAGGCCCAGAGGTCTCATATAATGCTATTGCACCCTGTGGTGGGGCCTGAAGAAGGCAGCAGGGTAAAGCTTCCAGGAATCTCATATAATTGTATGTAAAGGAATCGGTTTTCGATTATTACTTCATTTGTTTAAGGATTAATGTTTTCAATACTCATAAAATGTAAGTGAAAAAAAAAAATAAAAGCACCTTCAAACTTAAAGGGGTTTTCCAGGTTTCTTTTATTTTTCTTCTTGATCTTCAGTGCACAGTCTTGCTCATAGTGACAATAGAGAACTCAGCCATCATGGCCCCACAGCTGCAGTGCTGCTTGTCTGCCTCTGCCTGGACTGTGCGGACATGCCATAAGCAGTGACATCATATAGCTCATTGTCCACTGTCACCAATTACTACATAGATTTCATTTGTAGGTTTACCCCAAACATTATCTGTTCACTTGTCCCCTGCAAGTATTATACAATTTTTATCAAAATCAATGTGTTACATGGGTAATGCACATCCGCCTGGGTATATTTTGCAAGGAATTGAAGGATCCTTAAAGGGAATGTGTCAATGATCTACCCCTAAACTGTTTATCTGGAAAAATTGATGGTTGAAAGATAATGTCATCCACACCTTTATTTATGTTATCTGTTGCCCCTGACTGGAAAAAAATGATTTTAATATTTTAATTCATATGCAAATGAAGCTCAAGTGCTCTGGGTGTGCCAAAGCACTTGCAAAGCCTCTGCCTCCCTTATTCTTTCCCACATCTTATCCAACCTTACTCTACAGGGCTGACAGATCGCTTGGCCACACAGTCAGTCATCAGGAAGGTGGGGCTGGGTGAGGAATTGAGCCAGGGAGGCAGAGGCTTGGGAAGTGCTTTGACACTCCCAGAGCACTTATGCTTTATTTGCATATAAATTACAATGGTGACTTTTTGGGCTAGGAACAACACATTGCACAAGTGTAAAGGGGTGGATGATATTAGCTTTTAGAGAGCAACATGACATGATTAAAGGGGTTTAAAAATAAAGAAACAGAGTCCAATCCAGGGTGATGAATTCCAAAGGACAAAGATTATTGCGCCATTATAATATATTAATTATGATTAAGGGGGTTGTCCACTGCTCAGACAACCCCTTTCTGAATCCATATATTTACCTCCAGTAAAATAATAACACTTATACTGAACTCTGGTGCCAATGTTCCCGCGGTGTCGGCACTGGTTATCCCAGGGATCGCATGACGTTATCATGTCATGCAAGCCCTGAGGCCAATCAGCGCTGACTTTACTCTCCCCACCTTTGGGCCAATCAAGAGGAAGTAAGAGCTGCTGCCCTATCATCTTCTCTGAATGTCAATTATGTCTGTAGGAGAGTGAAGTCAGCGCTGATTGGCTCCTGTGACATAATAATGTTACATGATCTCCGGGAGAGCCAGCGCCAACACTGCTGAAACGGTGCAGGCTCCGGAGGTGAAAGTGTTATTATTTTACTGTAGGGAAACATAGGGATGGAGAAGGGGCTGTCCGAGTAGTGCACAACCCCTTTAATTTCAACCAAACATCCTCTAAACTGGGATAATGCTTTTTTTGACCATTCCTCTTTGTCAAAAGTAAATTAAATTTGATTCAGTTTTTTTATTCGTTCTCTTACAGAAACAGCTTCTTTTCAGCTCTTCCACAACATTTCTGCTCTGCGCAAAGTCAGAACTTTCACCAAGTCAGTCCAAATTTTGCTTTCTTTCAGCCTGATGATCTCTTGGGCTTTGATTATTTTCTTGCTACATAACAAATACAGACTATACAATCAATAGATCAATTGTTATCATAGATTTTGTGCCGTTTTTTTGTTGCAAAGAAGCAGAAAATTTTGTTGCACACCATTTTTTAGCAAAAAATTGTGACTTTTTGTTATTTTATGTAACTGTCACCACTGGCGCAAATAAAAGTAATGCAGCAACAAGTAAAATGACTTCAAAATTTCCACTCATGATGAATTTTCTCCATTCTCTCTGAATTCTCTCTTCTTTTATCATAAGGTCCTTTAATAATACCAATAGTAAGAATATATTTGCACATCATCACATTAATACAGTGCCCATAAGCTGATAGCTATGACTGGAGCTAAATCTTGGCACTTTTGACCTGGTGACAGGTCCTCATTAAAGGGGTTGTCCATTACTGCACAAACCCCCTTTTAACTGTTAACATGACCCACATAAATGAAGCAACGTGTATACTTACCTCCTGGACCAGCGCCAATCCTCTGATGTTGGTATTGTGTCGCCAATATGTCATGTAACCATTTCAGCCAATCAGTGGACCTCATAGAAGAGTTTTTTCTCTTTTATGCGAGGAATTTGTCCAGTCCAGTCCAGACATGGACCACTTCTTTAGGTCTCTGAGTTAAAACTCTATCACTTATGGGACATTCCATTAGAGAAAGCTGCGCCATGTAATGTGCTGGCAGAATGAAGGATTGGACATGTTGAATTTCAATGCCTGATCCTTTTGTTATAGATAATCATATTCCCCACTTTCCAGTGAATACACAGGCACACTTGGCCAAGCTGACCGTGTATGTATTAAGGAGGGTTGGGAGAAATAGTCAACAGCCATCTTTTGTGTATTGGCGATCTTTAGAAATGGTTGTACAACCTACTTTTTTTGATGGTTGATCATAGCATATTTATTACTCTTGTAGTGTGTGTGTTTATTGGGGTTTGCTTTGTCTCCTCCCATCTATACTTAGATAGATGAGATAATCAAAAGCTCTTCAGTAGACATCCATCTCGCTGACCTCCTCAGTACCGGCCTTAAGCTGCCCTTAATAAGATAATTCTCAAAGGCCCTGATTCAGTAAGTCTGGTATTGTAGATGCCAGTCTCAGTGAAGGGCATGATGGAGTTAGAGGAGCCCAAATCATTAAAGTGAATCTGTCAGCAGGATTTTGCTATATAATCTGAGGGCAGCATGATGTAGGAGCTTAGATACAGATCTTGGCAATATATCACTTATTAGACTGTGTGCTGTTGTTTCCAATCAATTAATGTTTTATCACCAGGAGATTCTCACTGTCAAGACTGGGTCTCCTGTGGGTCCTGGTCCAACCACGCCGCCTTTTCTGATCAGCAGATCACTGTCACTATACAATGTACACAGAAATTATGGTGTAGCAGGATTAGCTTTCTGAGCTCTGCTGCATGCTACATCTAAAAGCTCTGATTGTGTCACAACTGCTTCACCCATTAAACTAAGTGATACATCGCTAGATTCAGGGTCTCGTTTGCTACATCATGCTGCTCTCAGGTGAGGTAGCAAAAACCTGCTGACAGATTCCCGTTAACAGGAGCATGCCACTTAATCAGGCACGTGTTACAATTGTCGCACGCCTCACCTCAGGGACTGGAGTAATTTTCTGGACTAACTTACGCAACAACTGAACATGAATTAGATGGGTGGGTGTTGATACGCCCCTATTACTCCAATGCTCCAGCCACCTTGGCAGAGCTGGCTGGAACTACTGGTGATAAAACATCAAAAGTCACAAAATTTTACTGAAACATTATGTTGTGCAAAATTTTTGCAACTTTTTAAGATGTTTTATGCAGCAAAACTTGTGTAAACATCTTGATGAATCCGACCCCAGTCGATGTCTAAAAATATGCGTATTGCCTGATCAACCGAGTGCAGTGGATCATTTGCCACTTTTCTGCAAACTTTTTTTTGGCCCAATCACCATGATCACATGATAGCTAATCATAGCCCTATGAGAATGTCTAGTCTTACGGGGATGCAACCTTCCAGATTCATGGGGATAACATGAATGGGGACACCATTGGATCACCATTGGTCTAGATACTTAGAGTCTGTGCCTCACTCAGATGCCAAAATCTGTGGAAAGGCAGATATACAGATTGCAGCCATTCTTCATTTATTATTTGGGTTCTGTACAGTGTTATTTTTTGGGAACTAATATTACAGGAGAGGATCACCCAAAGAAGATTCAGCACAGGACACTCACCAACCCAAGGCTACACTATCCTCCATATATATGATTACTCAAAAAGAGAGGACAAGCCGCTCTCAGCTAGCCTTGGCAACGCTATATCTCAAAATTAGGAAATGGGAAAGCTTCCTTTCGAATTGGGCTGTACACATTATATTATTCATTTATATTTTTTTAAATTACAAAACATTAAATGTAAAATAAAGTGTTTCAGATTCCTTAATGCAGCGCTCTTCAACCTACTTCTCTCCAGCGGTTGCAGAATGACAACTCTTAGTATGCGGTGACAGCCCGTGACTGTCAGAGAATGATAGGAGTTGTAATTTCACAATGTAACAACATGCTGAAAGTTCTAGTTAGCAAACTGTTTGAAGAAACTGACCTTATGAATAATCTCTTGCTGTTTGCGTGCGGTTTGCTAAGTAGTGACTGAATATGTAGATACTGCTGCTTATTAAAAGATGATGCGGCTGCCAGGTAACAAAGCCGGATCTCAGCGCCCTTGTGGAGATTCAGACGTGTCACTCTTTTCGAGAAGTGGCAGAGGTAACATCAATATAAAGGAGGGTCAAGTGTTGTGAATGGGCTTGAGATGAGTTCTGAGCAGAGGCTCCCTCTGGTGGTTACAAGCGGTACTGGTCTGTTCAGTGAAGATTGTGAGGATTGGGAATCAGGTGTTACTGACTGGTCTTATATAAGGGAGTCACCTTCCCATCAGGGTTGCCGGTGATCAATTGTTCTGGTCTGAATCCTTGATTCCAGTTTCCCTTGTAGCCTGCTGTGTCGTGTCTGCATCTCCTTCTAACAGATAAGACATTTTCTTCTTTTTGTTTCTGTGCTTGATTTTTGCATTTTGTCCTGCACTTCTGTGGGGGCCTTCTGGGTCCCCTCAGGGGGGTTTTGCCCTCTCAGTTTAGTTCAGCCACTGATGTTTGTACTTTTGCTTTTTCCAGTTTTTCAGTGGCTGCTGTTTTGATTTTGTTACACCAGAGAGCTAATTTAGGTGGTAGAGGTCGTGTGATCTCAGGTGTTTTTGAAATTAGTAGAGTTGGTGCTTTCAGGGTTTTTTTTGGATTGCAGTAAGTACCCTTCCTATCCTTTTCTATTTAGTTAGTTTGGGCCCCAACGTTTGCTCATACTATTTTCTGTCTGTGTCAGTATTTCGTCTTGTCTAACCGCCATTACATGTTTGGGGGCTTTCTATTATCTTTGGGGTACTGCTCCGGGGCAGATAGCTTTCCTATTTCTATCTTTAGGTGTAGTTAGTTTCTCAGGCTGTGACGAGGCGTCTAGGACCAACGTAGGAACGCTCCACGGCTGCCTCTAGTTGTGGTGGTTAGTCAGGGTACTGCAATCTCATAGATTCCAACTGCTCTGGTGTATTGCCTTTTTGCCTGCACTCCTCAGCTACCGAATCATAACAGTATCACCGGCCCAAAAAATTGAAAATTGTATGGTACTCACAGAAGGGAAAAAATATTGTGAAAAAAAAAAAAAAGGTTGTCAGAGTTGTCAGAGATATTTTTCTGTTTGTTGCATTTTTTTTTTTTTTTTTTCCCTCTGTATCTCTGGGTGCTGGGAGGATTTTTTTTTTCTCTCAATGGAGTTTGCACAGTTGTCTGGCCGTGTGGATCAGCTTGCCACTGAGGTTCGGAGTATTGCTATCTATCTTGCTAGGTTGCCTGTTGTGGAACCTAGGATTCCCATGCCAGATTTGTTTTTAGGGGATCGAGCTAAGTTTCAGAATTTCAAAAATAATTGTAAATTGTTTTTTGCCTTAATAATAATAATAATAATAGTCTTTATTTATATAGCGCCATCTAATTCCGCAGCGCTTTACAGTTTAAACAGTTTCAAAACACAAGTCATAAGTAACAACGTTAACAATACAGTAATTAAAGCAAATAAAGACGACCCTGCTCGTGAGAGCTTACAATCTACAATGAGGTGGGGGAGATACAAAATACAGGTGTGTATATACAATGGTGCATTTACAATGATGGTCCAGCCATCTTAAGGGAGTGAGGATGGATGGAGATAGTGAATGGCTACACACACACACACACTTACACTAGAATGACTTTGATTAGTGAATGTGATAGGCCGCTCTGAACAGATGTTTTTGAGGTGGCGCCTGAAACCATGCAAATTGAGGATAGTCCTAATTTCTTGGGGTTAGAGCATTCCAGGGATTGGCGCAGCGCGGGAGAAGTCTTGGAGTCGGGGTGGGAGGTACGGATTAGTGCAGAGGTTAGTCGAAAGTCGTTTGCAGAGCGCAGCAGTCGGTTAGGCGATAGATAGAAATGAGGGAGGAGATGTAGGGGGTGCTGCAGTGTGGAGAGCTTTGTGGGTGAGAACAAGTACTTTGAATTGGATCCTATATGAATGGCAGCCAGTGTAAGGACTGGCGAAGAGCGGACGAGTCCGAGTACGATTAGCCAGATGGATAACCCTGGCTGCTGCATTAAGGATGGACTGGAGAGGGATAGTCGAGTAATGGGGAGGCCAAGTAATAGAGCGTTACAGTAGTCCAGGCGGGAGTGGATCAATGCTACAGTGAGGGTTTTTGTTGTTTCCATGGTGAGAAAAGGCGGATTCTAGAGATGTTCTTTAGGTGTAGGCGGCAAGAGCGGGCAAGAGATTGTATATGGGAGGTGAAGAGAGATTGGTATCAAACATAACACCTAGACAGCGAGCCTGCAGCCGGGTGTTATTATGGTGCCGCCCACTGAGAGGGAATGTCAGATTTAGGGAGGTTAGTAGACGGCGGGAGCAGAAGAAGTTCAGTTTTGGAGAGGTTTGAGTTTCCTGAGGACTTAAAATCTAAGTCCTCAGGAAACGCAGCGCAGCAGGTTCAAATTGTCATCTCTCTCCTGCACGGCAATCCTCAGGATTGGGCTTTTTCCCTGACACCTGGGGATCCTGTTTTGAGTGATGTTGATGCGTTTTTTCAGGCTTTGGGGTTATTGTACGATGAGCCTAATGTCACTGATCAAGCTGAAAAAGCCTTGTTGGCATTAAATCAGGGGCTTGATGACGCTGAGTTATACTGTCAGAGATTCCGTAGGTGGGCAGTCCTGACCAAGTGGAATGACGACGCTTTGGCGGCCCTTTTTCGGAAGGGGCTGTCAGATAATGTAAAGGATGTTATGGTGGGATTCCCTGTCCTCTCTGGTCTCAATGATTCTATGTCATTAGCGATTCAAATTGACAGACGTTTGCGTGAGCGGAGAAGTATGCATGGAATAGTGTTGCCTTGTGAACCTGCTTCTGAATCCATGCAGTGTGATAGAGTGGTGTCTGGGGCACAGCGTCATGAGTTTCGAAAGCGCAATGGGTTATGTTTCTACTGTGGTGATGCCTCTCATGCTATTTCAGTCTGCCCTAAGCGGGGAGGACGTTTTGCACGCTCAGTTGTCTTGGGTAGTGTTCAGACTAAGTTTTTACTAACTGTCACTCTGATATGCTCTCTGTCCTCATTTTCTGCTCAGGCTTTCGTTGATTCTGGAGCAGCTATTAACCTGATGGATTATGATTTTGCTAAACGTTGTGGGTTTCCCTTGATACCCCTACAGAAGTCTATTCCCCTACTGGGGATCGATTCTACCCCTTTGGCTGAGAATAAACCTCAGTTCTCTACTCAGGTTATAATGAGGGTTGAACCTGATCATCAAGAGTGCTGCAAATTTTTGGTTCTGTATAATCTGCATGATATTATCGTACTGGGTTTCCCTTGGTTACAGTCTCATAATCCTGTTTTGGATTGGAAATCTGTGTCTGTAACCAGTTGGGGCTGCCAATGTGTTAATACCAACACTCCTGTTTTTTCTGCCTCCCCCAGGCTCAGGATGTTCCTGACTTTTTGATTGATTTTTCTGATGTGTTTAGCGAAAGTAAATCTGCATCCTTGCCTCCCCATAGGAGCTATGACTGCGCTATTGAATTAGTGCCTGGTAGTAAATTCCCTAAAGGTCGCCTTTTTAACTTGTCTGTACCTGAACATGACGCTATGCGGTCTTATATCAAGGAGTCATTGGAGAAAGGTCATATCAGACCATCCTCTTCACCCTTAGGTGCCGGTTTTTTCTTTGTGGCCAAAAAGGATGGTTCATTAAGGCCGTGTATTGATTATCGTCTTTTGAACAATATTACTGTGAAATATCAATACCCGTTACCCTTGATTTCTGACCTGTTTTCCAGGGTGAAAAACGCTACTTGGTTTACCAAGCTTGACCTCAGGGGGGCATATAACCTTATTCGCATTAAGCACGGGGATGAATGGAAGACGGTATTCAATACCCCGGAGGGGCACTTTGAGTACCTTGTGATGCCCTTTGGGCTCACTAATGCTCCTTCTGTCTTCCAGTCCTTCATGAATGACATTTTCAGGGATTTTGTGGATAAATTTCTGATTGTTTATTTGGATGATATCTTGATTTTTTCCAATGACTGGGACTCTCATGTGAAACATGTTCGTAACTGTATTCCAGATTTTGAGAGAGAATGCTCTGTATGTGAAGGGATCAAAGTGTCTTTTTGGCGTACAGAGGATCTCATTTCTGGGATTCATTTTGTCCCCATCTGTTATTGAAATGGACCCGGTCAAGGTTCAGGCCATCTGTGATTGGGTCCAACCTACTTCATTAAAGGCTCTTCAAAGATTTTTGGGTTTTGCCAATTTTTATCGTAAATTTATTGGTAATTTCTCGGTTATTGTTAAACCGTTAACTGATTTGACCAAAAAGGGTTCTGATGTGGTGAATTGGCCTCCTGAGGCAGTCTCTGCATTTCAGGAACTTAAGCAGAGATTCACTTCTGCTCCTGTTCTACGGACGCCTGATGTTTCTCTGCCATTTCAGGTGGAGGTTGATGCCTCTGAAATTGGGGCAGGTGCCGTTTTGTCCCAAAAAGATCCAGAGACCTCTAAAAGTAACCCTTGTGCCTTTTTCTCTCGAAAATTTTCTCCTACTGAACGTAATTATGACGTGGGTAATCGGGAGTTATTGGCCATGAAGTGGGCTTTTGAAGAGTGGAGACATTGGCTGGAGGGAGCCAAACATCGGGTGGTGGTCCTTACGGACCATAAGAATCTGGTTTATCTGGAATCTGCCAAGCGACTCAATCCTAGACAGGCCAGGTGGGCCTTGTTTTTCACACGTTTTAATTTTGTGGTTTCCTTTCTTCCTGGCACTAAGAATGTTAAGGCGGATGCTCTCTCGAGGAGTTTCCTTGCGGACTCTCCTGAGTTATCTGATCCTTCTGTTATTTTGAAAGAGGGTGTAGTTCTTTCCGCCATCTCACCCAATTTGAGACTTGCTCTGGAGGGGTGTCAGGAGGATAGGCCCGAGCGCTGCCCTGTTGGAAAATTGTTTGTCCCGGACCAGTGGAAAAAGAGTGTGATGTCTGAGATTCATTGTTCCGTGTTGGCTGGGCATCCAGGAATTTTTGGTACCAGAGACTTGGTTAGTCGGTCTTTTTGGTGGCCTACCTTGTCTCATGATGTCAGGGAATTTGTGCAGTCCTGCGGGACTTGCTCTCGCTCCAAGCCTTGCTCTCGCTCTGGTGGTTTGTTGATGCCATTGCCTGTGCCCAAGAGACCATGGACCCATATCTCTATGGATTTCATTTCCGACCTTCCTGTTTCTCAGAGAATGACCGCCATCTGGGTGATTTGTGATAGGTTTTCCAAGATGATACATCTTGTGCCATTGCCTAAGTTGCCTTCCTCCTCTGAATTGGTGCCTTTGTTCCTTCAGCACGTGGTTCGTTTACACGGCATTCCTGAGAACATTGTGTCTGACAGAGGAGTCCAGTTTGTTTCCAGATTTTGGAGGACCTTTTGTTCTAAACTTGGTGTTCAATTGTCTTTCTCCTCGGCGTTTCATCCTCAGACCAATGGTCAAACTGAGAGAACAAACCAGACATTGGAGACTTATCTAAGATGCTTTGTGTCTGCTGATCAGGATGACTGGGTTTCTTTTTTGCCTTTGGCTGAGTTTGCTCTTAATAATAGGGCTAGCTCTGCCACTTTGATGTCTCCATTTTTCTGTAATTCTGGGTTTCACCCTCGATTTTCTTCGGGACAGACGGAGGCTTCTGTCTGTCCGGGTGTTGACTCTGTTGTGGAGCGTATGCAACAGATTTGGACCAGGTAGTGGAGAGGTTGTCCCTCTCTCAAGAGAGGGCCCAGCGGTTTGCTAACCGGCATAGGACTGATGGTCCTCGGTTTAAAGTAGGGGACTTGGTCTGGTTGTCCTCAAAAAATATTCCTATGAGAGTAGCATCTCCTAAATTTAAGCCTAGGTTCATTGGACCTTATAAGATCATGGAGATTCTTAATCCTGTTTCTTTTCGTTTGCTTCTTCCAGGGACATTTAAGATCCATAACGTGTTCCACAAGTCCTTGTTGAAGAGGTTTGTTGAGCCAGTGGTTCCTGCTGCTGTGCCTCCTGACCCTGTTTTGGTTGAGGGCAATCTGGAGTATGTGGTTGAGAAAATATTAGATTCTCGTTTTTCTAGACGGAAACTCCAGTATTTGGTTAAGTGGAGAGGTTATGGTCAGGAAGACAATTCTTGGGTGTTTGCTTCGGACATCCATGCTAGGAGACTCATCCGTGCGTATCATAGAACTCATCCTGACCGACCTGGTTGCTCAAATGAGGGTTCGGTGACCCCTCCTCAAGGGGGGGGTACGGTTGTGAATGGGCTTGAGATGAGTTCTGAGCAGAGGCTCCCTCTGGTGGTTACAAGCGGTACTGGTCTGTTCAGTGAAGGTTGTGAGGACTGGGAATCAGGTGTTACTGACTGGTCTTATATAAGGGAGTCACCTTCCCATCAGGGTTGCCGGTGATCAATTGTTCTGGTCTGAATCCTTGATTCCAGTTTCCCTTGTAGCCTGCTGTGTCGTGTCTGCATCTCCTTCTAACAGATAAGACATTTTCTTCTTTTTGTTTCTGTGCTTGATTTTTGCATTTTGTCCTGCACTTCTGTGGGGGCCTTCTGGGTCCCCTCAGGGGGCTTTTGCCCTCTCAGTTTAGTTCAGCCACTGATGTTTGTACTTTTGCTTTTTCCAGTTTTTTCAGTGGCTGCTGGTTTGATTTTGTTACACCAGAGAGCTAATTTAGGTGGTAGAGGTCGTGTGATCTCAGGTGTTTTTGAAATTAGTAGAGTTGGTGCTTTCAGGGTTTTTTTGGGATTGCAGTAAGTACCCTTCCTATCCTTTTCTATTTAGTTAGTTTGGGCCCCAACGTTTGCTCATACTATTTTCTGTCTGTGTCAGTATTTCGTCTTGTCTAACCGCCATTACATGTTTGGGGGCTTGCTATTATCTTTGGGGTTCTGCTCCGGGTCAGATAGCTTTCCTATTTCTATCTTTAGGTGTAGTTAGTTTCTCAGGCTGTGACGAGGCGTCTAGGACCAACGTAGGAACGCTCCACGGCTGCCTCTAGTTGTGGTGGTTAGTCAGGGTACTGCAATCTCATAGATTCCAACTGCTCTGGTGTATTGCCTTTTTGCCTGCACTCCTCAGCTACCGAATCATAACAGTCAAGACATTGATGGCTGGGACCTAAGACATTAGATGAAAGTCTCCCAAACCTGCCAATTTTAGCATGACTGGCCAACCACCTAAGATTTATGGGGGCCTCCTGACTTTCCCCCAACAGATGATGTTGGGAAGTAACGGATCAGGCAATTGGGACTTCAGTGTCTGATCCTTTTGTCCTCAGGGAAGATAAGCCACTGCCAGAGGTGTCTGGCAGCGGCTTTCTGCTCTCTCTCGCTATTGAAAACACTGATCGCACATGTGTATGGGGGCATCGGGAGAGATAGCTTTGTGCCAAATGAAACTTTGACCAACAGGTATCTTATGTGTATGGCCAGCCAGGGTTGCCAACTTGACTTTTTATTTTGTATTTTTTATTTTAGATTTACTGTATATTTTTTTTTATGAACACATTGGAATTATGAATGTAAGTGATGACTGTCTATAGCCTGTAATTCTGATATGAGACATCAGCTCCATTCACTGTAAAATGATGATAATTACAGTCAAAATAATCTGTATAAGTTTCTTTAGCTTCAAAAAAATCACAGACGCCTTAAAAAAAGTGCCCAATTGTTACAGACTGTCCTGGAACTTCTGAAAGGCTGGCAACCATGTGACCAGCTTTAGTCTTAGCTAGAGAACTAAGCTGAGAACTAAGCTAAGTTTGGCTGACGACAGCAAACTGTGTATTATATTAAAATCTGACCTTGACATTACAATATTGCAAAACGATCTGGATAAGATGTCTGATTGGGCAAACACTTGGCAAATGAGGCTTAATGTATATAAATGTAGAGTAATGCACCTAGGACGGGGTAATCCTATTGCTGCATATACATTAACTGGGAGTATACTCAGGACTACAGAACAGGAGAAAGACTTGGGTATTCTGGTTACAAGTAAGCTGAGCAGCAGTACTCAATGTCAAGCAGCAGCTGCAAAACAAATAAGATTTTAGGGTGTTTAAAAAGAGAAATAAAATCCTGTGATCTTAACGTTTTGCTGTTACTCCCCTATAAATCACTGGTGAGGCCACATCTAGAATATGCAATCCAACTCATATGATGAGAGGTTGGAAAAATTGGGCTTGCTTGGGTCAGAAAAAAGAAGTCTCAATGGAAATCTCTTTTCTATGTGTACAGTGGCAGAGGATGCAGGAGAGGTTTCCTTCTGATGACTCTTAAATGAAGGCCATATTTGTGCAGATGTCTCTGAACAGTAGAATAATGTACCACAACTCCAGAATCAAATCTTTTTGAAGGTCTTTTGCAGTCAAGCAGGGGTTCTGATTTGCCTCTCTAGCAATCCTACTTGCAGATCTCACTGAAATTTTGCTTGGTCTTCCAGACCTTATCCTGACCTCCACTGTTCCTGACATTTATTAATTAATTACATTTCGAACTGAGGAAAGGGCAACTTGAAATTTCTTTGCTATCTTCTTATAGCCTTCTCCTGCTTTGTGGGCCTTAACCATTTTCATTTTCAGAATTCTAGGCAGCTCATTAGAAGAACCCATGGCTGCTGTTTTTTGGCACAAGGTTAGAGGAGGCTGGTTTTTTATAAAGCTGGAAAATTTGCATCACCTGACCTTTCCTAAGAATGATAGTGATCAAGCCAAGTTATGAAACCTTGGTCAAAGTTATCTGAGCACACAAATCTTTAAAGGTGCCCAAATGTTTGTATTGGCCCATTTTCCTTTTTTGTAATTTATAAAATGTAAAACATGACAATATTTTTTTTCCCTAAAATATAAAGGAAATGTGATCTTTAACTTTAGTCCTTTTAGAGATCATTTCATCTTCAACTTGCTTAATTGTTCAAAATGACAGTAATTGTGACCAGGAGTGCCCAAACTTTTACATGTCACTGTATATGTATATTTATATATATATATATATATTTATATATATATTATATATATATATATTGTGAGACAGTGACGAGCGTTATTGTGAATGGCCGCTATGTGTCGCAGAGGCGGAGGTCCTCTCTACTGTAAGCCTGGAATGTTTCTCTGGGACCTGTAGTTCCACGAGCCTTGTTCAACTTATGAGGGCTGGGTTTGCAGGTTAACTAGAGAGTTGGGCGAGTCCACCTAAACACCTACCTGTCACGCTGTCTAATGATATGACTACAATGTCAGTAAACTATTTATACAGGAACCACACTCTATACAACATATAGTTTAGCAACATCAGAATGTAAGTATAAAATAGATTTACCTGACACAATATCAGCAGAACTTAGGGTTAATCTTGAGGACTAGATGTGCAGAAACGATATCAGTTGAACTCAGGGTTAATCTTGAGGACTTGATGAGCTGTAACAGGAAAGAGGAGGACCGGGGTCTAACCTGACCCTACACTGGGGTCCTAACTAATCCCTTACCTTGGAGGTACTGATAATGGTTCAGAGGTCCAAGTCTCCAGCCTAACCCTGTCTCCTATCAGACCCTGAACCCTGTAATCAGTCCTAAGAAGGATCCTGATTACCACCAAAGGGATAGGGGCTGATCTCAGCTAAATACACAGATTAGACATATAAGACAGACAGGATAGCACTCTCTTGCATACACACTCAAACACCGAAGGAACATAAATGGTCTGGGAAATAAACTCTAACCAAGTTAAGCTTAAAACAACTAAGGAGCTCTCAACTAGAGTCTATACAGATTCATTCCTATCTGTGGTCTGCATGAAGGGTTTCACTGGCAACTCCCAAAGCAGACAACCAGAAACTTAAAGGAAACCAATCAACAAATAATCAATTGCAGCCGGGAGAAACTGCACCCAGTCCCAGCACCGAGCACAGACAGAATTAACTCCCTAGCTGCCAAACACAAAGAAACAGCAACTCAGCTGTGAGAAGTCAAAATGTGCAACCGCGACGATCTTCGTGGCAATGCACACATGACAGTACCCCCCCTTCTACGAGGGGCCTCCGGACCCTCAGGGCCAGGCCTGCCCGGGTGAGTTCTGTGGAAGGTCCGAACCAAACGATCTGCGTTAACATCAGACGCAGGGACCCACGTCCTCTCCTCCGGACCATACCCCTTCCAATGCACCAAGTACTGAAGGGACCGGCGATTCAGGCGAGAGTCAATGATTTTTGATACTTGAAATTCCAAGTTACCATTGACCAACACTGGAGGAGGAGGTAGAGGTGACGGTATGACTGGTGCCACATACCTTTTAAGTAATGACTTGTGGAACACATTATGAATTTTAAAAGTAGAAGGGAGTTCCAGACGAAATGCCACAGGATTAATTATGGAACTGATCCTGTACGGCCCGATGAATCTGGGACCCAGTCTCCAGGAGGGCACTTTAAGTTTTATATTCCTGGTAGACAACCATACCAGATCGTTCACATTCAGATCTGGACCAGAAACTCTCCTCCTATCAGCCATACGTTTGTAACGGTTCCCCATCGTACTCAAATTATTCAATACACCTCGCCACACAGAAGCAAGTGACGACGAGAAACGCTCCTCCTCAGGAACCCCAGAAGAACCCCCCCCCATTGAAAGTACAAAACTGGGGATGAAAACCATATGCCCCAAAAAATGGGGACTTACCAGTGGACTCGCTCCGCCTGTTGTTAAGAGCGAACTCTGCCAGAGGCAAGAAAGATGACCAGTCCTCCTGGTTCTCCGAGACAAAACACCGGAGATATGTCTCTAAACTCTGATTCAGATGCTCTGTCTGACCATTGGTCTGTGGATGAAAAGCCGAGGAAAACGACAATTGCATCCCCCGACGTAAACAAAATGCCCTCCAAAATTTGGACACAAACTGAGACCCCCTATCTGACACCACATCAGAAGGCAACCCATGAAGTCTCACGATCTCCCTAATGAACACCTGCGCCAGAGTTTTAGCATTAGGGAGTGCAGGAAGAGCAACGAAATGTGCCATCTTACTGAACCTGTCAACAACCACCAGTATGACAGTATTCCCTGACGACGGAGGAAGATCCGTAATGAAGTCCATAGATAAATGAGTCCATGGACGCTCCGGAAGTTTCAAGGGTAAAAGGGTCCCAGATGGACGGGTATGAGGAGTTTTAGAGCGAGCACAAACCCCACAGGACGCGACAAAAGTTATAACATCTTTATTAGCGTTAGGCCACCAAAATCGGCGAGAAAGGAGATCTAAAGTAGCCTTACTCCCTGGATGTCCTGCTAAAGCAGAATTATGATGTGCCTCAATAACCTTTTGTCTCAACTGATTCGGGACAAACAGTCTCCCTGGAGGTCCTGCAGGGGCGTCCCCCTGAGCCTCTAACACCTCCTCCTCAAGCTCAGAACATACAGCCGACACTACCACCCCCTCCTGAAGGATAGGAATCGGGTCATCCGTTTTCCCGGCCCCTGGGAAACTGCGAGACAAAGCATCAGCCTTTACATTCTTAGACCCCGGACGATAAGTGACGACAAAATTAAACCTGGTAAAAAACGACCATCGAGCTTGTCTGGAATTCAGACGCTTAGCGGATTCTAAATACAGCAGGTTCTTGTGATCAGTAATAACGGTGACCGGGTGGACTGCTCCCTCCAAAAAGTGACGCCATTCTTCAAAAGCCAATTTAATGGCCAAAAGTTCCCTATTGCCGATATCATAATTCCTTTCGGCGGACGACAATTTCTTAGAAAAGAAAGTGCACGGATGCCATTTACCAGGGGACGGACCCTGGGACAATATAGCACCCACCCCTACGTCAGACACGTCCACCTCCACAATGAACGGCTGAGATACATCTGGTTGGATGAGAACGGGTGCCGAAGCAAAACATCTCTTTAAAGAGGAAAAGGCTTGGCAAGCTTTGTCCGACCACCTAGAAAAATCCGTCCCTTTTCTCGTCATGTCAGTGAGAGGTTTGACGACAGACGAGAAATTACAAATAAATTTCCGGTAGTAATTAGCAAACCCCAAAAAACGCTGCAGAGCCTTAAGATCCCCTGGCTGATCCCATTCAAGCACTGCTCTCACCTTTTCAGGGTCCATACGGAAACCGGAGGCTGACATCAAAAAACCCAAAAACTGAAGTTCCTGTACGGCAAAAACACACTTCTCCAGTTTGGCGTATAGTTTATTGTCTCGCAAGATCTGCAACACCTGTCTCACATGCTCCTGGTGAGACACAAGATCTGGCGAGTAAATTAAAATGTCATCCAAATATACGACCACAAACACCCCCACAAGGTGACGAAAAATGTCATTAACAAAATGTTGGAATACTGCTGGTGCAGTAGTCAGACCAAAAGGCATAACCAGGTTTTCATAATGTCCCTCCGGCGTGTTAAACGGCGTTTTCCACTCATCCCCCTCTTTTATTCTAATCAGATTATACGCCCCCCTGAGATCCAATTTAGAGAACCATTTGGCGCCAACAATTTGATTGAAGAGATCAGGAATAAGAGGGAGTGGATACGGATCTCGAACAGTAATCCGATTAAGTTTGCGGAAATCCAAGCAAGGGCGTAGGCCTCCATCTTTTTTCTTCACAAAGAAGAACCCCGCGGCTACAGGGGAAGATGAAGGTCTAATATGCCCTTTGGCCAGACTTTCGGAAATATAATCTTTCATAGCCTGTCTTTCAGGACCAGAAAGATTATACAACCTAGCTTTAGGTAACTTAGCATCAGGAAGAAGATTAATAGAGCAGTCATACACACGATGAGGAGGCAACTCCCGACACCCCTCCTCAGAAAAAACATCCCCAAAATCCTCCAAAAAAGGAGGCAATGTACTAGGTACGACCGCACTGATGACTGTGTTCATGCAGTTGCTTTTGCAAAACTCACCCCATTGGCTTATCTCTCTGGACTGCCAATTAATTACAGGGTTATGTTTAACCAGCCAAGGAAGTCCCAACACAATGGGAGTAGGTAGACCCTCCAACACATAACAAGATAATTGTTCCCTATGTATTGCCCCTACCCGAAGGTCAATGTTATGAACCTCATGAACAAAGCTACCTTGGCCGAGAGGCCTGGCGTCAATGGAAAAAATAGGGATCGGTTTGACCAATACACTCAGATGCATACCTTGAGCCTGAGCAAACTGAGCGTCAACCAGATTGGCGCCGGAACCACTATCCAGAAGAACAGACAATCTCTTCACTCTAGTACCAAACACCACCTCCACTGGTACAAGGAACTGAGAAGAACCGGCGGATGAAATACATACTCCCAGGTTGTCATCCACCACACAACCTGGGATTAGCAGTTTTCTGGCGACTTTTTACTTAACAAGACACGGGATGGACATTCTCCAACAAAATGTCCCTCTTTCCCGCAGAAAAAACACCTTCTAGTCCTGCGGCGTGCCGCCAATCCCCTACTACGAAAAGATGTCCCTCCCAACTGCATAGGCTCATCCGAACAGACAAGGGGAACCTCAACATAAGGGACTTTAGTAGTAGGTGGAGTAACAACAGGGAGTGGAGTTACCTCACCCCTCTCCCGAAGCCGTCTATCAGTACGGATAGCTAGGGCCATAGCAGCCTCCAGAGAAGGAGGAGACTCATACTGAGCCAAAACGTCTTTTAATTTGTCAGAAAGCCCATGACAAAACTGGCTCCTAAGAGCTGGGTCATTCCACTGAGTATCCGTGGCCCATCTACGAAACTCAGAAGCAAATTCCTCCGCAGGACGATCTCCCTGCTGTATCTTACGTAATTTAGTCTCAGCAAGAGAGACCCGATCTGGGTCATCATATACCAATCCCAGAGCAGTAAAAAATTGATCTACAGACTGTAGAGCCGGGGATCCCGGAGGAAGGGAAAATGCCCAGGATTGAGGGTCCCCTTGAAGAAGTGAGATAACAATTCCCACTCTCTGCTCATCACTCCCTGATGATCGCGGCCGAAGCCGAAAATATAATTTACATGCCTCCGGGAAGGTAAAAAATTTGTCTCGCCCACCAGTGAACCTATCTGGAAGAGCTACTTTAGGTTCAACTCTGGTTTGCTCCAGGGTAGACAAAACTTTGGACTTAATGTCCGTCAGCTCCATGGATAATCCCTGCAACTGCAGAGCCAGCTGGGCTACTGGATCCATGGTAACTAGAGATCATTTTTTATGGCCAGTGAAAATGTCACGCTGTCTAATGATATGTATACAATGTCAGTAAACTATTAATACAGGAACAACACTCTATACAACAACTAGTATAGCAACATCAGCATGTAAGTATAAAATAGATTTACCTGACACAATATCAGCAGAACTTAGGGTTAATCTTGAGGACTAGATGTGCAGAAACGATATCAGTTGAACTCAGGGTTAATCTTGAGGACTTGATGAGCTGTAACAGGAAAGAGGAGGACCGGGGTCTAACCTGACCCTACACTGGGGTCCTAACTAATCCCTTACCTTGAAGGTACTGATAATGGTTCAGAGGTCCAAGTCTCCAGCCTAACCCTGTCTCCTATCAGACCCTGAACCCTGTAATCAGTCCTAAGAAGGATCCTGATTACCACCAAAGGGATAGGGGCTGATCTCAGCTAAATACACAGATTAGACATATAAGACAGACAGGATAGCACTCTCTTGCATACACACTCAAACACCGAAGGAACATAAATGGTCTGGGAAATAAACTCTAAGCAAGTTAAGCTTAAAACAACTAAGGAGCTCTCAACTAGAGTCTATACAGATTCATTCCTATCTGTGGTCTGCATGAAGGGTTTCACTGGCAACTCCCAAAGCAGACAACCAGAAACTTAAAGGAAACCAATCAACAAATAATCAATTGCAGCCGGGAGAAACTGCACCCAGTCCCAGCACCGAGCACAGACAGAATTAACTCCCTAGCTGCCAAACACAAAGAAACAGCAACTCAGCTGTGAGAAGTCAAAATGTGCAACCGCGACGATCTTCGTGGCAATGCACACATGACACTACCTCCCAACAATGGGTATGTCTCATGAGATATAATGAGACTGTTGCTTGGTCACATGGTCTCTGTGTTGGAAGGTCCTTGAAGAGGACAGGTTTCCCTGGAAGCACATTGAGGAGGTCATGTGCCTGCAGAGTCCGCGAAGTCTATCTAAGTTGGGTGAAGTGGAGACACGGTCCTTCTGAGGGTCTGGAACTGACAGGTTTGAGCTTGTCGAGCAAGTCATAGTACGGGTCAGTTGTCCCAGTAAGGCAGTTTCCTTGGAACTCAGCACTGACTGCGAGTCAGTGTGAGGACCGGAGCTCCTGGAAGGTAACCTCAGACAAGGGGGTTTTAGGAAAGACAGACAGGTGTATCTGCTATTGGAACAGACTGGTGGTCATAACATGTTTCGTGGATGTAACGAAATGGACTGTACTTTATGCGGTTTATGCTGTGTCTAAATAAACCGGATGGACTGTTTAAGTGGAAAACCGTCCCTGTGTGCCTTAATCCCGTTGCCAAGTGAGTGTTCCCAAACACATTCAGTGAGTGCTATCTCACATACGGTGCTAGACTGCGAGCAACGGTCCAGGAAGCGCGTGTGAGGATTGCAGCAGCGGTTTGCGGTGGATCGGCAGGTCCATGAAGAGTAAAGAGTTATTCCTTCCAAAAACTATGCTAAGGACAGCGGGCACTCATTTCGGGTGGAAGAAAGGTGATTCTGGCAGCTAAATAGGAAAAGGTTCTTGAAAGTTTGAGCAGTCAGTCTGTGGAATGCTGATGACCACAAGAGGTAGTAATGGCAGACAATATAACAGCTTTTAAAAAAGGGCTGGAGGATTTCCTCAGTACATCACATTGATCACTTTGTGGGTTATAGATAATTTAGTAATGAAAATTGTATAATTGATGGAGAAAGGTGGAACTTGATGGACCTAGGTCTTTTTTCTACCTATGTAACTATATGTATATACATATGTAATTGTATGTATTATCCCATTATTGTAACATTACTGTGTGCATGATTTCAGTTCTTCATAGGTTATTCATCCTTTTAAAGGGAATCTGTCAGCAGGTTTTTGCTATGTAATCTGAGGACAGCATGAGGTGGGGGTTAAAACACATATTTCAACGATGTGTCACATGTCAGGCTGTGTGCTGTTTTTTACTTACAATGAAGGGTTTATCACCTGGTGATTATAATTGCATAGACTATAGCAGCTACAGCTGAGAGCTAGTCCAACTCTGCACCCTCCTATGATAAGCAGCTCACTATCTATAGACTGTATACAGCTGTGCTCAAAAATTTACATACCCCGGCAGAATTTTTGCTTGCTTGGACTTTTTTTCAGAGAATATGAACGAAACACCAAAACTTTTTCTCCACTCATGGTTTGTGGTTGGGTGAAGCCATTTATTGTCAAACTACTGTGTTTTCTCTTTTTAAATCATAATAACAACCCAAAACATCCAAATGACCCTGATCAAAAGTTCACATACCCCATTTTTTCATACCATGTAATGCCCCCTCTACCATCAATGACAGCTTGAAGTCTTTTGTGGTAGTTGTGGATGAGGTTCTTTATTTTCTCAGATGGTAAAGCTGCCCACTCTTCTTGGCAAAAAGCCTTCAGTTCCTGTAAATTCCTGGGCTGTCTAGAATGAACTGTACGCTTGAGATCTCCCCAGAGTGGCTCAATGATATTGAGGTCAGGAGACTGAGATGGCCACTCCAGAACCTTCACTTTGTTCTGATGTAACCAATGACAGGTCGACTTGGCCTTGTGTTTTGGATCGTTGACATGTTGGAAAGTCCAAGTACATCCCATGCGCAGATTCCGGGCTGATGATTGCAAATTTGCTTCCAGTATTTGCTGATAACGTGCTGCATTCATCTTTCCTTCAACTTTGACCAAGTTTCCAGTGCCTTTATAGTTCACACATCCGCAAACATCAGCGATCCACCTCTATGCTTTACAGCAGGAATGGTGTTCCTTTCATCAGTGGCCTTGTTGACCTCTCTCCAAATGTAACGTTTATGGTTGTGGCCAAAAAGTTCAATTTTGGTCTCATCACTCTAAATTACCTTGTTCCAGAAGTTTTGAGGCTTGTCTCTGTGCTGTTTTGCATATTGTAGGTGAGATATTTTGTGGCATTTGCACAGTAATGGCTTTCTTCTGGCGATTCGACCATGCAGCCCATTTTTCTTCAAATGCCTCTTTATTGTGCATCTTGAAACAGTCACACCAATAGTTTTAAGAGAGTCCGGTATTTCAGCTAATGTTATTTGGGGGTTTTTCTTTGCATCCCAAACAATTTTCCTGGCAGTTGTGGACGAAATTTTTGTTGGTCTACCTGACTGTGGTTTTGTTACAGAGCCCCTGATTTTCCATTTGTTAATCACAGTTTGAATGCTGCTGACTGGCATTATCAATTCCTTAAATATTTTTTTGCATCTCTTTCCTGTTTTATACAGTTCAACTACCTTTTCCCGTAGATCCGTTGACAATTCTTTTGCTTTCCTCATGACTCACAATCCAGAAATGTCAGTGGCTGGATGAAAGATGCAAGAGTCTGTCTGGATCTCAGACACTCACTCAGCTTTTATGCACACACACTGATTACAAGCAAACAAGTCACAGTTGAGGATGTTACCTTTAGTAGCCAATCAAATCCATTTGTGTCAACTTCTGTGCATGTTATTAGGCCAAAATCACCAGGGTATGTAAACTTTTGATCAGGGTCATTTGGATGCTTTCGGTTGTCATTATGATTTAAAAAGAGAAAACACAGTAGTTTGACAATAAATGGCTTCACCCAACCACTAACCATGAGTGGAGAAAAAGTTTTGGTGTTATCATTCATATTCTCTGAAAAAAAGGCCAAGAAAGCAAGAATTCTGTTGGGGTATGTAAACTTTTGAACACAACTGTACATACAGAGCCCTTTAAGGTGAAATTACCATTCTGTGTAGCATCCTTATACCATGGCACCACGGTGAGCATTAGTGAGACTAAATTAATCATATTCTGGACAATTTCCGGGACTAATGGCCTGTGATTAGTTTAGACGATTATGTGGACTGTACATAAGACATATACAGGCCCACAAACGTTCTGCTCCCTTTAGTAAGCATAAGCCATTACAGTTATTATATAAGAGCTTATTCCCTTATTAAACACATAGCTGATGCTAAGCCTCCAATTATTGTCTGCAAACAAATCGTGCCAATGTTTAATAACAAAGAGGATTTGGAGTACGGAGAGGGTGTCTTTGTGTGCGCCTGAAATAAAAGAGCAGGCTGCACTAGGAATGCCCAGAGGTCACAATGGAGTCACTGGAACAAGTCAATGTTTCCACTCTGTTAGAGGCGTTGTGACTGCTGCCTGACACACCGCGAGTAACACACTAACTTGTCTGGCTGAATAAGTCAAAGACCCAGAATACTGTGCCAGCTACACACTAAAGACTGGCACTCTACACTCTACGTGATAATGAGCGACACACAAGTGGTACCTTTCTTCATGTACTGCTAGTAAATACACAACCATGTTCCAGAGCCATGTGCCCGTGACGTACCGATGGCCGGCACTCTACAAGATGCAGGATAATTAGTGACGCATTGCTAGTAACTCTCAAGTATAACTAGTAGTCAGACGAGAATGTGCTATTTACTAATGACTGACACATTTTGACCGACATGATAATTAGTCACACCATTCATCAGATGTGTCCGTTCAGTTGTTTTATGCCTGATCTGGTCACAACTGAAGCCAAAGTTCTTCCATAGAAAACTATGGATTCAGTTCTGGCATAAATATTCCATTGGTGTTTCTGTACCATAATGGAAGATAAAACAATGGACACCATTATATTTGGAAACAAGCTCTTATACAGTTATCCAAAGCTACACCATAAGGAGAGAAGTATTGAGACACCTACACATGACACCTACAGGAGCTTTCATGACATCCCATATTGATTCCATAGGCATTAACATGCAGTTTGTTACCATTTTGCAGCGATAATAGCTTCCGTTCTCCTGGGAAGACTTACTACAAGATTTTGCAGGGTGTCTGTGGAAATTTTTGCTCATTCACCCAGAAGAGCATTTGTGAGGTCAACCACTGATGTTGAATTAGAGGGCCAGACTCCTCGTCTTCTATGTTCTAGTTCATCCCAACAATGTTGAATAGGGTGAGATCAGGGCCGGTCAAGTTCTTCCACATCAAACTCTCCCAACCATTCCTTTATGGACCTTTCTTTGGGCACTGGGGAACAGTCATGCGGGAACAGAACAGGGCCTCACTGAAGTGTTCCCACAAAGTTGGAAGCTACAATTGTCCAAAATTCTTTGTTATGCTGAAGCATCACTGGAACTAAGGGCCCTAGACCAACCCCTGAAAAACATCCCCGTAGCATTAGCCACCACTTAAATTTATGTTATCTGCCGCTTAATGGCTGAATTACGGAATTCTTCCACTTTTCAATAATATCACTCACAGTTGATAGGAGAATATTAAGGAGAGAAGAAATTTCATGAACTGGCTTCTTCCCTATTACAGGACCACGCTGGCATAAGTGAGATCTTTAGAATGAGCCATTCTGTCACACAGAGGTGTATCTAGGTTTTCCGGCATCCTGGGCGAGTACTCAGTTTGGCCCCCCATGCGGTTTGAGTAGTCATCATGTGATCATTCATCCATATGTGATTTGCTTACTTACAGTTACGTGCTGACGTGTTGCTCTTCCTATTTCTATCAATGTTCAGTGAAAAACTGAAGGAAGCAAGAATAGTTGTCACGTGACAATAAGTATGAAAATCGCATATGAGTGAAGTGGCCATGTGATGACTGCTGGAACCAGCAAGCAGAGCTGAATCCTGACTGTGAAAATATTACACGCTGTTAGGACTGGCATGCTACTGAGCTTAATTTTATAATTAAAGGGTGCGTCCAGGTTTGTGATCAAAGTCTGCAATCAAGCCTCTGATTTCTCACGGCACATGCACTGCACACTTTTAAATTGCAAACTTGTGGTTTCGTGATCTTCCACTCTCACCACCAGCACCAGAGAATACTGACAATGTGCGGTGTGCACTGTGAGAATACAGATATAGAAGTCTGCAGTCACATAGAGTAATTGTAGACTTTCATCACAAACTTGGACAATCACTTTATTGCTCCTAACATGAATAAAAACATAGTAACCAGGCGCGCAACGATTGCAGTTGCAGATGTCGCAACCGGCCCTGTGGATATGAGGGGCCTGCCGACGTCAGTGCAAACTTCAACTGGATGTTCATCCTCGGACGCACATTCATTTGAAGTGTATTACAGCACAATGACCCTCCGGATTTTTGCTCTGCCAGCTAATCAGAGGCCAGCAGCTGAAGTCAGCATGCACGTGACTGGTGTCAAATGGCAGTGACGTCATGCACTCCCGCCACTTGCAGGCTGCAGTCGGCTGCAAGCTTCAGAAGAGGACGCCGCATGGCAGGGGAGTGGAGGGAAGATGAGTATAACCATTTAATTTTTTTCAATGCATTAAAAAACAGTGGCAGAACGGGGGACATATACCGGGATGAGAAACACATATACCAGGATGGGGGATATATATAACAGGATGGGGAATATATATACTAGTATGGACGTCATATATACCATGAGGGGGGATATACATACCAGTATGGGGGATATATATACCAGGATGGAAATATATTTACCAGGATAAAGGACACATATTCCAGAATGGGGGATATATACAGTACAGACCAAAAGTTTGGACACACCTTCTCATTTAAAGATTTTTCTGTATTTTCATGACTAGGAAAATTGTGCATTCACACTGAAGGCATCAAAACTATGAATTAACACATGTGGAAATATATACTTAACAAAAAGTGTGAAACAACTGAAATTATGTCTTATAGTCTAGGTTCTTCAAAGTACCCACCTTTTGCTTTGATGACTGCTTTGCACACTCTTGGCATTCTCTTGATGAGCTTCAAGAGGTAGTCACCTGGAATGGTTTTCACTTCACAGGTGTGCCCTGTCAGGTTTAATAAGTGGGATTTCTGGCCTTATACATGGGGTTGGGACCATCAGATGTGTTGTGCAGAAGTCTGGTGGATACACAGCTGATAGTCCTACTGAATAGACTGTTAGAATTTGTATTATGGCAAGAAAATAGCAGCTAAGTAAAGAAAAACGAGTGGCCATCATTACGTTAAGAAATGAAGGTCAGTCAGTCCAAAAAATTGGGAAAACTTTGAAAGTGTCCCCAAGTGCAGTTGCAAAAACCATCAAGCACTACAAAGAAACTGGCTCACATGAGGACCGCCCCAGGAAAGGAAGACCAAGAATCACCTCTTCTTCTGAGGATAAGTTTATCCGAGTCACCAGCCTCAGAAATCTCAGGTTTACAGCAGCTCAGATTAGAGACCAGGTCAATGCCACACAGAGTTCTAGCAGCAGACACATCTCTACAACAACTGTTAAGAGGAGACTTTGTGCAGTAGGCCTTCATGGTAAAATAGCTGCTAGGAAACCAATGCTAAGGACAGGCAACAAGCAGAAGAGACTTGTTTGGGCTAAAGAACACAAGGAATGGACATTAGACCAGTGGAAATCTGTGCTTAGGTCTGATGAGTCCAAATTTTTGGTTCCAACCACCGTGTCTTTGTGCGACACAGAAAAGGTGAACGGATGGACTCTACATGCCTCGTTCCCACCGTGAAGCATGGAGGAGAAGGTGTGATGGTGTGGGGGTGCTTTACTGGTGACACTGTTGGGGATTTATTCAAAATTGAAGGCATACTGAACCAGCATGGCTACCACAGCATCTTACAGCGGCATGCTATTCCATCCAGTTTGCGTTTAGTTGGACCATCATTTATTTTTCAACAGGACAATGACCCCAAACACACCTCCAGGCTGTGTAAGGACTATTTGACCAAGAGGGAGAGTGATGGGGTGCTACGCCAGATGACCTGGTCTCCACAGTCACCAGACCTGAACCCAATCGAGATGGTTTGGGGTGAGCTGGACCGCAGAGTGAAGGCAAAAGGGCCAACAAGTGCTAAGCATCTCTTGGAACTCCTTCAAGATTGTTGGAAGACCATTTCCGGTGACAACAGAGCTGGATCGTCGTGGGACCCTCGTTACTATGGACTGCGTCGGACAGGTGGTATACTGTTGGTTTGTTTTTTTTCTTTTTTTACAGGAGATCGATGGCGTCGCAGGAATGAGAGTATAATAAAAGAAATGAAAACTGTGTTGTCTTTTTTATTTCAGTAAAATACTTTTTTCTTGCTGTGTCTTTTTTTTTTATACATTTAAAAACTTTGGGATTAATAATGGATCGGTGTCTTATTGACACCTCTCCATTATTAACCGGGCTTATTCTCACCGTGCAATCAACGGTGACATTAACCCCTTATTACCCCGCTTGCCACCGCTACAGGGCAGTGGGAAGAGCCGGGTAAAGTGCCACAATTGGCACATCGTTTTTTTTTCGAGGGGATCCCCTATTTTTGTTAACCAGCCAAGCTAAGCAGACTGCTGTGGCCTGGTATTATCAGGCTGGCAAGGTCCATGGATATTGGATCCTTACCAGCCTGAAAAACCAGGCCTCAGCAGTCTGCTTCATCTGGCTGGTTAACAAAATAGGGGGACCCCACGCCAAATTTTTTTCGAGGGGATCCCCTATTTTTGTTAACCAGCCAAGATATGCAGACTGCTGTGGCCTGGTATTATCAGGCTGGCAAGCAGGGTCGGACTGAGGCACCGGGACACCGGAGAAACCTACAGTGGGCCCCAGCTCCTGCGTGGTGGGCCCTGATTTGAAAGGATAGGTCGCGGGGCAGAGGGGGTGGTGGCCCCGGGGCCCGCGCTCTGAGGGGGCCCACCCGGAGCTACGATACAGTTACATTCTGCGGCAGAGCAGGGAGAATCGCTCTCCCTGCTCTGCCGCCCGGAAGCTATGGGGCCTGAACAGGCGTTGGGGGGCCCGGTGCCAGCAGTGGGCCCCCCACCCGTCATCGGAGGGTCAGCTGTATCGGCATCCAGCCGATAAAGCTGACCGCATGGAGAGAGAAGGAGCGAGCGCTCCTACTCTCCCATAATCCCCCTCTCAGCGTATGACAGCGGGCGCAATAACATCACCTGCCGGCGCCCGCTGTCAGACGCTGAGAGGGAGAACAGTGAGCAGCACAGGAGCCGGGAGGTGAGGTTTTTTTTTATTTTTTTTTTTAATGGGGGTGCAGTCGAGTCCTGGCTGGAGAAGTCGTCATGTCGGTGTGGGCCAGATGGAAAAGACATGAAAAGTGAACAATTCCATTAGAAAGAACATCAGCGGTAAGTCATTATCTGTACCTGTGCTGTAATCTATTATATGTTCTGTAGGACTGGTATTATTTAACACAGACCATATGGCGGTAATATCAATATTGGTCTTTTTATATATAGATTATTTTGGCCAACAGCGCGGTCATTTGCTGAGGTTCTCTGATGATGGGCCCACTCAGAAGTTTTGCCCCCACTAAACCAAAACCCTAGCTACGCCTATGGCTCTCTCTCTAGTCTTTCTTTCTCGCTCTCTGTTCTTTCCTTCTCGCTCTCTGTTCTTTTTTCTCTCTGTTCTTTCTTTCTCTCTTTTCTTTCTTTCATCTCTTTCTTTCTCTGTTTGTTCTTTCTCTCTCGCTGCTCTTCTTTCTTTTCCTCAGTACCAGCAACTGTGCCTCATTACCAGTCAGTGTGATCAGCAGTGCTAAATGGTTACGCTTGGGGCGAGGATATGGGTGTGATTAGCTGTGAAATGGGTGTTGTCGGGGCGTGGCCTAAAATTTTCAGCGACGCTCAACACGCGCCGCAGCCTTTAATCCTCTTTCCTGTCTTCCAAATTTGGGAGGTATGCTGTATGACCTCCCTACAACTTCTGGCCATGCTCCTGATGAGCGCGATGGATGGTCTCGTGAGGGATCTCCTCCCACACCTGGACTAAAGCATCCACCAACTCCTGGACAGTCTGTGGTGCAACGTGGCATGGCCTAAAATTTTCTGCAGCATGCACAGCGTGCCACAGCCTTTGTCCCTCTTTCCCTTATTCAAAGGTTGGGAAGTATGATGTTGGGCCGCAAGAATATATTTTCTCTGGTGGGCCCAAGGTACTCCAGTCCGATGCTGCTGGCAAGGTCCATGTATGTTGGCTCCTTAACAGCCTTAAATACCATGCCTCAGCAGCAGGGGCGTACATATAAATCATGGGGCCCATAGCAAAAGTCTGAATGTTCCCCACCCCCCCAAAAAAAAACCCAAAGGCATTGTAAATGTAAAGTGCCAGCACAGTGAGGGAAGTTGAGTCGCACAGAGACAGGGGTTTTGGGGGTACTCGGCACCGATCACGTCGACTTCTATGGGGGATGTCACGAGTAGCACGCTCGGTCCGTGACCTGGGCGATCACTGGAATGTGGGATATTTCCAGGGGATGATAGAATGTTCGTGTAGTTTGTCGTGACGCCACCTGTAGTACCTGGTCAGGGTGTCCAGCGCTGCTGTGCAGATCCTCTGGAAGGGATGGTGTAGTGCAGGTAGGTGAAAAGTCTTCTACAGGTAACACGCTATCCTTCCAGGGCAGATAGATGTGAGATAGAGCAATGGTGCAAAGTGATGTAGCAGAGTGGACTATGCGACGTAGTAAGAAAGCAGGAAAACTTCAAGTTAAACGTTGCATAATAAAATTTTTAATAATAACATTACAAAAGTGCAAATGGCTTATATTATGTGACATGTTTTGTTACTGTTCATACCCTTGATATGTGTTATACATGTGTGTTAATAAATACATATTCAACAAAAGTGCAAATAGCATTAGTGCCGAAGTTCGTGGAGATTTCTTAGGACTACAACCCCACCAGGGTAACTTCACAGTGTCCTTTACTTGTGCTTGTGGAGGACCCGCTCCAAACCTCCAACTGTGGTCTTGGGTGGGCTGCAAGACTTTCCTTGAGCAGACCTCACTTTTTGGCCACACCAAACGGGTTTTTAGTTTCTGAGGTAGTTGAAAATAGTGCACAGTAAAGTTTTTTGTAAAACCAAGATGGAGCACCGAAGTGCCAACTATTTACAGAAAAATTTGTGAGCCAGTACAGTTCATGGCTTCAAAGTTCAACATTTTCATTACAGTGAAACACCATTACCCAACCTGGGTATATTAAGGCAACAATAAACTTGTTCTTCTGACTT
>JARQOD010000001.1:914277799-914301737 GCA_033576555.1 Oophaga sylvatica | reverse complement strand
TTTCCCGGCTCATCTGGTAAGAACATGAAAAATTTTTTTGACTTTTCAGAATCAGTTAACTCCCTTTTTGGGCCCATTTTTGCCTAAGAAAATCAAGCTGCCTAATAATTCTGCACTCTGGAAAAAGGGGTTGTATCCTTAGTGCCCCGTCCACATAGCGACACCCCAGTGATCCGACACGATTTGAACTTGTCAGGATCGCTGGTGTGGTCGCTACATGATCGTGGTGACTGCCAAACGGGCGGTACACGTCGCTTAGTTACCCGCAGTGTACCTTAGATACCAGCGTGCTGGTGCAGGGAGCGGGTAACCAGGTACACATCGGTTTCTAGGCGATGGTTACCAGCTCGCTGATCGCTGGCTCACCGCCTGTCACACGCAGCGTGCATGCTGGCCAGGGGTTTGACCAACGATCAAAAAAATGTCCAGGACATTCAGCGATGATCAGCGATACCCACAGGGGGCTGATCACGCTAGTGTCACACACAGCGATATCGCTGGGGAGATCGCTGCTGCCCCACAAAATATTGACTCAGCAGCGATCTCGCTAGCGATCTCGCTATGTGAGAGGGGGCTTAAAGGGCCCTCACCCTCCTCTTTAAACACAAATACCCCTCACCTGATCTCCTCATCCAATAAGCATTCAAGTTTATACAGCTTGGAGTTAGAAAATCGCATAAAAATGATGATATCATCAAATACTCACTTGCCTAATAATCGTGCACAAAAGTCAATATAGAGCGACCCCCATAATAAACACAATTAGTGACATTTAAAAGTGCCAGAAACTTGTAGATCAAAGTCATAGAACCTTGCGCTAAGTAGCCATCTCCTGTCTGGGTTTCCTTACTTCACTTGATCATTTAATTGATCACTTTCACCAGTACATCTCGAATTGTGACATATTGGTGCATGGATAACAATGGCAGATTTTGAAGCTTTTCTTACAAATGTGACTGATTAGCTAGTCCAGCACATGGGAACTATTAGGAGATGGTTGAAATTTGACAACAGCATCTTGATAAGGTCTTACTCTACAAATAGGTTCTTCTAAGAATATTATTTGTCAGGAAACATGTCTACTTAAACTGACTTAATACTGTTCCTGTTCTGCTAGTTTGAGGTCAGTCTGGGACAACATTTTTTAAAGGATCTAAATATTGTGTCCTGGAAAAAAGAACAAAGATCCATAAAATGTCCACTTACGCTATTATTAGTTTCCCATTGCTTAGTGTCAGTGGTACAAAAGTAATATAGGTCTAAAAAATTCCTAGAAACCCCAGTACGAGATTTTGTACTTCTTAATTTTGTTTTTCCACAGATCTTTTCAAAGACTTTGGGAACCTGCCAAATGATTTTCTCATCACTTCTCTACCATCAAGTGCTACATAAACTTTCCAATTGCTCTTTCTCTGAAAAAGAGAATAATGGTCCTATAGACGAGGATTAGGGTATTATGTTCCATTAAAGGGCATCGTATTTAATGTACACACAATATTTGAAGAATACTTCACCATATGCTATAGTCATTAACTTTCATTAAATTTCATTAGGAACTTCAGGGATATTTTAATGACTACATGGAAGTATATAATAGGGGATGTGCATACGTTAAGTATTGACAGCAGAACTTTCTGCACCAAAAAATGTATTTCTTTCCAGGAAAAATACAATACAATGCATGCTTTTTTGATGGAGTTTTTCCCCCTTTATTTGAATGGGTGACAAATGCTGCAAAAATACTGAAAGTATTGATGTGGTGCTGATTTGAAACTGCTTGAAATCTGCAAGGAAAAAATATGCAGTGTGTGTTAAGGGCTTGCGGAACGGACCTAATAGATATTAAGGAGAGGTGCGTTCGCAGCCCGGGGTCCACCGTGCAGGCAGAGCCTGCTGCTAGTAAGATGGCGCAAATAGGCAGTATGAGCGAACTCTGTTATCCCGCAGAGTCGCAGATGTAAACGCCGTAGCACTATATGGCGGTATGGGCGAACTCTGTTATTCCACAGAGTCGCTAACTAAAATGCTGTAGCGCTATATGGCGATATAAGCGGACTCTGTTAATTCACAGAGCCGCTGTGACAAAGACTGTGTCCTGTTAGACTCACAGGGGACACAGATGACTGCTAAGCGGATTGCAGTCTGTGGTCATACAATCAGAACGCAAGCAATAATCTCCTCACCGGAGTAGTCGGTATTCTAATGGCGTTTTCAGCTCTGAGCCCTGAACACGTGCATACAATCTCCTCACCGGAGGTGCCGGTATTCTAGGGGCTTATTTCAGCCGGACCTAACCACATGCATACATGACCACACTGGCGCAAGTACATAACAGATTTGATACTAGCGCGCGGAAGTGCGGTCATTCACACCTTTTATAGTAGCAGCTACAGGACCTTCCAGAAAAGGACCAATGGGAAAGCTGCTCGAGAACTAAAGCAGCTTCAGGACGTTCCTTGAGGACCAATGGGAGTCGCTGCAGTACCCGACCATGTGACCCCTGATCTCCTATGAGAGATCTTACCCTGAGCATGCTCATAAGGGAACACACGGGACTTAGTCCCAACTATGTCTGCTTGCCGCTGACCTGCACTGGTTACAATGGCAGGACCTGGGGAGGTAGCAGTCATCCTCTGCACAGTATTAGACTGGGCGAGACGCTGGGACCGACATCTCTGCTGAGCAGGCTCCACTGCGGCCAGAGACAGATGGGGGACCGCAGTGGGGATGGCTCGAGATTCCCCTTGTGCAGCAGTGGGAACTCGATCCCTAACAGCGTGTACATGAGATTTCAGAAGTCTCAGTCACTTTACTGGTACTGGAAAACACTGCCTTTTTTTCCACAACAAAAATGTTCTGAAAAAAAAATTGCATCAAAAAGGCAAAATGTGCATATACGCTTAGGCTAAGTTCCCAGCATGAGTATTTAGCAGATTTTTGATGTGGCAGTTTCTGCAGTATTTCTGCACTAATTAGATAAATTATGTTGTTTGCGTTTTTTATTGCATTTTTGAGTATTTTTTTTACGTACTTTTTTTTATCTTTTTTATGCCGTGTTTTTGTCTCTTTATTGCATGTCTTGTTTTAAATAAAGCTGCTTTGTTTTGGATACTTGTTGTTGCTTAGCTTTGATAAAGCATTATTGATAAAGTCAACTGAGGATTACATGTGCTTATTGTTCGTTCTTTAAGCTGTGGAAGCTATTTAAAAACACATAAGAAGCAAAAGAATTGACGTTCCAGCTCCATAAAAACAATGCATTTTGATCACAGGTGGATCTTTTTCACAGCTATGAAAAGATGCACCTGTGATTGAAACGCGTTGCCGTTATACCACCAGCTGTATGTACGCTCACTGAATTGGAGGATTTTTCTGCCAATTCATGATATTTTAATTTTTTTTTCAATAAATAATTTTTTTTTTATGGAGCTGGAACGTCAATCTTTTTGCTTCTTGTTACCTCCACGTTGGGTCTGAACGGAGTTCCGAGCACCTGTGGCAGTTTAGTGAGCTGGCTTAGGGCCCCGTCTCACATAGCGAGATCGCTAGCGAGATCGCTGGTAAACAGCGATCTCAGCAGCGATCTCGCTATGTCTGACACGTACCAGAGATCAGGCCCCTGCTGTGAATCGCTGGTCGTGTCAGAAAGCCTGGACTTTTTTTTTGATCGCTGGTCTCCCGCTGGCCAGCACGCATCGCTGTGTGTGACAGGCAGGAGACCAGCGATCTCCTGGTAACCAAGGTACAAATCGGGTTTCCAAGCGCAGGGCTGTGCCTGGAAACCCGATGTGTACGTTGGATACCAGCGCGCTGCTGCAGGGGAGTTGGTAACCAAGGTACAGTCGGGTTTCCGGGCACCGCGCAGCACCTGGAAACCCGACGTGTACCTTGGTTACCAGCTCCGTGCATCAGCGCGCTGGTATCCAACGTACACTGAGGGTAACTAGGCGACGTTACCCGCAGTGTCGCTGTCCTGATCGCTGCCTGAGCAGCCTTTTTGGCAGCTCAGCAGCGATCATGTAGCGACACACCAGCGATCCTGATCGTTGTCGGGATCGCTGGTGTGTCGCTATGTGAGACGGGGCCCTTAGGCTTTTGCCCAGTTTTGCACTTTAAAAACACATACAGTGGGGAAAATAAGTATTTGATACACTGCTGATTTTGCAAGTTTTCACACCTACAAAGAATGGAGAGGTCTGTAATTTTTATTGTAGGTACACTTCAACTGTGAGAAACAGAATCTTGAAAAAAATTTCAGAAAATCACATTGTATGATTTTTACATAATTAATTTGCATTTTATTGCATGAAATAAGTATTTGCTACACTAGAAAAACGAACTTAATATCTGATACAGAAACTTTTGTTTGCAATTACAGAGGTCAGACGTTTCCTGTAGTTCTTGACCAAGTTTGCACACACTGCAACAGGGATTTTGGCCCACTCTCCATACACATATCTTCTCCAGATCTTTCAGGTTTCGGGGCTGTCGCTGGGCAACATTGAGTTTCAGCTCCCTCCAAAGATTATCTATTGGATTCAGGTCTGGAGACCCTGAAATGCTTCTTACAGAGCCACTTCTTAGTTGCCCTGGCTGTATGTTTCGGGTCATTATCATGCTCTAAGACCCAACCACAACCCATCTTCAATGCTCTTACTGAGGGAAGGAGGTTGTTGGCCAAAAGCTCGCAATACATGACCCCATCCTCCCTTCAATACAGTGCAGTTGTCCTATACCCTTTCCAGGAAAGCATCCACAAAAAAAGTATGATGCTTCCTCCACCATTCTCCATGGTTGGGACGGTGTTCTTAGGGTTGTACTCCTCCTTCTTCTTCCTCCAAACACGGCGAGTGGAGTTGATACCAAAAAGTTTTATTTTGGTCTTATCTGACCACATGGTCTTCTCCCATGACTCTTCTGCATCATCCAGATGGTCATTGGCGAACTTCAAACAGGCCTGCACATGTTCTGGTGTGAGCAGGGGTACCTTGCATGCCTTGCAGGATTTTAATCCATAACGACGTTGTGTGTTACTAATGGTAATGTTTGAGACTGTGGTCCCAACTCTCTTCAGGTCATTAACCAGATCTTCCCATATAGTTCTGGACTGATTCCTGACCTTTCCTAGAATCATCCTTACCCCATGATGCGAGATCTTGCATGGAGCCACTAACTGAGGATGTGTTTCTTACATTTTCTAATTATTGTTGTTGCCTTCTCACCAATTTGCTTGCATGTTGTCCTTTAGCACATCCCAGCCTTGTGAAGGTCTATAATTGTGTCCCTGGTGTCCTTAGACAGCTCTTTGGTCTTGGCCATGGTGGATAGGCTGCAGTGTGAGTGATTGAGTGTGTGGACAGGTGTCTTTTACGCAGATAACAATTTCAAACAGGTGCAATTAATACAGGTTATGAGTACAGAATAGGAGGGCTTCTTAAAGAAAAACTAACCAGAATTCTTGCTGGTTGGTAGGTGATCAAATACTTTTTTAATGCAATAAAATGCAGTTTAATACTTTAAAAATCATACAATGTGATTTTTATTTTTAGATTCTGTCTCTTACAGGTGAAGTGTTCATACGATAAAAATTACAGACCTCTCCATTCTTTGTAAGAGGGAAAACTTGCAAATACTTATTGTCCCCACTGTATGTGTTTTTCATCTGAGGATTTTCCTTACTTCAGTCAAGTCCATGAATAAAAATCCAGAAATAAAATATGCTTACACCAATTGACATGTTGTGTATTTCAAACACGCACTGTAGGTCAGTTTATGCTGTGTTAAAAAAAAAGCACAACAGGCATGAGATAAATACTATACACTTTGTTGGAAATGCAATACACTGGGTTTTTTTTGCCCAGCAAAACTACACGGTGGGAAATACTCATAGTGGGTAGTTAACCTTGGGGACTCCACCTTTGCACCACCTTCTGGTAATACATCATTTAGTACCTACCGCTTCATGTTGACAAGTGACTGATCTGTCCTGTGACCTCACGTTCCATTCTAAGCAAAAGTTAACATCATTGGTCAGATCCCTTACTAAGCAAGATGTAGTCTTCCTAATATAGGTTGACGGATACCTTAGACTCATTTGTATCTAATTTAGGAAGCTAAAGGAACATTAAGGTTGTGGTCACATGTAGCAAAAGTGCTACAGATTCTCTGGATTGGTAGAAAATCCTCATGAAATACGGCACGCAAGTAATACATTAACAATCTAATAAGTGCAGGAATATCTCTTCTAGCTTGGAAAATGAATAGTTAAAGTTTCATAGTTTTTTCTTGGTTGAAGGCGGACATAAGTTTACCGAAACATGTTGACCAGAGGTAGGCAAAAATTCCTTCCCAACTCCACATACAGCAGTCAGACTAGTTCCCTGGATCAACGTCCAATCACAGAATCTAGTGCCCATAATCTGTAATATTAGATTTTTCAAGAAAGGTATCCAGGCCTCCTTGTACATTTTTAGAAAATCAAACATTACAACCTCATGTGGCAGAAAGCTCCATAGTCTCACTGCTCTTAGGCTCTGTTCCCACATTGAGCATTTGTTGAGTTTTTGACGCTGTGTAAGGAGATGGACATATTGCCTGTTTCCACTTGCAAACATCAGTGCTGTGTACATTGTAAAGCGTGCACAGCACTGTGTGTGGATACATTATGGTGATGGTGAGGTGTAGTGCGGATTGTGATGTCGTGTATTATAATGTTTTGCACTGTACTGTTAGGATGCTGAGTTCTGCCGAGCCAAAAACAGTGGGTAGGATGAGTTAAGTGTTGGGACTAGCCCAGAGAGAGAGGCTATTCAGCAGGATCAGAGAGGACTTCCTGGTAGTGACTCAGACAGGGCCTAGCTTGCAGCTAGAGCAGACATTTGGTCTGAGTGCTCAACGGCGCCTCATGCAGTGGGTGTTCTCTGGCAAGAGAGAAAGGAGATCGGGAGAGAGTGTAATTGTGAGAAACATACCAAGACAAAGAAAGAGAGCTACAGAGAGCAGGACAGTGCCAGCTCAGAGGACTGACCAGAGAGATAAGTGACCAAGTGAAAAGGGTCTGGGGAAGGTACATGTAGCAGGCAGGCCCTAGTAGCTTGCAGTGAGTCGCACTTAGTACCAGGGCAATGGGGTACTCGGAGCCGAGCCCATGGAAATCTATGGGAGTTGTCACTGGTAGCGGTGGCTCGGTCCGTGGCCCTGGGCGCTCATCCAATGGGGAATATTTACAGGGGATATTTAGGATAGGTAGTTCGTGACGCCACCTGTGGTATCTGGTTAATTGAACCAGCGCTGCTATAAGGACTTTCACAGGGATGTTATGGGGGCAGCTGGGTGGTAGTCTCCCACAGGTGAGACGGGTCCCTGGAAGTCTATGGTGATGATGATGCAGGGTATAGATAATAATTCAGTCACACACGAAATAGCTTCTTTTCATACCTTTTACTGGTGGATGGTTCACGTAGATCCCGGGGAGCTGGTCGGGGTGGAGAATGCACATTCGGGTAACCGCTGAGCAGGTTAGAGGCCTCCTTTACTTCCAGATATATGTGAGTCCAACTTGCGTGAAGCGAAGTTAACTCTAAATCTCCAGCTTTCTCAATAGCTGTACTGCCCGGCCAACGTTGTGGTGGAAACTTCTAAGTGGTGAAAACTAAGTCTATATTTGCTGATCAGGCTAGACTCCTGTTTTCCCTGTCTCCGGTTACGTATTGACACTTAGGGCTGCTCTCTGCGACCTGTAGTCCAGATGCCTCCGGTGTTCTTGTTACTAAGCTTGAAACTGTAGCAACGCTTCGGACCCCGGTGTCCGGCAATTTAGTGCAGGCAATCCAATACCTGTAGCACTTCTCTAACTTCTTCACTGCGCCCTTCGCCCTGCTTCTGCTCTTTGCATAAGCACTTGCAGCTTTCGATGGAAATAGTCAGCTTTCTTCCGAGCTCGCTGAGCAGCTCTCAGTTTATTCCTTGTTTCAGCTTCTACTGAGGTACTGATTAAGGGTAGCTCTGACTAGGCTAGGATGATTCACTACACCCGTACTAGCCTCCACTTCTTTGTCAGGTGAGCTACGCTAGCTCTGCGAGGATTCAGTCCTCTCTCCTAGTCCAGACTGAACTAGCACAGAACTGCACTGTCTGAAGACAGGAAACTATCTGACTGAGCTCTTCTCAGACAGGAAACAGACTGACTCTGCTACGTGTCACCACCTCCTATACCCCTGGTGGGTGTGTCTGAAATTGTAAGTGAAGTGCATGAATAGCAAGCTTTTGTGGTTACCTTCCTGTGCATTCTCCTGGATTTTATGTGTGTGCCTGCGTAGCTGGGCTACACATCCCCCCTTGGTAAAACACAGCACTCCCGGGCTGTAAAAGACAAAAAGAACATTTTGTTTTGCATTAACAATAATGTTATAACTCTTCCCATCCGGGAGGTACGAATTCTTGAACGTTACAATTTGTACAATGAAGAATACAAAAGTATCAAAATATCAAGACATGTTCATAAATACGAGATACTTGTGGAGGACCCGCACCAAAAACCTCCCACGTGGGTCCTGGGTGGGCTGCAGGACTTCTGACTGCAGACCTCACTCTAGGCCACACCATACGGGTTTTTCTTCAGAGGTTGATAGTAATGGTTTCATGTCAAACCAAGATAATGCACCGTAGTGCAAACTATTTACATGAAAGTTTTTTGGGCTGGCATAGTCCACAGCCACGCAGTTCATTGCATGAAAAAGACACATTTCAAAACATATAAATAGAAATCACATTAATAACTTTTTCAACTTTATACATTTTGTCAGTAACAATAAACCCTGTCTGGGTCTTACTAACTATTTTACTAGGACTACTCCTGATAGCGAATAGGTAGTTTACCTTTAGTGATACGTTCTGACCTACGTGGGGTAGCGTCAGGTATGGTAGTCTCTAACCTTTCTGTTCTGCGTAACGGCAAACTATAGACACGACTCCACCTCTCTAGGGACCTGGCAAGCATGCTAGTGACTGGAGGAGGCGGTACTGCTTCACCAGCTTCACCAGAGGACTCCACTTCTTGTGGTACTGCTTCTTGCGGGTCCGCTTCTTGGAGTTCTAACGGTTGAGGGTCTGCCGGAACAGGTTCTTCTGGAACTGGCTCAACTGGCACAATTGGTATGACCGGTGGTAGAGACTCCTCTTGCGGTTGATAAAACTGCAGCACAGGAATAATTACAGCGTCTCCTAATCTGGGCCAATCTGCAGGTAAATCTCCCAAATCCGTATGTATGACCGCTTCAGCATTCTCTTCTTGATGGACAACAGGGTTTTCTTCACGGAGCTTTAATGGGCAAGGACACAACTTTAAATGATCTCTGGACACCGTTGCCGTCGTTTTTCCTCCATCCTTACTAATGGTACAGACCTTTCTGTTATCAAAATTGGAATTTGGCACGACGTAAGGCTCCTGTTCCCACTGATCATCCAACTTGTGTGTTCTTCTTTTCCTTTTGAGCACCATTTCTCCAGGCATAAAAGGCTTAGCGGGAGCATTTTTGTTATAGTTCTTCTCTTGCTTTTCTCTTACTTTGTTGAGACTGTCTTCTACGCAGGCTTGTACTCTCTTGTACTGTTCCTGTCGAGTTGTGTCCCAATCTTCAGCACTGTCATCAGCCTCTGGTTCTACCACTCCCAGCTCCAAATCCATTGGCAGTCTTCCAGGTCTTGCTCTCATAAGGTAAGCTGGAGTGCAGTTGGTGGAACTTACTGGTATGTGGTTGTACAAGTCAACCAGGTCAGGTAACAAGTCCGGCCACCGATTTCTTTCTTCCAGGGGTACAGTTTTCAGTAAATCCATGACAATGTGATTCATCTTTTCACAAAGGCCGTTGGTCTGAGGGTGGTATGGTGTTGTTCTGATCTTTTTACATCCATACAATTGACAGAATTCCTGAAACATTTCAGCTTCAAAGGCTGGACCTCGATCAGTCAGTACCTGCTCTGGATATCCGTGTGGTCTGCAGAAACTTGCTTGGAAGACCTTGGCTGCTGTCTCTGCTGTGAGATCCTTGACAGGGGCGACCACCAGAAATTTGGAGTAATGATCCACCATGGTCAGGGCATATGAGTATCCTGACCTGCTTGGGGACAACTTAACGTGATCCAATGCTACTGTGTCGACCCGCCACCACAATTGTGGGTTACCAGGGCAATGGGGTACTCAGAGCCGAGCCCGTAGAAGTCTATGGGATTTGTCACAGGTAGCTGTGGCTCGGTCTGTGGCCCTGGCGGTCTGGCGTATGTTGGGGGAATATTTACAGGGGATAGATTTATATACAGTTCGTGACGCCACCTGTAGTATTCTGGTAATTAGTACCAGCGCTGCTGTAGATCTCTGAGGGGATGGTGAGGCAGCTAGATGTCGGGTCCCCTACAGGTGGGACTGGTCCCTCAAAGTCTATGAAGTTGGTGAAGTCGGGTGCAGATAAAGAACACAGTCTCACATGGTCAGCGTCTTTCCATACCTTTACTTGTAAGATGTTCAGGCAGGTCCCAGGGAGGCTGATCCAAGGAGAGTGTATCCTGAGACAGCAGCTGGACAAGTTAGGGGCCTCCTTTACTTCCAATACAATGAGTACAACCAGCCTGAAGCGTAGTTCCCTCAATAACTCCAGCTAATCTATAGCTGTACCGCCCAGTCAGCTTTGTGTCAGGAGCCTTCCTGCGAGGGAGCTGAATTCTTATCTTATCGTGCACTGACTCAAAGTCTTCACTCCCCCTGACCCCAGTTACGTACTGACTATATGGGGCTTGTTTGCCGCGACCTAAGGTCCGGTAAATTCCTGGTTTTCTTACCACTATGCTTGTAACAATAGTGATCCTTCGGTCCCCAGTGACCGGTTGCAATGTGCAGGACTTCTTCAATCCGTAAGCACTATTCCAATAAACCACTGTGCCTTTCGCCTTGTCCTCGCTGGTAACATAAGCACTCACACTAGCCAAGGGTCGAGCAGTCACTTCTTTCTTTTCCTTCACTTCAAAGTTAGTTACAGATGCTCAGTTATCAATAGGCAGGAGCACGTCTCTGAACCTTATACCGTCCTTTAGACAGGATACTGAAGACTTTCTGCACTAAACTTCTTCTTTCCTTCCAGTGTATTCTGATGAGGTACAGCTCTGACTAGGCTGAGGTGAATTAAACCACCTGTACTAGACTCCACTTTTCGAACTGATGATAGAGCAATCTGGACTGCTTCCTCCCTCCAGACGTCTTCTCTCTCTGAAGTCTCAACACAGACTCAATCACTCTAACACATACACCTTGACCACTCCCTCAAGAGTAAACTACACTACCCTAAGGGTGTGTCTAGTATATGTTGAGTGAATGGATATTTAGCATTAAACTGCTGTCTCGCCACACACTCTCCAGGGTACTGCGTGTGCCTAACACCAGGGCTACACATTCCCCCATGGTAAAAGACAGCACTCCCGGGCTGTAAAATACAAAAGAGACATTTTGTTTATGCATGAAAACATTAAACAATTAACATTGGTTCGTCCCATCCGGGAGGTGAGGGTATCTTGAACGTTGCGAACAATAACATTATATATAGAAATACAAATATTAAATAGCATTCAATAAATATACGGTATACTTGTGAAGGACCCGCACCAAACCTTCAACGTAGGTCCTGGGTGGGCTGCAGGACATCCAAATGCAGACCTCACTCAGTGCCACACCCACGGGTTTTTGGTTCAGAGGTAAGTCAAGGTTTCATGTGAAACCATTAAAAAGGCACCTTAGTGCAACTATTTACAGGATACAGTTTCTGGGCTGGCTCAGTCCTCAACCTCAAAGTCCATTGTAAAACCAAAGTCATAAATATAATATCACATTATTATACTAAAGTGCAAAACTTTTTCTGGTTACTGTTTACCCAGCCGGGCATTCTACGGTTAGCAATATATATATGCATCATATACGTTGTACTTTTCAACTGGTGCAAAAACTTATAAAACATTTTCAAACTTTCTACTTATGGTAGACCCGATATGGATCTCACCGATTCTTCTTTTCTATCTATTCATTTTCAAATAATACACTTTCCACCCCGGGGGCTGGAACAATGCAATGGGCCCTAGATCCCAGGACTAGCAAATCATGCGCTGCGATTAGGGTCTGGGTTGCCACAGTTCTCGTGCGAACCTCTAGGGGCGCAACGGGTACATTCTCTTCACGTGACACCGATTGCGTTTCAATCACAGTTAACGATATGGACCGTGTCATGGATTGCGATTGAGACTGGGTCGCATGTTGCGATGTAGAGGTGGCTTTCCTTTGCGATGAAATCTGGGTCGCTAGTTGCGATGAATTTGCAGGGGGCGATGCCGATGCACAATGCTGATGTGATGCAGAGCAGGAAGCAGGTGTGCGCAATGGCTCAGTTGGGGACGCACTAACCTGCTGCTGTTGCTGCTCCATCATTGACGGACAGGACCCCTCCGGTGTCCCTGTCGGGGACCGATCATCTGCTGCGGCCTCCTGGCCGGGCGGGCGTTCCGGAACTGGCGGTACCTCCTCAACCTCCTTCGCCTCCACCGCTTCACCGGTGGGATCAGGATCGGTACTTTCGGGGGCAGCCTCCGGTTGCTCCTTCGCCTTGGGCAGCAGACTCTTCGGTATTTGGAATCGTGGGGGGTCGTTGAGGGGAGAGATCACCGTGTCCCACAGCCTCCGCTGCTCCAGGGTACGCCGGCGTCTCTCGATCTCTTCAAAGCCAGGTTGGTGCTGGACCATCTTCTTCAGGCGTGCATTTTCTTCTCGAATCTCTAGCAACGCCTGCTGCAGGTGCAGGACCACGGATAACTCCGAGGCTGGTGGCAGCTTGGCTGGGGCACGGGGCCTGCCTTCCTCCGCTTCCCTGCTCGGCTGCACACGTCCTGCTTCCATGATGTTCCAGAAGATTCTTTTTCCTTCCTGCGGAGACATCCGGTCTCTTCCGTGGAGGCGGGGTTTGCGTCTCCTCCTCCTCGCAGGGAAGGTGAAGAGGAGGCGGACCTCCTTTGCTGTAGGGCAGGATCGCATATTGTAATAGCACTTTGAGAGGGCAGGCATTTTCTTCGCGCCACTGGGGGGTAGACGCCCACGAAGGTACGCCCACCTTCTTCTCCAGCGCCTGAGGGCGCGAATATGGCGACAAAAATGGCGATTTTGGCGCCAAAAGTGCAAACAGTCCTCTTTCACAAAAACAATTCCTTAGGCACACAGGGCTCGCAATTCTGCGAGTTTCGCATCCTGTTCGTGACGCCAATTTTTTGTGTCGACCCGCCACCACAATTGTGGGTTACCAGGGCAATGGGGTACTCAGAGCCGAGCCCGTAGAAGTCTATGGGATTTGTCACAGGTAGCTGTGGCTCGGTCTGTGGCCCTGGCGGTCTGGCGTATGTTGGGGGAATATTTACAGGGGATAGATTTATATACAGTTCGTGACGCCACCTGTAGTATTCTGGTAATTAGTACCAGCGCTGCTGTAGATCTCTGAGGGGATGGTGAGGCAGCTAGATGTCGGGTCCCCTACAGGTGGGACTGGTCCCTCAAAGTCTATGAAGTTGGTGAAGTCGGGTGCAGATAAAGAACACAGTCTCACACGGTCAGCGTCTTTCCATACCTTTACTTGTAAGATGTTCAGGCAGGTCCCAGGGAGGCTGATCCAAGGAGAGTGTATCCTGAGACAGCAGCTGGACAAGTTAGGGGCCTCCTTTACTTCCAATACAATGAGTACAACCAGCCTGAAGTGTAGTTCCCTCAATAACTCCAGCTAATCTATAGCTGTACCGCCCAGTCAGCTTTGTGTCAGGAGCCTTCCTGCGAGGGAGCTGAATTCTTATCTTATCGTGCACTGACTCAAAGTCTTCACTCCCCCTGACCCCAGTTACGTACTGACTATATGGGGCTTGTTTGCCGCGACCTAAGGTCCGGTAAATTCCTGGTTTTCTTACCACTATGCTTGTAACAATAGTGATCCTTCGGTCCCCAGTGACCGGTTGCAATGTGCAGGACTTCTTCAATCCGTAAGCACTATTCCAATAAACCACTGTGCCTTTCGCCTTGTCCTCGCTGGTAACATAAGCACTCACACTAGCCAAGGGTCGAGCAGTCACTTCTTTCTTTTCCTTCACTTCAAAGTTAGTTACAGATGCTCAGTTATCAATAGGCAGGAGCACGTCTCTGAACCTTATACCGTCCTTTAGACAGGATACTGAAGACTTTCTGCACTAAACTTCTTCTTTCCTTCCAGTGTATTCTGATGAGGTACAGCTCTGACTAGGCTGAGGTGAATTAAACCACCTGTACTAGACTCCACTTTTCGAACTGATGATAGAGCAATCTGGACTGCTTCCTCCCTCCAGACGTCTTCTCTCTCTGAAGTCTCAACACAGACTCAATCACTCTAACACATACACCTTGACCACTCCCTCAAGAGTAAACTACACTACCCTAAGGGTGTGTCTAGTATATGTTGAGTGAATGGATATTTAGCATTAAACTGCTGTCTCGCCACACACTCTCCAGGGTACTGCATGTGCCTAACACCAGGGCTACACACTACGATCTCCAGAGGACGAGTCGTCCGGATAGGCTGCAAGGGTGCTCTCTGACTATGATAGTCTTTTCGTCTGAGACCACAGGGTCCACAGTTCCAGCACCACTTCTCGATGGAGCTGCGTATCCCTACCCAGTAGAACCGACACCTCAACAGGGTCTCCAGCTTTTTCCAGCCAAAGTGTCCTGCTTGATCGTGGTAAGCTTCCAACACCATTTGGATGTCTGCTTTGGGGACCACTATCTGCCAAACCATTTCATGGGTCCTTGGGTCGACGTATCTCCTGCACAACTTCTCTCGGTATATGAACAACCGGCTTCTTTCATTCCACAGGAGCTTTGCTGGTATGGGTGCGTCTTTCTCCAAGGAGGAACCTTCTTGTCTTATCAACTCCTTGATACGGCTGACCACTGGATCGCTGTCTTGAGTCTCCTTCCAGCTGTGATGGGGTAAAGGGTTCAACATCTCACCACACCGCTTTCTGTAGACTCGTTGCTCTTGGACCATCCCATTTCGATGGAACGCAGGTAGCTCGATTTCTTCCAAATCATCTGATTCTTCCTCCGTGTCGGATTCATGCGGCATTCTGGACAAGGCGTCCGCGTTGGCATTTTTACGGCTCGCTCTGTACTTGATGGTAAACTGATAATTTGACAACCGAGCCATCCAACGTTGCTCCATGGCTCCCAGCTTGGCTGTTTCCAGATGCGTCAAAGGGTTATTGTCTGTAAACGCAGTGAACCGGTTGGAGGCAAGGTAATGTTTAAATCTTTCGGTAATGGCCCAGACCAGCGCCAGGAACTCCAGTTTGAAGCTGCTATAGTTTTCCGGATTCCTCTCAGTTGGCCGGAGTTTTCTGCTGGCATATGCGATGACTTTTTCTTGGCCGTTCTGCTTCTGAGTGAGGACCGCTCCTAATCCTTCGTTACTGGCATCTGTGTATAGCAGGAACGGTTGGCTGTAATCTGGGTAGGCTAAGATTTCATCGCCAGTAAGGATCTCTTTCATCTCTTTGAATGCCTCAGCTTGTTCTTTTCCCCAATTGAATGGAAGGTTTCTGCTCTTAAGAGGTTGTCCTACCAGGAGGTCCTGCAAAGGCGCCGATTTCTTAGTGTAATCTTTTACAAACCTCCTGTAGTAACCTGTTAGTCCCAGGAACTGACACACCTCTTTTAAGTTCTTCGGCTCTGGCCATTTCTGAATAGCTGTGACCTTCTCGGGGTCCGGCGCTACTCCTTCGGAACTGACAATGTGTCCCAAGTACTGTACCTTCCGTTTGAGCAGGTGGCATTTAGAGGGCTTTAGTTTCATCCCAAACTTGGACAATGACTCAAATACCTCCGCCAGGTGCTTCAGATGATCTTCATATGTCTTAGAGTACACAATTACGTCGTCCAAGTACAGCAGCACAGTTTCGAAGTTGAGATGTCCTAGACAGCTCTCCATCACCCTCTGGAATGTTCCTGGGGCACTGCTGAGACCAAACGGTTGTGAGGATAGAATTGTTATCTACGGCATGTAATTTAGCAACTGTAGCATAACGTGGCAAATTTACTTCATCGTCTCCCCAGTTGAGAAGTCGTACTGGTACTCTCCCATTTACTACTTCCACTACCCTCTAGCAATCATGAGTGTAGGTCTGTGTTCTGAGCGATGGGGTTCTACTACTGCTTGGTAGTTCTGTCCCCTCAGACCTATGGCTGCTCTACACCATATTAACATTTCACTCATTGGGGGTATTACAATGGGGTTCGAGTCTGTGACCCGTACATTACCGATTTCACCATCTGTAAGCTTCGCTTGCTGCTGGCACATCAGGGCCCGGATCTCCCTCTGGATCACTCCCTTCTGCTTTGGCTTGGCAACTTCAGCGAGCTGTTGGAGCAAAAACACAACTTCTCCCAGACAGTTACTGATAATGTTAGTACCTAGTATCACATTTAGACCATTTTCCTCATTTACAGTCTTTACCACTAAAAGTCCCTGATCCTTCAGCTCCACCCTGCCCACTTTTACATTTACGTTTTTGGCTCCAATTACTTCAACAGGGAGACCATTGGTAGCGTACACTGTCAAGTCAGGGCTCGGGGGCTGGAGGCTGTCCATGGACCAAAATTTATTGTAAAGGACATCAGGTATGATGGTCACCTGAGATCCAGTGTCCAGCAGTGCAGGGATTGCAATCCCGTCCAGAATCATGGACAGGTAGGGCCGTCCTCCCACGAACCTGTGGTTCCAGTCTAAGGGGCCTGATGAGGCTACTCCTGGGTGTTGGCCCTCTGACCCAGGATCGGCTCGTTTAAAGGACATTGCTGAGCCATATGACCTTTTTGGTTGCAGCGGTAGCAGACGATCTCCCGGCGAGGATGGTGTTGCTCCGGAGTCGCTCCTGGGGGTGGCGTGGTCCTCCTCCGGTGTGGCGACGTCCTCCATTTCCTCCGGTTCATCCAAGGGACATCCTCCGGACAGTCGGCTAGTAGGATCTTCCCTCCTTCCTCTTTCCGCAGTTGCAGGGCCTCCATTACAGTGGCCAAGTTCTTAGTCAGCTGGCGCACTTCTGAGCGCAGACATTCCAACTCACTAGGGGGCGCCACCTGCATTGTAGCTTCTGCCACCTGCGGGGAAAAGGTGGGTACTGCTTTAGAATGGCTTCACCCGGGTGATACTGATTTGCCACCTCAGGCTTTTCCAGGGGTCGCAGTCCCTTTATTGCCATGTCCTTTAGAGCATCAAAAGTGGCATCTGGATGATCCAAGGACCACCAGTTTACAGTCCTCCTTTCCTCTGGAGACCTCAGTCCCCGCACGAATTGCTCTTTTAACATTTGGCTCTCATCAATGGGACTTGTGGGGTTAGCCTGTTTGAGAGCTCGCAGGGCCCCTGTAGTCGGCAGGCGTAGTCCCTAATACTGTCACCCGGTCCCTGGAAGCGCTGATAAAATGCCATCCGGAGATCCGTTTCTGTGTGGTCCTCGAAGATGGCCTGTAGCTTTAAGAGTATCGCAGGTACCGACTCCTGGTCTGCAATGGGCCAAGTCTCTACTTCTCTCTCAGCCGCACCAGCTAACTGTCCTATTACCACAGCAGCTTTTTGCTTTTCAGTCATTGAGTACATATCTAAAATACTACATATCTTCCGTTTAAATCCTGGCAGGGTGCTTGGCTCGCCGCTGTACTGGGGGAGCCACTTCGCTCCAGGCATGTATGGAGGGTTAGCGGCATTAGCGGGACCACCGGGCCAGGTGAGGGGCCTGCACCCCCATCCTGCGGTACGACGCCAAGCGGTGGGTTATTGGGGCCACCGGCGGGGGCCGCTCCGTCTGCTGGTTGCTGCGACATATTGATGCCCCCTTGGTTAATCTGAGCCTACCTCTTTCACAGGCTGCAGCGGTGGAGACAGGACCTTTGTCGCTGGCGTTTGATGATGCCGCGGTATCTTGGGATGCAGTTGGCGATGCGGATTGCAATGCAGATTGTGATGCAGTTTGCGATGCGGATTGCAATGCAGATTGTGATGCAGTTTGCGATGCGGATTGTGATGCAGATTGTGATGCAGTTTGTGATGCGGCTTTGCGATGCAGATTGTGATGCAGTTTGCGATGCGGCTCGCGATGCAGATTGGGGTGCAGGTTGGGGGCGTGTCCAGGAAACTGCGCGTTATTTTAGGTACGCCCCCCTTCTTCACCAGCGCCTGAGGGCGCGAACATGGCGGTAAAAATGGCGGAATTTGGCGCCAAACACAGCAAACAGTCTTTTTCACCAAACAGTTCAATATAGGCACACAGGACTCACAATTGCAAGTTTCGCATCCTGTTCGTGATGCCAAAGATTTGAGTCGCACTTAGTACCAGGGCAATGGGGTACTCGGAGCCGAGCCCATGGAAATCTATGGGAGTTGTCACTGGTAGCGGTGGCTCGGTCCGTGGCCCTGGGCGCTCATCCAATGGGGAATATTTACAGGGGATATTTAGGATAGGTAGTTCGTGACGCCACCTGTGGTATCTGGTTAATTGAACCAGCGCTGCTATAAGGACTTTCACAGGGGATGTTATGGGGGCAGCTGGGTGGTAGTCTCCCACAGGTGAGACGGGTCCCTGGAAGTCTATGGTGATGATGATGCAGGGTATAGATAATAATTCAGTCACACACGAAATAGCTTCTTTTCATACCTTTTACTGGTGGATGGTTCACGTAGATCCCGGGGAGCTGGTCGGGGTGGAGAATGCACATTCGGGTAACCGCTGAGCAGGTTAGAGGCCTCCTTTACTTCCAGATATATGTGAGTCCAACTTGCGTGAAGCGAAGTTAACTCTAAATCTCCAGCTTTCTCAATAGCTGTACTGCCCGGCCAACGTTGTGGTGGAAACTTCTAAGTGGTGAAAACTAAGTCTATATTTGCTGATCAGGCTAGACTCCTGTTTTCCCTGTCTCCGGTTACGTATTGACACTTAGGGCTGCTCTCTGCGACCTGTAGTCCAGATGCCTCCGGTGTTCTTGTTACTAAGCTTGAAACTGTAGCAACGCTTCGGACCCCGGTGTCCGGCAATTTAGTGCAGGCAATCCAATACCTGTAGCACTTCTCTAACTTCTCCACTGCGCCCTTCGCCCTGCTTCTGCTCTTTGCATAAGCACTTGCAGCTTTCGATGGAAATAGTCAGCTTTCTTCCGAGCTCGCTGAGCAGCTCTCAGTTTATTCCTTGTTTCAGCTTCTACTGAGGTACTGATTAAGGGTAGCTCTGACTAGGCTAGGATGATTCACTACACCCGTACTAGCCTCCACTTCTTTGTCAGGTGAGCTACGCTAGCTCTGCGAGGATTCAGTCCTCTCTCCTAGTCCAGACTGAACTAGCACAGAACTGCACTGTCTGAAGACAGGAAACTATCTGACTGAGCTCTTCTCAGACAGGAAACAGACTGACTCTGCTACGTGTCACCACCTCCTATACCCCTGGTGGGTGTGTCTGAAATTGTAAGTGAAGTGCATGAATAGCAAGCTTTTGTGGTTACCTTCCTGTGCATTCTCCTGGATTTTATGTGTGTGCCTGCGTAGCTGGGCTACACATCAGCTCTTACAGGTAAGAGTCCAGGATGGAATAGAACTAGAGATGAAGTAAGTGCCCCGCGCTGGAGTTCCCTAAGCGTCAGAGAGCTTGAAGCTCAGTCCGGCCATATTGGCAAACCCTCTCCTCTATGAGGAGATTCAGACATGGAACGGCGGGAAGAGGAAATGACTTTCATGGACTGTACTGTGGTATTAAGCTAGGTGTTGTGAAGGACATGAGACCCGGGGAGGCAGGAATGTGTGAGGCAGAGGAAGTAACGAGACTGTGTATTGCGATGATCTCTATTAATGAAGAAACGTGGGAGAAGTTGTGTACCCGCTATCCTGTGTACATAGCTGCACGCAATGGCTGTTTAGTAAAGCATCGTTTGTTAAAAACTTGTGGTCTCCTTTCATGAACTGGTTAATGTCTGGTCCTGGTAAACTAATAATATTTACAGCACAAGTTCACACACCCGGCCAGGAGCCCCACCTTCATGTAACGTGCCAGTGCGCGAGAGAGACCCTACCTCGCCCACGGCTACTGCCGCACGCCATGTTACAGCTGCAGAATTTCTGCACCCTTTCTACATCTATTATTTCTATTAGATAACTTGCATTATTTCATTGCGTTTTTGTGTACTTTTTTTAACATGCGTTTTTTTCACATTTTTGTCTCTTGTTGGTTTGTCATGTTATAAATAAAGCTGCTTTGTTTTTGATACTTCCTGGTATTTGGCTTTGACAAAACGTTATTGATATACTTAGGTGCAGATTAAATGCATTTTTTATGTGTTTCCGCTGCAGAATATTTGCATCAGATAAGTGAAGAGCATTACGTGCACTTACAAAGAAAAACGTGCTTTATTTTCTTTTAGTTCCACCTTTGCAAAACTAAATGGCTGTCATTTTCTCTGAATCACAGCCCTCTGGGATATAGCTATAAAGCGTGGCCCAAGGTCCTGAGTGTGGAGGTGGCTTGTCATTTACACAATGGCAACAGTTACTAATAAAGTTTTAATACTTCTAGAAATACATTGCTGCAGATTTGCCTGTGTGGTGGAGGAGAGCGAGAGCCACATAGTAGCATCAGACCAATGGCAGCTCAAGCTGATGATAAGGATGATGATCAATGAACTAAAATTCCAAAATATTACTTTAAACAGATTCTCCACCTTTAGGGTAATTTTTTTCCTATTTAAATGGATGTACTTTGGGCTAAAAATCACTTTGGCAATTGCAAATTTTGTACTGTTTTCCTTTTAAAGGCTCTTTGTTTCCCGACACATTTGACTGTGGTGTGATCTGTGGTCCTAAATCAACTGAGAGATCAGAAAAAGAGTTCAGAGCCCCCTTTTCAGACAGTCATAACAAACTGACTGATGGATTCTCAGATAACTCATTCCGCAGCCAGTAAGGCCTCTTTCACACTTCAGTCGTGCGACGTCAGTCAAAATCCGTCAAAATGTGAAAAAACGGATCCGCCATTTTTTTTGGTGGATCCGTTTTTTTCCCATAGACTTGCATTAGTGACGGATTTTGACGGCGGGAGAGCGACACTCATTAAGCCCGACGATCAGCTGTTCCCTATGTTGGCGGCGGCCAAAACTGCTCAGTTACAGAACTGCACAGCACAGCTCCATCTCCGGAACAGTGGCCGTAATCGGGTACTACACATCCGCCCCTATTGATCTGAAAAGGGGGGGGGGGTGGTTGGATGTGCAAAATAAACAGGCAACGGATCTGTTCCATGCAGCTCCATAACTGAGCAATTCCAGCCGCCGCCAACAACGGGAACGGCTGATCGGTGGGGGTGTCGGGTGTCGTACCCCCACCAATTAGACATCCTAAGGCTAGCTCATCAATGTTAAAGTCCTAGACAACACCTTTATACAGGCAAGACATTTACACAAATAGACTGTGTAATGCTTATTTTCTCCTGTGAGGCGCAGTAGAGAGACTTAACACTTGCTACAATGCTCCCTTACAGATCACAGCTGATTGATGGGGGTCATAAAAGGTAGACATTAAGTAAAATCGGTTTATTGTTAAGAGGCCTGTCTGGTAAGAAACTTTCTAGAGCTGACTACCCCTTAAACTGTCATCAATATTTCTGGGGTGCACTTGGTTATTGTCCCAGGTGTAGAGGAAGAGAAGCGTTCACAAGACCGCATACAACATTCATTTATCTGGAAAAAAATAAAAAGTATTCCACAACAAACTCATGGGAAATGTTCTAAGCATTTAGAACAAGTAATGCGACCGCTGAACACTTGTACTTGCTCTGGTACATTGGGTAGAACTATCAATGGGTTTCGGGAAAAGGCTCCAAACCAACACTTGAGAATATGTACAAGACATTAAAGAGAAAGCATTGGGTAAAAATGTTTAGGGAAAATATAAAAAAAATCAATTTGCTCTTTAAAATAATAAAAAGAAAAAAGTAGAATCCCTTCCTACGCGTTTCGAGCACTAAGGCTCTTAATCATAGCACTGCAACTATATCCGTAAATCGTAAGTATATGAGAGTGTGACGTACATCCGAGTTATCCAACCTATTCTTTCGAACCCATCTCCATCCCGATATATCACAAAATCATATCAGGAAAGGTAATAACTGATATTTAAAATGTATAAAATTGAACTAATTCAATCTTTATGCTTAATTTAAAAGTAATAAAGTAAATCTGTTCTGGAATTCCGCACGAGTCTCCATACGTAAAATCCAATAGGCTTCACAGGCTCTGAGTGGTCGAAACGCGTAGGTGAGTGGTGCTGTTTTATTACCCTTTCATTATTATTTAAAAAATGATTAATAAAATTGTTTTTATATATTTTCCCTATGGTTACTGGAGCCTGTTGTTCTATACATTTCTTCCTACCTGGGAACTGGCCCATGGTTTCTGTCCTTGCACTGCGGCCAGCAAGATTACCTAATTACCGGATCTTGTGAGTTGATGTGATTTTAGGTTTTTTTTAGTTTTGATTATATCTACACCGTTGGTTGGTCGACTTTATGGACAACTTTATATATAATAAATTTTTATATTATTTATATGATTTTTGTTATAATTATAGATATGATAGACTTAAACTTGCATTTCCTCATCAAGACATTCTTCCATGAGTTTGGTGTCTCCATGGTTAATATTGTTTTCTTGCAGTGACCGGTTCTTGGGTGCAAATCTCGCTAGGATTTGTATATACTTTGCATATTCCCCTTCGGATACAAGGCATTTGTCCTGGGTGCTGGATGGGCACCAAAGGAACCAGCAGAAAAAGCTAGTAATAAAGATTTTATAGTGAGACACATTTTAATACTCGAAGTAGTGCAGGCTAATATATCGGCTGCTGAACTACAAATCCACATATGCACGCAGGGATTTATATGTATTATTTTGTAAGGGAGGAGTAACGTGGATCTTTGAATGGATGAAAAATCTTAACTTTGTCATTTTTGTTCTCCCGTTCTTTGCGTAGGTCTTCTGTAGGTGTTCCAGTTGAATCCAGACATATAGTAAATGCTTATATAAGTTTTTTACCAACCACCCCATATAGAGTGAAGTCAGTTCCTAGGGAGACAGATACTGGTGCATGGTGCTAACTAATGTAGAAAAAATAATATAATATTGTGAATCCAATTACTTATGTCCACGTCCCATTTATAGCGCACAGCAGAGGTGTACACCGGGAGGGTCTCCTGAACAATACCTCAGACAGAAAGCTGCAGTGTGTCCTACTGTGCATGCATACGCTACAATACATCATCCATATGCTTCCATTGTAAGGAAACGTACATAATGAGTTGTACTTTTTTTTACGGTGCCCCTATAGATATCAATTGTATTTGACTACACTTTTCCACACTGTGAAAAAAAACTATGAAGGCACGAGAGGAATGAGAAAGGCCAAATGGACATAGGGTTCATGAATGAAGCCCATGGATACTTATAGCACATAGGCGGGAATCCTGGGAAATACACAATACATAGCTCCAAATATTATGTGAACAGAGCCTTATTTTAAGCATTTTAAGCCGTGTTCATGATTTTATTCATTACCTAATTTCATTAAAATAATTGATACACTCAGTATGTGCAGGCCTGGTATTACTACCGAGCCGGGGTAGACATGTATCCATAGTGTCTGGCTGAGCTCCACACAGCTGATGACAAATGGAGCACATCGGATAATGGTCTGACGAATGTAGACGGAGTGAGAAGGTATGGTGACAAGGTGTGGGAGCAGTCTCACACTCCTTCCTACAAGGTGTCGGAGTAGTCTCACACTCCTTCCTACAAGGTGTTGGAGCAGTC
>JARQOD010000001.1:914155473-914277699 GCA_033576555.1 Oophaga sylvatica | reverse complement strand
TTCCCACAAAAATGATCTTTTAGTCACCAATTTTTATTTTCCCAAGGGTAACAGGAGAAATTGGACCACAAAAGTTGTCCAATTTGTCCTAAGTACGCTGATATCCCATATGTGGGGGAACCACTGTTTGGGCGCACGGCAGAGCTTGAAAGGGAAGAAGCGCCATTTGACTTTTTCAAACCAAAATTGGCTGGAATCGAGATTGGACGCCATGTCGCATTTTGGAGAGCCCCTGATGTGCCTAAACAGTGGAAACCCCCTTCAAGTGACACCATTTTAGAAACTAGACCCCCTAAGGAACTTATCTATATCTGTGGTGAGCACTTTGAACCCCCAAGTGCTTCACATAAGTTTACAACATAGAGCCGTAAAATTAAAAAATCATATTTTTTCCACAAAAATGATCTTTTCACCCCAATTTTTATTTTCCCAAGGGAAAAAACCCCAAAAGTTATTGTGCAATTTGTCCTGAGTACACTGATACCCCATATGTTGGGGTAAACCACTGTTTGGGTGCATAGCAGAACTTGGAAGGGAAGGAGCGCCGTTTGACTTTTTCAACGCAGAATTGGCTGGATGCCATGTTGCATTTGGAGAGCCCCTGATGTGCCTAAACAGTGGAAACCCCCCACAATGACACAATTTTGGAAACTAGACTCCTCAAGGAACTTATCTAGATGTGTGGTGAGAACTTTGAACCCCCAGGTGTTTAACTAAAGTTTATAACGCCCGTGCGTGAAAATAAAAAAATCATATTCTTTCCACAAACATGATCTTTTAGTCCCCAATTTTTTATTTTCCCAAGGGTAATAGGAGAAATTGGACCCCAATAGTTGTTGACCAATTTGTCCTGAGTATGCTGAAACCCCATATGTGGGAGAAAACTACTGTGTGAGCACATGTCAGGGCTCGGAAGAGAAGTAGTGACGTTTTGTAATACAGACTTTTATGGAATGGTCTGCGGGTGTCATGTCGCGTTTGGAGAGCCCATTGATGTGCCTAAACAGTAGAAACCCCCCACAAATGACCCCATTTTGGAAACTAGACCCCCAAAGGAACTTATCTAGATGTGTGTTGAGCACTTTGAACCCCCAAGTGCTTCACAGAAGTTTATAAAGGAGAGCCGTGAAAATAAAAAATAATTTTTTTTCCTCAAAAAATGATTTTTTTAGCCCCCAATTTTTTATTTTCACAAGGGTAACAGGAGAAATTGGACCCCAAAAGTTGTTGTACAGTTTTTCCTGAGTACGTTGGTACCCCTTATGTGGGGGGGTAACCACTGTTTGGGCACAATTCGGGCTCGGAAGAGAAGTAGTGACGTTTTGAAATGCAAACTTTGATGGAATGGTCTGCGGCGTCATGTTATGTTTGTAGAGCCCCTGATGTGCCTATATAGTGGAAACCCCGCACAAGTGACCCCATTTTGGAAACTAGACCCCCCAAGGAACTTATCTAGGTGTGTGGTGAGCACTTTGAGCCCCCAAGTGCTTCACAGAAGTTTATAACGCAGAGCCGTGAAAATAAAAAATCATTTTTTTGCTCAAAAATTGATTTTTTTTAGCCTGCAATTTTTTTATTTTTGCAAGGGTAACAGGAGAAATTGTTTCGGCACATGTTTGGGTTCGGAATGACGTTTTGAAATGCAGACTTTGATGGAATGGTCTGCGGGCTTCATGCTACCTTTGCAGAGCCCCTGATGTGTCTGTGTCTAAACAGTAGAAACCTCCACAAGTGACCCCATTTTGGAAACTAGGCCCCCAAGGAACTTATCTAGATGTGTGGTGAGCACTTTGAACCCCCAAGTGCTTCACAGAAGTTTATAACGCAGAGCCGTGAAAATAAAAAAATCATTTTTTTTTCACAAAAATAATTTTTTTAGCCCCCAATTTTTTATTTTCCCAAGGGTAACAGGAGAAATTAGATGCCATAGATGTTGTGCAATTTTTTTTCTGAGTACGCTGATACCCCATATGTTGGGGTAAACCAGTGTTTGGGCACACGTCGGGGCTTTGAAGGGAGGGAGCACCGTTTGACTTTTTGAACGCAAAATTGGCTGGAATCAATTGTGGCGCCATGTTGTGTTTGGAGACCCCCTGATGTGCCTAAAGAGAGGAAACCCCCAAATTCTAACTCCAACCCTAACCCCAGCACACCCCTAACCGTAATCCCAACCCTAACCATAACCCTAACCACAACCTATCACTAATCCCAACCCTAACCCAACACACCACTAACCCTAATCTTAACCCTATCCAACCCTATCACTAATTCAACCCTAATCCCAACACACCCCTAACCCTAATCTTAACCCTAATCCCAACCCTAACCCACAACAACCCTAACCCTAATCTAACCCTAATCTCCAACCGTAACCCTAATTCCAACCCTAACCCTAATTGCAACCCTAACCCTAATCCAACCCTAACCCCAACACACCCTAACCCTAATCTTAACCCTAATTTCAACTCTAACACTAATTCCAACCCACTAATTTAACCTAATTCTAACCCCAACCCTAATTCTAACCCTAACCCTAATTCTAACCTAACCCTAATAGAAAAATAAAAATATTTTCTTTATTTTATTATTTGTCCCTACCTATGGGGGTGATAAAGGGGGGTTATTTAATATTTTTATTATTTTGATGTCCCTGAATGAATTAATGAATGAATCTGCGGGCGCACTGCGCATGCGCCCGCCATTTTGGAAGATGGCGGCGCCCATGCAGGAGTGAGGCGGGACATCGGGAGGGACACCGGGAGTCATAAGGTTCCGGGGAGGTGAGGTGGGGTGATCGGAAGGCGGAAGAGAGCAGGGGAAGGAAAGGGGCAGCAGATGGTGACGGTGGCGGGGGCAGATCGCCCCAGTCAGTCAGTGTAGGGGGGTCATATTACTGTCTCCAGCCATGGCCGATGATATTGCAGCATCGGCCATGGCTGGATTGTAATATTTCACCATGTTTCATTGGTGAAATATTACAATTGCTCTGATTGGCTGTTTCACTTTCTACAGCCAATCCGCAGCATTCGACACTGTGGACCATCAGCTCCTCCTCACTATGCTACACTCCATCGGCCTCAAGGACACCGTTCTCTCCTGGTTCTTCTCCTATCTCTCTGACCATTCCTTCACTGTATCTTTTGCTGGTTCCTCCTCCTCTCATCTTCCGCTTACTGTTGGGGTTCCTCTAGGATCAGTCCTAGGCCCCCTCCTCTTCTCTTTGTACACCGCCCCTATTGGACAGACAATCAGTAGATTTGGTTTCCAGTACCATCTCTATGCTGATGACACCCAATTATATACTTCTTCTCCTGATATCATGCCTGCCTTTCTAGAAAACACCAGTGATTGTCTTACCGCTGTCTCTAACATCATGTCCCCCCTCTATCTGAAACTTAACCTGTCAAAAATGGAGCTCCTCGTGTTTCCTCCATCTACCAACCTACCTTTGCCCGACATTGCCATCTCCGTATGTGGTTCCACCATTACTCCCCAGCAACATGCCCGCTCTCTTGGGGTCATACTTGATTCCAAGCTTTCATTCACCCCTCACATCCAATCACTGGCTCGGTCTTGTTATCTACACCTCAAAAACATCTCTAGAATTCGAACTTTTCTTACTTTTGACTCTGCAAAAACTCTTACTGTTTCTCTTATTCATTCTCGTCTGGACTATTGTAACTCTCTACTAATCGGTCTCCCTCTTACCAAACTCTCCCCTCTCCAATCTGTCTTGAATGCTGCAGCCAGAATCATATTCCTCACCAATCGTTATACCGATGCCTCTACCTTGTGCCAGTCATTACACTGGTTACCCATCCATTCCAGGATCCAGTACAAACTTATTACTCTCACCCACAAAACACTCCATGGCTCAGCACCACCCTGCATCTCCTCCCTTGTCTCAGCCTACCATCCTACCCAGGGCCGGCTCCAGGTTTTTATGGGCCCCGGGCAAAAGAGCCTCAGTGGCCCCCTTTAACACAGACCACGATTCATGATGCACAGATACAGCAGAGAAACATAGGTACAGTACAATGCCAAATACTTCACTTCTTCCATTACATGAGTGATATCTATTGTAAATTGTACAATAGCTCAAAAACCGCCAAATCCTCACAGCGCACAGAACAGACTGGACAGTACAGTCCTCCATACAATATTATGGGCACCACAGTCTCCCCCTCATCACCCATATAATACCCCATGCAGGATGTCACCCCCCATATAAAGCTCCATACAGAATACTGGACCCAAAATAATGCTCCATACAGAATACTGGGCCCAATATAATGCTCCATACAGGATACTGGTCCCCATATAATGCTCCATACAGGATACTGGTCCCCATATAATGCTCCATACAAAATATGGAGCTCTCCTCTGCGCTGTACTGCATTCTGCACTGTTACGGCTCAGGAAAGGGCGCTGTGGAAAGACTCCCCATTATCATCATGATTGTCTCCCCATCATCATCATTGCCTCCTTATCATCATCATGGTCTCCCCATTATCATCAATGCCTGCCCATCATCATCATCTCCTCCCCATCATCATCTTCTCCCCATCATCAATGCCTGCCCATTATCATCAATGCCTGCCCATTATCATCATCTTCTCCCCATCATCATCAATGCCTACCCATTATCAGCAATGCCTGCCCATCATCATCTCCTCCCCATCATCATCAATGCCTGCCCATCATCATCTTCTCCCCATCATCAATGCCTGCCCATTATCATCAATGCCTGCCCATTATCATCATCTTCTCCCCATCATCATCAATGCCTCCCCATTATCAGCAATGCCTGCCCATCATCATCTCTCCCCATCATCAATGCCTGCCCATTATCATCATCTTCTCCCCATCATCATCATCAATGCCTCCCCATTATCAGCAATGCCTGCCCATCATCACTCACAGACAGCACACAAGCACTGTCTCACATACATACACACACACACACATACATACACACAGCACCGCACTACATACACACAGAGACACACACACACACGTCTTACCTGTCCGGCGTCCCCGCGCTCTGTTCCACAGCCAGCCGCTGAATAATGACGTCATTCAGCTGCCGCTGTGAGAGGAAGCGCCGGCGCCCCCTGGAGCCCGGAGCTGCGGCAGCGGAGGCACGGGAGAGGTAAGTATTGTGCCAGCTGATGCCGGGGCCCTGAGCAAGCGGGGGGGCCCAGTGGCGGCGCTGACACAGCTCTCCTCCGCTAACGGGCACGGGGGTGCCAGACTGCGAGTGGGCCCCCCTGCCTGCTCAGGCCGCACTGCCCGGTGCGGGTGTGATGCCGGCCCTGATCCTACCCTGCCCTCCGTCTGCTAATGACTGAGGTTACATCCTCAATAATCAAACTCCCACTCCTGTCTCCAACTTTTCACTGCTGCGCCAATTCTTTGGAATGCTACCAGTGAATTCGATTAATCCCCAACCCACAGTTTATAAGTGTGCCCAAAAACGCATTTGTCAGACTGCATACTGCCTTCAACAATTAACTAACTAACCCTGTTGGCCCATTAAAAAAAAAAGTTTCTACCATAATCAGGTACCTGATTATGTCTCACCCCTTTTATGCATTTATTAGCCCTCTGTTTCTGTATGTTTCAATTGGCGTTAACTGGTTCATGCAGAATTCATGAACACCCTTCTTACACATGGCTGTCCGAACGATGAAAGCAATTGTTACCATCTACCTTTCGTGTCTCCCCTTCTTCCTCGAGATTGTAACTTGCGAGCAGGGCCCTCATTCCTCTTGGTATCTACTTTGATCTGTGTTTATTGTTATGCGTAATGTCAATGTCTGTACAAGTCCCCTCTATAATGTAAAGTGCTGCAGATATGTTGCGCTATAGAAATAAAATTATTATTATTATTAACAGCCAATCAGTGATCGTAGCCACGGGGGCAAAGCCACCCCCTGGGTGAAGCACAAACCTCCTGTCCTGGGGATCGGGTACCTTTCAGTGATTTATACCATGACGCCTACGAGGCATCATCTTTCTTAAGAATTGCAGCATGGATCTCCTGTAACGCTCATGTACTGAGTCACAGTCTCCACTCCCTTTGCATACGCTAAACAAATGCGACCTTAACTCCCTATGACCGTAGGGTCCCTGAGTCTCTTCTAGGATTTGAGCGCCTTATCAAAGGGTCTCGGTGCCTGGGGGTTGTAACATGACGGAATCTCTAGCTTCTCCACCTAAAGCCTTCATGGTTACCTCAGTTTCTAATGCAGGGGTCATGGCATCCTCATCATCCCTGACCCGCTCAGTCCAGATCCATAACAGAAGTTGCCCTGTAAACTTAAGAGTTACTCAATATGTTCCCATGGATACTGCCCTTGGAGCACCCCCAACCACTTGTCTGCCACCCCTGCGCCCTAGACTGCATCCTGCCACTACGCCAACGTAAGGTACTTGCAGGAACGTGGGATGCAAGACGGATGGGAGACAGAGCAAGGGTTAACAGGTTTATTTACATTGGAATACTCCAAACAGGGAGATAGATGGTTAAACAAGGGGTAAACAGTATACATGGCAAAGGATATGGTGAGCTGAAAAATGACGTTTCTCATAACGGCGGTTTTGGCGAGAGACAGTGATTCCTAAGTCCATGAAATGGATAGTGCCGACAACAGCTGGTGCGGTATCTTTTCCTGGAAGGTCCTGTGGGCTTCAATGCCCCGTCTTCTGACGGCAGTGGTCAGTCTCTGGTACCTTCCGTGCAAGTGTCTGTCCTGTCCTCGGTCACTCTTATGGGACACGTGTGTTGTACTCATGGACACAGAACGTTCTGTGCCTTGCTTTCTTGCAGTAACCAGGCTTACACTGCACGTCCCTTTCTCTCTGGTCCCCCCTGTTGACGGTGGGTGACAATGGGCACCAGCTTGCACTTTGCTGGTGCTCTGAATGCGGAGCACTACTCTCTCTGGCTGCTGCACAGCTGGCTCTGCTCGGTGTGCACGGCTCTGCTCTGCATAGCTCTGCTCTGTACAGCTCTGCTCTGCATGGCTCTGCTCTGTCCTGCTGCAGAACACCCGGGCTGTCTCTCTCTAAGCCGCTGCTGAGCACACCGCTCCCTTCGCTCCTCCTCTCTAGAGCTTCCCTCAGGCAAAAGGGGAAGGTCCGCCTTACTAAAGCTTCCCCGGGGAACAGAGGATGCAGCCTCAACAGTTCTGAACCTGGCATGCAGGTACCCACTGTCCGGTCGTCCCCCTTATATAATCAGTGTTAGAAGTTTTCAGCTAATGATATGCACGCGCTTCGGGGTGGGACTGTAGGCAGAGTCTGATCGGGCTGCTCTAAGCTATAGAAACCACGGAAAGACCTGCCAACAGGTATAAAAGCCACAAAGCACAAACAGTCTGTGTCTGTATGATGAGGAACATGTTTATGTTTTGGGGCGGCCTGTGGGCAGGTCTTTCCTTGGTTTCTCTGGTTTAGAGCAGGAAGATAAGACTCTGCCCACAGTCCCGCCCTGGATCACTGGCATATCATAAACTTCTAACTTCTAAGGCCTCTTTCACACTTCAGTCATGTGACGTCAGTCAAAATCTGCCAAAGTGTGAAAAAAAACGGATCCGCCAATTTTTTGGCGGATCCGCTTTTTTCCCATTGACTTGCATTAGTGATGGATTTTGACGGACGTCCGTTTGATCCGTTTTTTGACGGATCCGCCATAAATTTGGCGTCCGCCTTTTTTGGAAAACGTCCAATGCAACGTTTTTTGTGTCTGTCAAAATGGTGGACCATGACGGATCCGCCGCGTCCGCCGTTTTGTATAATTGGCGCCTATGATGGATCCACCTGCATCCGATTTTGACGGAATCCGCCAGCGGATCCGTTGCTTCCATAGAAAATGCTGAAAACACTGTCCGGGCTCTCTCTCTCCTCCGTGCCAGACATGCGTACCATGTATTTTCCGGGCTGAAAAGTTCATGACGGATCCGTCTCAAAACGGATCCGCTTTTTTCACACTTTGGCCGATTTTAACTGACACCAAACGACTGAAGTGTGATAGAGGCCTAACACTGATTACACAAGAGCCACAAGATGGTTTTCTTCACCCCAGGTATCATTTTAATCAGTGTAACACTGCTAACCTGACAATGCCTGTAGTTTACTTAGCAAAATACTGCTAATAGGTTTGCTTTAAGCAAGTTGAATATGAAAAGATCTCTAAAAGATATAAAGTTAAAGATGACATATTTCCTTTTTTCAGGAAAAAAAAATATATTGCCATATTTTGCATTGTAAGGTGGCAGCTGGAAAGATCGTGGATGGGAAGTATGTGTCCCCGAGGTGCCAAGCCTTGGTGATGTAGGAACTGGAGAAGCAGGCTCCAGCACACATAGTGCTGAGAGGTGTTTAATGGGCCCGGATCATGGGTCCGACTTTTACGAGCAGCTGAAAGAGCTGGGTGTGATCGGCTGCTCACTTACCTCCAGTCCAGGTTTTGGAATGTCTGATTTAAGGCAGCTGGGGCTGTCTCACTTTGTGTGTTTGGAAGGTGAGGAAGCCTTAGGCTACTTTCACACATCAGGCTTTTTGAATCAGGCGCGGTCCAGCGTCGCGCCGGACCGCCGGATGCGGCAATGAAATAAAAAACCTGATACGCCGGATCCGTTTTTCTGCCTGATCCGTTTTGCGGATCAGGCAGAAAACCTGATCCGGCGCATCAGTTTCATCCGTTTTTTGACGGATTACGACGGATCCGGTTTTCAATCACGCCCCTTTCATTTCAAAATCTGATTGGCTATTGTAAATCCTATATATACAGTGTTCCTACAGAACATCTTTGACAGGTTGTAAAGGAGCATTTTTGAGAGAAGAACAAGTGACTGATGAAGATGGAGGCGATTATTGGTAATATTTTCCGGAATCTCGTGGATTTCACAGCGGAGGCGAATCGCTTGCGGTTTATCGTTATGGAGAAGGAGAGAGGGATCGAGCAGCGCCTAAAGCGTCAGCGACAGCGACGCCGTCGTATGTGGATCCATCCCATCACGGCACAGCGACTAACCCGTGGAGTCTATTCAACACTCAATATGGAGTTAAGAGAGAATCCACATAAATTTTTTTCATACCTTCGTATGAAGAAGGCAACCTTTGACATGTTGGTGGAGAGGATTGAAGACAAGATCAGGAGATGTGACACGTATTGCCGGTTTTCGATTTCTCCGTCGGAGCGTCTCATGGTGACAATAAGGTAAGCTATTAATTTTGAATGTGTTTGCTTGCACACAGTTGTATTGTTGTTTTTTATTCTAGGACTAAAAGGCAACAGAAGGATTAATACCGGTGCAATAAAAAATGGTCAAAAACTTGTGTGTGCTTATTTCATTCAATTGCATATTTATGTGTATCTTTGTGGGTAATGTTTAATACAATGTGGTTATTGTTATATTATTTTTTTGCTAACTTTTATGCTATGTGGGTATTGCTGTATTCTGTTTTGGCATGCTTGAATAATTTCTGGGTAGTGTCATGTTATGTTTTGGCGTAATTTAATACAATGTGGGTATTGCTGTATTGTTTTGGCGTACTTTTAATAGTTTGTGGGTAGTGCTATCTTATTTTTTGGTGTAATGTAATTTAATGTGGCTATTGCTCTATTCTGTTTTGGCGTACTTTTAATAGTTGGTGAGTAGTGCTATGTTCTTTTTTGGGATACTTGTAAACTATGTCTGTATTGTTTTATACTATGTGTGTAGTGATCTATTCTGTTTTTTGACTTTTAAAATTTTTGTACCTGAGTTCTGAGCATTGATAAGAGTATTTTTTTTTTTTTTTAGATTCCTTGCAAGTGGAGAATCACTCTCCTCACTCCATTTCCAATTTCGTTTGGGAATCTCAACCATATCTGGCATAATAAAGCACACATGCCGTGCAATCTGGGACTGTTAGGTCTCGGAATATATGCCTGAACCTACCACACAGCGGTGGATGGAAATAGCAGATAAATTCCAAAATATCTGCCAATTTCCAAATTGTCTTGGAGCAATTGATGGCAAACATGTCAGAATTGTGAAGCCATCAGGAAGTGGATCACAATATTTTAACTATAAAAAATATTTCTCCGTTGTGTTGATGGCCATCGCCGATGCCGAATATAGGTTCATTGCAGTCCATATAGGGGCATATGGTCGATCGAACGATTCTCAAGTATTCAAAATTTCAGCAATGGGACGTCGACTCTATGGCAACACATTCCATTTTCTCAGCCCCTAGGCCGCTGCCTCAAACCACAGGCCCACCTATGCCATATGTGTGTGTTGGTGATGAGGCTTTCCAGCTCTCAGAACATTTACTGAAACCATATGCCAGCAGAGGACTGAACCATAGCAAACGTATTTTCAATTACCGGCTGACTAGAGCCCGAAGAATAGTGGAGTGTACATTTGGAATACTTACTGCAAAGTGGCGGGTGCTAATGACAGCCATCAATTTGAAAACGGACACTGTTGACGAAGTAATAAAAGCCTGTGTGGTACTCCACAATGTTGTGATCTCCAAAGAACAATTGGCCATTGAGGACCACCATCGATAAACAACTTTACACGATTACCATAATAATACTTATAGAAGTTCTGTTGCTGTTTCGAGGATGAGGGACAGATTTGCCCAGTACTTTATTTCAGCCGAAGGACAGGTAGACTGGCAGGATGAGCGTGTTTAATAAATTGTTATGTTTGTGTTTGTCCCCACATATTGCTACTGTTCTTAATCTTTATTACACATGTAACCTTACATAACATGTAATATTTTAAAGAAATGACAGACAAAAAATTGAATCAACCAATTCAACATTTATTGAAAAAATTTTAACAAGTTTGTTCAAGTTTACTTGAAAAATATCTTTCATAAAATTTTTGTTTTGCATCAAATGACTCGTATTTTTTTTAAACCAAAAAAACAGAACATTACAAGGTTGTGTAGTGTGTGGTGGACATACTATTGGAGGGGCTGCGGGACAATTTGACCGTGGGAGTGTGTAGAGAGGACTGGGATGCTGGTGGGGAAGGAACATTAATAAGAGGTGAAGGGGTGGAAAGGGTTAAAGAATGGGAGGACAAGTTGGAGGCAGATTCGGTGATGGGTGGGGGCGTGCAGGGTGGGGCAGGTACTGGAGGAGCAGGTGATATGGTAGGGAATTGGTAGAGGGAAGGAGATTGGTAAGATGTGGGAGTGTGGTACGGGGTAGTTTGTTGGTACGGGGTAGGTGGCTGGTACTGGGGAGGTTGTTGGTATTGAATAGGTGACAGGAGTTGTTGAGGGGACTGGAGTTGGTGATGTGGCTGAAGGTGTTGAGGTGGCTGAATTTGGGAAGGTGGCTGAATTTGGGAAGGTGGCTGAATTTGGGAAGGTGGCTGGTACTGGGGAGGTTGGTGATAGTGGGGAGGTTGCTGGAACTGTTGAGGTGGCTGATAATGAATAGGAGGGGGAGGAGGCACGATGACTGGAGGGGGTGGAGGTGGAGGAACAACTGGGGTGGATGGAGGAGGATGGGAGACAACCTGCACTAGAGCAGCGTGGCACGTGTGCATCACAAACATCTGCTGGTCAGCAGATAGCGGATCTATGCGCTCCGCAACCGACCGAAAAAAACTGTGGTTTGGGGATCCTTACCTCTGAACTCACAGTTTCCAGAAGTGTCTTCACCTCACCAACTAGTGAGGTTATCTGATTAACACCTGCGGTAACTTGCTCAGATAGCAACTTAAGGCAGTTCTGGAAAGATGCGTTCATGTGTAAGAACTCGGGCGCATAGTTACTTTCCTGACCCCTCTGCCGTTGCCGCCCAGTAGCCGCAGATGTACTAGAGGTGGCAGGGGCAGAAGGGTGGGGTAAAGGAAAATCTATCTGTTGACCAGCAGACTCATGCAATGCACTCGGCCACGCTGCTGCAGTGCTGGTTGAGGGGAAAGAGGGTTCACGTGTGGGTGCAGATGGGTCGGGGCGGTCAAAGTGTCCCTCGGTGCCGGTCTCCTCAGGATCGCCTCAGTAGGGCCCAACTCTGCGGGCGCCCGAGTGCTGCTCACCGTGCTGTGGAATAAAGATAAAAGATACAATTAATAAAGTGTATTTCAATGGCCCTGGCTGTGAAAAAAAAATTATAAATACATGTATTTTTTAATATTTACCTTCTGGTGACCATCGTTTCACACAAGAACGCCAGAGCTCTTGCATATTTATATTTACTCTGGTGTCCTGAAGAACCACTCGGGGCCCGCATTTCTTTGTTGAACTCTTTCTTGAAGCGATCCCTGATAGACCGCCACCGCTTCACAATTCTCTCCCCTGAAACGAGATAGCACAAATTGGTTAGTATAATACATATGTGTTTTATACAAACTACAGTCCTCATGTCACCCACGGGTCATGTTTTCAGGATTTCCATAGTGTTGTACCAAAGGAAATCCATAAAACATGACCTCTTGTGGTTCAAGAGGAGTGGAGTTGTGGAAACACAGGTTTAAATCCAGCATCCCTACTGAACTGTACAGTCATGGCCAAAAGTTTTGAGAATGACACAAATATTATATTTTCACATGATCTGCTGCCCTCTGGTTTTTATGTGTGTTTGACAGATGTTTTTATCACAGACAGAAATATAATAATTGCAAACATATGAGTAACAAAAGCTTATATTGACAGTTAGAATGAGTTAATGCAGCAAGTCAATATTTGCAGTGTTGACCCTTCTTCTTCAGTACCTCTGCAATTCTCCTGGCATGCTCTCAATCAACTTCTGGACCAAATCCTGACTGATAGCAGTCCATTCTTGCACAATCAATGCTTTCATTTTGTCAGAATTTTTAGGTTTTTGTTTGTCCACCTGTCTCTTGATGATTGACCACAAGTTCTCAATGGGATTAAGATCTGGGGAGTTTCCAGGCCATGGACCCAAAATCTCTGTGTTTTGCTCCCTGAGCCATTTAGTTATCACCTTTGCTTTATGGCAAGGTGCTCCATCATGCTGGAAAAGGCATTGTTGATCGCCAAAACTGCTCTTGGAGGGTTGGGAGAAGTTGCTCTTGGAGGACATTCTGGTACCATTCTTTATTCATGGCTGTGTTTTTAGGCAAGACTGTGAGAGAGCCGATTCCCTTGGCTGAGAAGCAACCCCACACATGAATGGTTTCAGGATGCTTAACAGTTGGCATGAGACAAGACTGGTGGTAGCGCTCACCTTGTCTTCTCCGAATTAGGCGTTTTCCTGATGTACCAAACAATCGAAAAGGGGATTCATCAGAGAAAATAACTTTACCCCAGTCCTCAGCAGTCCACTGCCTGTACCTTTTGCAGAATATCAGTCTGTCCATGATGTTTTTTTGGAGAGAAGTGGCTTCTTTGCTGCCCTCCTTGAGACCAGGCCTTGCTCCAAGAGTCTCCGCCTCACAGTGCGTGCAGATGCACTCACACCTGCCTGCTGCCATTCCTGAGCAAGCTCTGCACTGCTGGTAGCCCGATCCCACAGCTGAAACACTTTTAAGAGACGGTCCTGGCGCTTGCTGGTCTTTCTTGGGCGCCCTGGAGCCTTTTTGGCAACAATGGAACCTCTCTCCTTGAAGTTCTTGATGATGCGATAGATTGTTGACTGAGGTGCAATCTTTCTAGCTGCGATACTCTTCCTGTTAGGCCATTTTTGTGCATTGCAATGATGACTGCACGAGTTTCTTTAGAGATAACCATGGTTAACAGAAAAGAAACAATGATGCCAAGCACCAGTCTCCTTTTAAAGTGTCCAGTGGTGTCATTCTTACTTAATCATGACAGATTGATCTCCAGCCATGTACTCATCAACACCCACACCTGTGTTAATGGAGCAATCACTGAAAAGAGGTTAGCTGGTCCTTTTAAGGCAGGGCTGCAATGATGTTGAAATGTGTTTTGGGGGATAAAGTTCATTTTGTAGCCAAATATTGACTTTGCAAGTAATTGCTGTTAAGCTGATCACTCTTTATAACATTCTGGAGTGTATGCAAATTGCCATTAGAAAAAGTGAGCAGTAGACTTTGTAAAAATTAATATTTATGTCATTCTCAAAACTTTTGGCCATGACTGTATATACTTACGCATTTTAGACTGTGACCGAGCTTCGAGGTCCTCCCAGTATGCAACAAGTAGGGAACAAACTTCATCCCAGAGCCGACGTGTCACTATCTGATCAGAATGGCGGCGGTCCCCCATGTTCCACAGCGGCTCCCGCTCTCTAATCAGATCTATCAATAGATCGATGTCGATCCCCTCCTCTCCGTCTGAGTCGGGAGCACGCTGTGAAGCCTTTAAAAAAAATTTGAAATAAAAAATTTTAATTAATAAAATTATTAAAAACATTTTTTTAAAACTAAAAAAAAAATAAAAATTATACTTACAGATGGAAGACCGCCGCTTCTTCAGGTCGACTCTGGGAGGCACTGGTTTGACCTCTTGAAGCCACAGGTGCGGAAGACTGCCAAAAATATTAAAAAAAAATTTAATTTTTCTTTTATTTTTTTTTTTATTTTTTAGGATGCGTTGTGTAGTGAGATGTTGTGTTGTAATGATGGATGCAGGAAACTTACGAATTGCGAGCCCACTCCGGGTATCTGTCCACCACGTCCTTCTTCTGGGAGCTCCTCTTGTTCAGATTCCTGTATTGAAAAGAAAAAAAAAAAATGCATTGTTTTAAATAATCAAAAAAAAAAAAATTATGATTTTGGAAACTTCTTTTTTCAAAAATACCGCTAAACGCTGCCGATGAGTGGGAGGGCTCCCAGAAGAACTACTGTCCTGCCGGCCATACTCCATTTCTATTACAGATGCTCGTCTGTTGTGCATTAAAGAGTAGAATAAAAAATAATTAATACATAGACACAATCATGCCCCGTGCTGAAAGAAAAAAAAAACTTGTTTGCGGTTATTTGGTTTGAGATATTTACCGACTCCTGGATGGCGCCTGTTCTTCTTCTGCCTCAGGTTGTGGTGGTGTCACTGACCGCGGCCTCCTATGCTGTACTCTGCAGTGTAACAAAAAAAAGAAAAAGAAAAAAAAAAGGCTCAAACCATGGACCGGTCTGAAAGACAAAAGTTCTGTTTGCGGTTATTTGGTTTGAGATATTTACCGTCTCCTGGATGCGGCCCGGGCACGATGCTGTCCTCCAGCTCTCACATTTTGTGCTGATGCAGTCGCAGCCTGCTGCCTCTGATGTCCTCTGCTGTGGAAAAAATAGAATTCAATTTAATACATGGACACAATCATCATATACATGATACATTGAGCAAATCAAATCATGATTAATTAGGATATTTTCACTGCATAGCACAACCCTCCTAGCATACAGCAATAACAACATAATAGAGAAAATTGGCAACACTATATATAAATTACCATAATAAAGAAGTATGCAAACACAGTATATACCTATACACAACTAGTATACATCAATTCAAAAAGGATATATCTTTTGGCACATTGTATAATACTGTGCCAAACACAGTATATATCAATACCCAATTTGTATACAAGTACCCCAAAAATCAATATTGCAAAACCCACATTTATTTAAGCACTAGCCACATAGATTATAATACCCACATTGCATAAACATTACACACAAAGCTACACAGAAATATGCAATTGAATGGAATAAGCACACACAAGTTTTTGACCAATTTTTATTGCACTGCTAGTAATCCCTATGTTGCCTTTTATTACTAGAAAAAAAAAAGTACAACTGTGGACAAGCAAGCTCATTTAAGTACGCCAATAAATAACATAGCACTACCCACAAATTATTAAAGTATACAAAAGCACAATATAGCAAAACACACATTTGTTTAAGCAAAACCCACATAGCATATAAGTAAAGAAAATAATAATATAACAATACCCACATTGCATTAAACATTACCCACAAAGTTACACAGAAATATGCAATTGAATGGAATAAGCACACACAAGTTTTTGACCAATTTTTATTGCACTGCTAGTAATCCCTCTGTTGCCTTTTATTACTAGAAAAAAAAAGTACAACTGTGGACAAGCAAGCTCATTTAAGTACGCCAATAAATAACATAGTACTACCCACAAAATATTCAAGTTTTTTTAAACCATCATACAGCAATACCAACAATGTATAAAAAATACGAAAAAACACAATATAGCAATGCCAACAATGTATATAAAAATACGACAAAACATAATAAAGCAATACAAACAATATATTTAAAAATATACCAAAACACAATAGAGTAAATATCCACATTGTATTGAGCACAACCCATAAAGTATGCAACAATGCAAATACATAAAATACACGCATAGTATCATGGGGTGGGTGATATTTACCGTCTGCTATTTTCTCCCGTCTCCTCCGCTCCCACATCTTGTTGGTCCCCAGATTCCATTTTGCAGGTTGTGGTGGTGGCTCCAAAATCCTGAGAAAAATTGATGAGGTGTCTCTCTTGCTGCTTTAATTGCATGTGGCAGAGTGTCCCACTGGCGTGGTATATATCTGTTTGCTTCTGTCTGGGCTAATTAACATTCCCAGACAAAAAAAACGGATCAGGCCACCGGATCAGGTTTCTGCCGGATGCGGCGCAATGCGGCGCTCATAGACTTCCATTGCACACAAAGGCCGGAAGCACCGGATCCGGCCCTTCCGGCGTTTTGGCCGGACAAAAAAAAAGTTTCAAAATGTGTCTTTTCTAGACGCCGGAAACAAACCAGACACCGCATCCGGAAGAAAGCGGACAGAACGCAGGTACATGCGGCGCAATCCGGCGCTATATCTTTTTAATGTTAAACCCACCGGATCCGGCGTGTCCGTTAGCCGCATCCGGTGTTCAAAAAAAAGGCCGGATGGCGCCTGATTCAAAAGCCTGATGTGTGAAAGTAGCCTAAGATGTGCTGCTCAGATCCTGCTGGAGTCTGAGAGAAAAGGACAGATATTTAAACGGCTGAGCCTGTGCGTTATATGGACTGGTTATTTTCTATTTTTGTTCTGTTATACCTTTTGTACCTGGAAAATGCTGTTTTATTTTGTTAACCCTGATGGTTTATTAACTTTTAATAAACCGCCTGTTTGTTTTGAATCAACAAACTGAATCCTGTGTCTACCACAGACCCAATCCCTCACAAAATTTTAAAAATTACAAAAAGGAAATTGGGTCGATGCAAAAGTTTGGGTACCAATGCGGACTTGTATGCTCAGATAACTTCGAACAAGGTTTCAGACCTTAATTATCCTGTTAGGGTTATGACTTATTCACTATCATTGTTAGGAAAGGCCAGGTGATGCAAATTTCCCAGCTTTATAAAAACCCAGCCTGTTCTAACCTTGTGCCAAAAATCAGTAGCCATGGGTTCTTCCAAGGATTTGATTAGCACTCTGAAGATGAAGATGGTGGAGGCACACAAATCAGGAGATGGCTATAAGAAGAGAGCAAAGCATTTTAAAATTGCCCTTTCCTCAGTTTGAAATGTAATTAAGAAATGACAGTTAACAGGAATAGTGGAGGTCAAGATGAGATCTAGAAGACCAAGAAAAATTTCAGTGAGAGCTGCTCGTAGTATTGCTAGAGAGGCAAATCAGAACCCCCACCTGACAGCAAAAGACCTTCAGAAAGTTTTAGCAGACTCCAGAATTGTGGTACATTGTTCTACTGTTCAGAGACACCTGAACAAATATGGCCTTCATGGACGGGTCATCAGAAGAAAACATCTCCTGTGTTCTCCCATAAAATTCAGTTTCAGAAGTATAAAAATAACATCTAAACAAGCCTGATGCATTTTGGAAACAAGTCCTGTTGACCGATGAGGTTAAAACAGAACTCCTTGGCCACAATGATCTAAGGTATGTGTGGATAAAAAAGGGCACAGAATTTCAGGAAAAGAACATCTCGCCAACCATTAAGCATGGGGTGGATCAATCATGCTTTGGGGTAGTATTGCAGCCAATGGCATGGGAATATTTCAAGGGGAGAGGGAAGAATAGATTAAATGAAATTTGAACAAATTCTTGATGCAAAAATAACACGATCTGTAAAATGCTGAAGTTGAAAAGATGGCTCCTACATGTGGATAATGATCCTAAACACCCTTCAAAATCCAAAATAGACTACCTCAAAAGGTGCAAGTTGAAGGTTTTACAATGGCCCTCACAATCCCCTGATCTGAACATCATTGAAAATCTGTAGCTAAGCCTCAAAATTGCAGTGCATGTAAGACAACCCAGGAATCTCACAGAGCTGGAAGAATTTTCCAACGAAGAATGAATGAAAATCCCTCAAACAAGAATTGAAAGACTCTTGGCTGGCTACAAAAAGTTCTTACAAGCTGTGATACTTATAAAAGGGGGTGCTACTAGGTACTAACCATGCAGTATGCCCATACTTTTGCATCGGCACATTTTTCTTTTTGCAATTTTTAAATTATAAAAGATGAAAATATATATACCATATTTTGCGGATTATAAGACGCACTGTACCATAAGACGCACCCCAAATTTGTGGGTGCAAACTAGGAAAAAAATTGCTTTAAATAAAATGGTGGTGAATCTTATATTTCCTTTTAACGGTAGATTACCTCCTGAGTTCTCAATTTGTGCATGCACCGCATCCGGCGGCCATTTTTCCCAAGCCCACCACAGGGATATCATTGGGAAAATGAACTCCGCTCACCGGCGCCAACACGTTCTGAGATCCCAGGCACCACAACATCTCCACGCTCCACTGCCGCGTGCCCCCGGTAAACTCACTTCAGATTATAAGACTCACTCCCATTTTCCTCCCAAATTTGCGGAAAAAAAGAGAGTGTTATAATCCGAGAAACATGGTATATTTTTGATTGCTTAAAAAACAAAGGAAGTGTGTCATTTTTAACTTCAGGCCTTTTAGTGATCGTTTCATCTTCAACTTGCTTAACTGTTCACAATAACAGTAATTTTGACCAGGGATGCATAAACTTTTACAAAGCACTGTACATGTATTTTTTTCCTACAGGAGGGAAGACAAATCCCCTGAATTGCAATTCTGTTTTTCCATCACGTTGAGCAGATCATAGAGTGTTTTTTTCCTTAGGTTTAGACGGTGGTATAAGAACAAGTTTTCCATTTTTCATTACAACCATAACTCAGCTAGAAAAATAATCTACAAACCAAACCACTAAGAGCAACAAAGACACCTAAAAGCCATTGGAATAAATGGAGATACCTGATATATTTGGCGGTCCTCTCATTCATCACTTCAGCTTTCTTTGGCTTTCCACCATCAGGAAGTGGTATGTCCTGTGGAATGGTCTCTGTGAAGTGCACTAACAAATCAGAGTGGTAGACACAATATTCTAACTTCAGCCGAGAGATGTAGGTTTTATTTCAATGTAAATGTGGCACCAAATGTTGAACATTATAAGCTGTTTCTTAGTTGCTAAATAGCAGCTGACATTTTTCTGGGGTTTCAAAAATGCTGGTGAAGAGCAAGCAAAGCAAGCATCTCTTTAGAAAACTTACCCATTGATACTATTATGTCAAATTTATGTAGAAACTACCGTATGTCTAATACTCTTGTCTACTATGTCTACTTCTCTTGTCATTTATCTATATTTGTGTACTTTTTTTTAAAATAACTTTTTGCTGCCTTCATTTCATGTGGGATAATAATGAATGAATTCTATTTACTTGCAATACCAAATCAGGACACATTAATTGGACGTTGGGGCATTAGTACCATGTGGAAGCACAGATGGGGCAGTCTTACTGTATGCAGCATAGAGGTGCACTAATACTACATATAGATGCATAGAAGGGTTACTATTAGTGTGTGGAGCATGAAGGGAAATGTTATTACTGTATGGGGCAGTGGACCCTAATCTGTGGCTCAGGAGCCACATATGACTTACAGGTCTGTGATGTGCGGCTCGCAACTGTCTGCCAGCTTGGCACATTAGCACCAGGTCTAGCAAACAGCTATGAAGAGCACGTCTCCAGATGGTGACATTTGTGAGAAGTCCTGAACAGAGGAGCAAATCTCAATGTGCATTTACAGGCCATAGGGGTTTAAAAATAAATTAAGTGTGGTAAACTTTGGATCATCCTATCTGTCAGCAGATGCGTGAAGATGGATACAACAGTGTGGTGGAGCCGTTGACGTGAGAATAACAAATGGAGCTAAGGTAGTAACCCCTGTATGTAAGTATACTGCTTTATGTGCTTTCTATGGGAAGCTATGGCTGCTATTATACCGGTAATGGCTTTGGGTGTCACTACTGTGAGAGGGGTAGAAGCTGGATGTAATTTCTCCAGGACCACTTGATGTGGCTCGCAACCCTATATTAGATCTGAATGTAGCTCTCAATGCAAGAAAAGGTTGGGGACCACTGATCTAGGGCACTATGGAATATAGATAAATCCGGCACTCAAAATAGGTTGCTATGTTTCCACTACAATCTGTCTGAAGAAGGTCAGGTGATTGACCGAAACGTCATATAATTGGATTGTACACAATGAAATATCTTTTTCTATAGCAACCTATTTTGAGTGCAGGATTTATCTATATTTAGTATTTTGGGACTGGCATCCCTTATCCGAGCACCTTCTTTATACAAGGAGTGACGTGTCTACTATCATTTAGGGCACTATGGATGCTTCTACCAGTGTGGTGTTTGTATAGAAGTAGGGAACAGAGGTGGATCTAGGTTTTCCGGCACGAGGTATGAGAATTCAGTTTGGCGCCCTCCTCCTATATACAGCTTAAGCAGTTTGAGTAGTTGTCATGTGACTACTCATATGGGATTTGCACACTTACAGTTGCGTACTGACTTGCTGGTCTTTATAATTCTCTGGATGTTCAATGAAAAACTACAGCCCCTTCTTCATTGAAAGAAGCAGGAAGAGAAGCTAGTTGGCATGTGACTGTAAGTTTGAAATACACATATGTATGGTCATGTCATGACATATAGAACTGGCAAGCAGAACTGAATCCTGACAGTGAGCATATTACATGTTGTTAGGATTGGGCATGCTACAGTGCTAAAACTTATAATTAAAATGGTTGCCTAGGTTTGTGATGAAAGTTTGTAATCACTCAATGTGACTGCAAACTTTGGAATCCTCACAGCTTGTGCACCACACGCTGTCAGGATTCCTCTGTGCCGGTGGCAAGAGTGGGTGGTTATGTGACTGCAACTATGCGATTTGTACTCTGAGGATCCTGAAGTCTGTAGTCACATAGAATGACTTCAGACTTTCATCACAAACCTGGAAAACACCTTTATTTTTCCTAACATAAATATAAATGTTGTGACTCTTAACTTGACATGGCCATGTATTCTTATGTTATGGATTGTTAGTCAGCACTAACAACAGCACAGGAATACATCACTAAAACCCCCATCAGTACAGAAATGCATCACCAGAACCACCATGAGTACAGAAATACATCACCAGCACCACCATCAGTACAGGAATACACCAGAACCACCATCAGTACAGGATTGCATTAGCAGAACCGCCATCAGTACAGGAATACATCCCCAGAATCACCATCAGTACAGAAATACAGCAGCAGAACCACCATCAGGGCAGGAATACATCACCATATCTACCATCATTACATAAATATAGCATCACAACCACCAATAGTACATGAATACATCACCAGAACCACCATCAGTACTTAAATACATCACCAGAATCACCATCAGTACATGAACACATCATCAGAACCACCATCAGTACCTGAACACAGTGGGGGAAAGGTCAGAGAGGTCAGATGCCTGCGCACTGCAGTACTCTACTCTGCCCTCACCAGGGCAGATCAGTGTGCCTGCACAGGAGCCGCCACAGGACGCAGAGAAGAAGATGGCTTCGCTAGAAGATGGAAGGTGCCGGACCGCAACGCCCATCGAACCTGACCGGACGGCGGAACGACCCTGGGTGAGTAATATATAACTCGGTTTTCTCATCTTTCAGGTAACATCGGGGCTTATCTACAGCATTACAGAATGCTGTAGATAAGCCCCTGATGGCGGTGGCCTCATCTCATACTCCAAAAATAGGGTGACAGATTCCCTTTAAGGTTCGAATGAGGTGAGACCAAGACACTTGATTGAAGGCTTTATCAGCATCAAGGATGACCAGTATATGCTGCTTGGCTTTAGCCTGGTAACTATGTGTAATGGCAGTCAATGCCGTCCTAAAATTATAAGTGATAGAGATAGACTGACCATGAACAAAACCCGTTTGAGATGAGGTGAGAATATCAGGAAATATAGACTGAAGTCAATTGTTCATGATTTTGGTAAGCAATTTAAAATCAACGTTTAAGAGGGAGATCAGACAGTACGAGGCAGGGACAAGCGGGTCCCTGCCTGACTTTAGCAACAAAGATAAACAAGCTTCGTTGAATCGGTCATGCATAGAACCCAAATCAATAACATGATTAAAAAGAGAAGTAAGGTGGGGAGTGAGTAAAGGTTGCAAAACTTTATAAAATTCAATCGAGAACCCATCCGGGTCAGATGCTTTAAGCAACTTTGAAGACGTGATGACTGATCTCACCTACCCAGGAGAAATCGGATGATTTAAAATTTCCCTTTGGGAAGCGGAAAGTTTTGACGGATCAACCTTATGTAAAAATGTATATCCATCCTCGCGGGAGTCTAGGGATGGGCCATAAAGGTCTGCGTAAAAATCTCTAAGAACCGCACAGATTTGAGTCGGTCACGGGCGATAGAGCCATCTGGTAATGCAATATTGGAGACTCTAGTAGCCTCTTTCAATGGCTTCATTAGGGATGCCAAAAGACGGCCTGGTTTATTACCCTACCGAAAATATCGATTGTGTTGATGAGCTAACTGATTATGTGCCTGTTCATGCAATAGGGTGTTTAAGTTTTGTTTAGCTGTAAGGTAAGCCTCTCTAAAGGAGGGAGTATTATGTAATTTAAAATCTCTATATGATTGAGTAAGCCGGTCTAAGAGAGGCCCCAGGGAGGACAACAATTTTTTTTTCTGGGATACAAAGGAGATAATATGTCCCCTAAGCACCGTCTTAGCAGTGGCCCAGAATAAGCTGATATCATTTAGGTGTTCCAGGTTATCCTCCATGAAAGTCTCCCACCAACCAGTCATATAGTGTTTGAAGTCATCCGAGGTGTAAAGATATGAGGGAAAAAGCCAACGAAAAGATACAGTTCTACTAGTGGGGAGTTCCAGAGTAAGTAAAACCAGAGAGTGGTCAAAAATAACCGATGGGAGGATATCAACTGTTTTTAAGAAGGAAAGAAGAGGGGCAGAGATTCACTAATAATCAATACGAGTATGAACGTCATGTACTCTAGAATAAAAGGTGTATTCTCTCTCCATAGGGGGGCAGCATCTCCAAGCATCAACTAGATCAAGCCTATCTAATAGGGTAGAAATTGCTCCAGTTGAAGAATGAGATGCAGGCAGAGGGGTAGATCCATCAAGGAAGACGTCATGAAGGGTATTTAAATCTCCACCTAATAATATATTAGTGGGATGCCAGCCATGAACAACTTCCAAGAGTCTAGCAAAAAAGCAAGGATTGGCAGTGTTGGGCACATGTACATTTAATATTCCCGCTGTTCAATAAGGACTCTGACTAGTAAATATTGTCCCGCCTTATCTCTCACTACATCCTGTATAGAGTATTTGAGGTGCTTAAAGTTATGAAACACAATGGCCACCCCACGCTTCTTCCGTGAAAAGGAAGCCTCCAGGCACTGCAAGTAACGTCTATTATGGAGCGCTGGGTGACCTCTGCAAAGCCAGTGAGTTTCTTGTGAAAAGACGATATGCGGGCGTAAGTGGGTAATATGGTCTAATACCTTTCTGCGCTTTACCGGCGAATTAAGACCAGCCACATTTTGGATAAAAGTTTGAGAGAGTTTATATTAATATGAGAAGCTATATCATCTAAGGTAGCCATGTTAGCCTATTCCACATGGAGGCCAAAAAGTAGAAATAGTAAAAAAAAGGACAAATGGGCAAAGGTCCGTCACAGCGAGCAAACTTTCATACCCAAATTAACCAAAAAGTCTGAATACAGAGTGTGCCCAAGGAAGGGGAACCCATCCCCCGCCCCAATCCCTAAACAAACTGAAAAACAACATATAAACCACAATACTGAACATAAGGTTAAATTATCCTGACTAATAGCACCCCTTAGAAAGGAAATTTACAACATAAGAACAAATATTGTGCAATACTAAAAAAAAGCCTAGGTAATAATTGTGCAATAAGATCACATTACCACCCAGGTCCCAATACTTAGAGGTAGTAAAATATATGACCACAAACCAAAGTCAAGTAACCGGAGAGGATGCCCGGGAGGAACGCTCTATTTCCTCCATGGTTTTATCAGGATCATCAAAAAACACTGGCTTTCCGTGAAGCATCACCTGGAGGCATGCAAGGTATAGAAGGGCAAAACGTGTGCCCCTGTCATGTAACAATCTACAAACTGATGAGAAAGCATGGCACTTGGCCGCCACCAAAGCAGAGAAGTCCTGAAATATGAGAAGGGAGTGATCCTCATACTTCAACGAGGAGACGGCTCAAAACGCCTGGTGCAGTTGCGTTTTGTCCTGGCATTTGAGCAACTTAAAAATAACAGGACGTGAGCAGACTTTTGGATTGGAACGCTCAGGTTCAGTCCTGTGTGCTCGTTCCACTACCATAGAGCCAGGCAGGTCAGGCAAATTGAGTGACCGTGGGAGCCAGGAGAAAGTAAAGTGTTGAAGGTCTTTCACTGACTCAGGGACTCCACTAATCCGTAGATTGTTTCGACGACTTCAGAGGATTGCTCCACCGGCAGTTCTGTATCCACCCAAACAGGGTCCAAATGAGACCAGCTTCTTTTTGTTGAGTTATAGGTTGTTTTCTCTGGTGTCCCCACGGAGCTCAGGTATCCTGCTTCCTACATGCCAGGACTCCAGGCCATGCCCCCTCAAACTTTTCTAACCAATACTGTTTTCTCACACTATTCTCCTTAATACTGTCCCCTCACACTTTTCCCCACCATCTATTTCTCCCCCTACTGTCTCTTCATATATTTTCCGCTTTCCTCCCCATACTGTCTTCTCATACATTCCTTTAAAGCTCCTTATACTGTCTTCTTACACATTCCCCCCACTCAGTCTGCACACACATTTCCCCCTTCTCCCCATAGTGTCTCCTCACACATCCCCTCTGCTCACCATGCTAACTCACCACACATTTTCCTCCCTACTCCTCATACTGTCTCTTTACATATTTCCCTCCCTTTTGCTCTCTATACTGTGTCCTTACATATTTCCATCCCTCTAATTCCTCCCGCCTCCCATACTGTCTCCTCACAAATTATCCCCCATATACTGTCCCCTCACAATAAATTACAGGTGTTTTCTCACGAAATTAGAATATCATCAAAAAGTTAATTTATTTCAGTTCTTCAATACAAAAAGTGAAACTCATATATTATATAGAGTTATTATAGAGTGATTTATTTCAAGTGTTTATTTCTGTTAATGTTGATGATTATGGCTTACAGCCAATGAAAACCCAAAAGTTACTATCTCAGTAAATTAGAATACTTTATAACACCAGTTTGAAAAATGATTTTAAAATCTGAAATGTCTGCCTACTGAAATGTATGTTCAGTAAATGCACTCAATACTTGGTCGGGGCTCCTTATGCATCAATTACTACATCAATGTTGGCGTGGCACGGAGGCGATCAGCCTGTGGCACTGCTGAGGTGTTATGGAAGCCCAGGTTGCTTTGATAGCAGCCTTCAGCTCGTCTGCATTGTTGGGTCTGGTGTCTCTCATCTTCCTCTTGACAATACCTCACAGATTCTCTATGGAGTTAAGGTCAGGCGAGTTTGCTGACCAATCAAGCACAGTGATACTGTTGTTTTCAAACCAGGTATTGGTACTTCTGGCAGTGTAGACAGGTGTCAAGTCCTGCTGGAGAATGAAATTTCCATCTCCAAAAAGCTTGTCGGCAGAGGGAAGCATGAAATGCTCTAAAATTACCTGGTAGACGGCTGCGCTCACTTTGGTCTTGATAAAACACAGTGGACCTACACCAGCAGATGACATGGCTCCCCAAACCATCACTGATTGTGGAAACTTAAAAGTGTGTCCTTGAGGGCACTACTCAATATTCAGGGACATGAAACTGGGAAAAAGTAGTGTGTATAAAAAGTCATGATCACCTCAACAATTAAGACCACAATAAATAAAAAATAATAATTTTTATTGATGCAAAAAGACACACAATGAAAACAACAGCTTAAAAGCAATTAAAAAAGGCCACAAAGTGGCCATATGTAACAACACTCAAAATCCATATAAGGACCTAAAGCTAACCTCCTCCAATAAGCTGGCAAAAAAGGGGGGGCAAAAAAATACCCAATAATAAATAGACACCACAGGTTTGTGAGCTACAAATACAATATAAATTATAACCTGAACTACAAATAAATTTTCAGGCTATAATTGATATTGTATTTGTAGCTCACAAACCGGTGGTCTCTATTTATTATTGGGTATTTTTTGCCCCCCACTTTTTGCCAGCTTATTGGAGGAGGTTAGCTTTAGGTCCTTATATGGATTTTGAGTGTTGTTACATATGCCACTTTGTGGCCTTTTTTAATTGCTTTTAAGCTGTTGTTTTCATTGTGTGTCTTTTTGCATCAATAAAAATTATTATTTTTTATTTATTGTGGTCTTCATTGTTGGGGTGATCATGACTTTTTATACACACTACTTTTTTCCAGTTTCATAATTGTGGAAACTTCACACTACACCTCAAGCAGCTTGGATTGTGGCCTCTCCACTCTTCCTCCAGACTCTGGATTCTTGATTTCCAAATGAAAGGCAAAATTGACTTACATCTGAAAACAACACCTTGGACCACTGAGCAACAGTCCAGTTCTTTTTCTCCTTGGCCCAGGTAAGACGCTTCTGGCATTTTCTATTGGTCATCAGTGGCTTGACACAAGGAATGTGACACTTGTAGCCCATGTCCTGGATACGTCTGTGTGTGGTGGCTCTTGAAGCAATGACTCCAGCAGCAGTCCACTCCTCGTGAATCTTCCCCAAATTTTTGAATGGCCTTTTCTTAACAATCCTTTCAAGGATGCGGTTATCCCGGTTGCTTGTGCACCTTTTTCAACCACACTTTTTTCTTCCACTCAACTTTCCATTAATATACTTGGATACAGCACTCTGTGAACAGCCAGCTTCTTTAGCAATGACCTTTTGTGGCTTACCCTCCTTGTGGAGTGTGTCAATGACTGCCTTCTGGACATCTGTCATGTCAGCAGTCTTCCCCATGATTGTGGAGCCTACTGAAACAGACTAAGGGACCTTTATAAACGCTTAGGAAGCCTTTGCAGGTGTTTTTTGTTAATTATTCTAATTTACTGAGATAATGACTTTTGGGTTTTCATTGGCTGTAAGCCATAATCATCAACATTAACAGAAATAAACACTTGAAATAGATCACTCTGTAATGACTCTATATAATATATGAGTTTCACTTTTTGTATTGAAGAATTGAAATACATTAACTTTTTGATGGTATTCAAGTTTTGTGAGAAGCTCTTGTAAGTACATTGACATCTGGAATAAAAAACACATTTTCAGTAAAGTATTTTATACATTACTCCTACAGTAATTTCTCCCTATATAAAATAAACCTTCTACAGCTCATCATGAAGAGCCTTACAGTAAGTATCTTATTGTACACTATGTTCTCGTGGAGATCAAACACATATACTGTACATTGAACTAATGTACTGCACTTGGCAAAGAAGGCTTATCTACTGTTTGTTTTAGAGCAGCTAATGTGCACATTATTACTGCCGCTATCAGGTAACCTTTGTTATCTCCTGCCGATATAGTTCAGTGTCTTTTTTTAGGTCAAAGCAGATAATGCAAGTGTTAATACACTATATCAAGGCTGTCCATCTGCAGGTATTGTAGTTCCAAACATTGATTCTAGACTCTACTTGATTATATATTGAAAATAAGCCGAAACGTAGAAATCTGCCCTTTTTCCGTATGTCATAGGGATTTTCCAGGTTTTAAAATGAACACATTGCTAGGTAGGATTTCGGCATCACAGACACATTCTGTGATGTCAGGCCCAAACTTTCTCCTTTCTCTTTTTTAGGTCTTTATTTGGTATAATCGGTAGTGTAATATACAAGGTAACTGACATATCAACTTTCTCTAGTCATTTCTATGGTATTTACAATAGAATTTTCTCACTTCCACCATAGTGATAAATAGGGAGAGCCGCACATGTACAGCCAAGTACTGAAGTTTGTCGCTAGTTCAAGTGGGTGGCAGATAAACAGCAGCGGTCGACCGCAGCCGCTAAACAATGTACAGAGATGTGATGTTCCACCTCATACATCGCTGACATCCAGCTGGTACCAAACCAGATATCAGCTGACAGATGGGTGTGATGGATGTCGGGCTCCCACCAATCTCATATTGAGGACCTATCATATGGATAGCTCAGCAATGTGTAAGTCCCATGCAACCCCTTTAACTATGTCTTTATGGAGTTTTGCATCACTCTGCTGCATAAGATTGCCTACGGTTAATAACTTGTCGGTTCTGCAGCAATGCTCTATGTGGCTTATACTAGACGGCTTCCATTAGTTTCTTTGTTGTTCTATGCACATCTGCCAATGACGTAATCGGAACAGGAATCTCGAGTGCCAGCACTCCTAACTGCCTTACCCCATTAGTGCCCTGGGTGCTTGTTCCTCCATCTGGAATGCCAAGTAGCAAAATATTTGAATTTGTTCCAGGCTCCTGATTTTGACTTGTGACCTCACACTTAGGGATTGCTTCTGAGAGAATTGGATCGATTATGGTAGTGACACCTGGCTCAAAATCTGATCAGAGCTTGAGCCTGGTGTCTTTTTACTGTGATCCGATTCTCTCGCATTAGATGTGGAGAAGACGGAAAACTTAATTTCTCCTCCTTCTCCATTCTATGAGTCCGCAGATGTCGGACTACACTCAGATGACATCCTAGTGCAGTACGATGCTTTCCACGCACCTAATGACTTGAATGGGAGCGTGTGATCCGATTTGCAGAGCCACTTGTAACATGCTGTGATCCTTTTATCAAACCGAATTTGCATGAGAAAAAAATGCAGTTTTGCACTGCCCCATAAAATAACATTAGTCCAAGTGCTATCTGATAAAATATCGTCAGAGGAAATTTGATGAAATGTTGCAATGCAGGTTAGTCCGGATGGTGGATAAGCAGCCCCAATCAAGTGTCAAAGAAATTTAATCTGTCCTGTGCATCAGTGTCAACGCAAACTATCTGTCGACATTTAAATGAAATGAAACACTATAGCAGAAGACCATGGAGGACTCCACTGTTGACACAGACATAGAAAAGTTTGACAAAACATACATGAGTAAGCCAAAATCCTAATGGGAAAGAGTCTTGTGGACAGATGAGACCAAGATAGAGCTTTCTGGTAAAGCACATCATCCTACTGGTTACCAAAAAGGGAATTAAGCCTACAAAGAAAAGAACACAGTACCTACAGTCAAATATGGTGTAGGGTCAAAGATGTTTTGGGGTTGTTTTGCTGCCTCTGGAACTGGGTGCCTTGACTGTGTGCAAGGCATCATGCAATCTGTAGATTACCAAAGGATTTTGAGTTGCAATGTAGTGCCCAGTGTCAGAAAGCTAGTTTTGCTTCCCAAGTCATGGGTCTTACAGCAGGACAATGACCCCAAACATACTTCAAGGAGCACCCAGAAATGAATGGAAACAAAAAGAGAGTTCTGAAGAGGCCAGTAATGAGTTCGTATGTAAATCCCATTGAACACCTGTGGAGTGACCTTAACATTGCAGTTGGGAATAGGCACCCTTGAAATATGAGAGACCAGGAGCAGTTTGCAAGAGAAGAGTGGTCCAAACTTACAAATATGAGGTGCAAGAAGCTTGATGATGGTTATAGGAAGTGATTGATTGCAATTATTTATTTCAAAGGGTGTACAACCAAATATTAAGTTTTGTTCGCTCCTTTTTTGGCATTTTGCATGAAATTATGTCCAATTTGCCTTTTTTTCTCTGTTTTTTTGTGATGTTCCAATACACACGAAGGAAATAAACGTGAGTAACAAAACATGTAATTGCAATAATTTTATGTGAGAAATACTTAATTTTCTGGAACAATTTCAAGGGTGACAATGAATGTATTATAAATTTCTAATGACTGGGTCTGTAATGGGAAGATCTCAGTTCTAGTAAAAGACCTACCATGGACCATTTATGATTCCGGAGTCTGCACAAGTGGCGGAGTCCCCTTGAGACCACTATCTCTGTTCCCACTGTAGCCCAGTCTCATGAAATTTTTTTTCAATATACTGCCCTGTTAAATGCATTAAATAGAATACACAATCCTCCATAGATCATTTGAATACAATCTGATACTTAAAAACAACGGAATAAATTATTTTGTCTTCTTCCTCAGTTGAGCTGCAGATATTTATGGCTTATTCTAATTTAGAAAACAGCTGTTTATGATAAGGCGTCTTCTCCACATATTTGGACGGGGGGAGTCACTTCTTCCATTGACTTGCAGCAGTTCAGAAACGTCTTTCAAAGCAAACGTAGATGTAAGATTCAAGCAGATAGCTGCTAGAAAATGTTTACATTTGATAAAAGATGTTCTTCCAGATACAGCCATAATAAATCTGCCTTCTTTAGTTCTATTGTATATGACTACTTGAAAAAAAAAAAAAGTAAAGGTTTGTGTCCCACATAATTTATTTTGACTTACCAGTTTTTGGCTATGGCTCTACCTATGGAAAATTGTATGTTTTACATTAGACAGAAATGCATTCACATGATTTATTTGAAATGACTCATAACATGTTGCAATTCCTCCCTAAAAAGAAAAAAGAGAAACATAGCAATATTTCATATGACCCCTCACTCACACGTGTATGTTAACTGCTCTGTTTACGTTTCGTATAAACATGGGCAATTTGTTTTTAGGCAAAAGCAATAAAGGAAGCAAGCTCAATAAAATGCATCCTTCATTTTCTTACATGTTTACAGCTGGATACATAAATGGCTATTCAGTTTATGTGACCTATGGAAGCATTAAATTGTCTGTCACATGCCACATATGTATTAGCCCATGCTGACATGCTCATGTTTTAAATTAGTCACAGTACAGCAAAAAATATTTACTTGCAATACCATGTCCAACCACTTGGAGTGCTATTAAGGCAAATTATGTGTACAGCCAAATGAGCGCACAAAGCACTGTACTTAGGTATAAGCAGTTCAATAATCTAAAGCACCACCTAGTGGAGCAAGCGTTCGGTGCAATACATTTTTTGTTCTATATAAAGCACAGTTGACATAAAATTACAACCTATTCTAGCATTATGCTACAGTTGTCAAGGAAGGAAATGTATATAAAAGTATATGTTTTGCTCAAGAGCAGACTATGAAGATGCCAAGGGCGCTTGGAAAGAACGACATAGCCACAAGGTTTTTGGTGTAATTTTGAAACATTTTTGCATAGCAATTTGTTTTTGCAAACAAAATGAAACGTATGAACAAAGCCACATGTTCATAGAAAAGTTGTAGAGAGAAAAACAGATATAAAGCCATTTTGTGCTGGTTGGGAAAACCTGGGACCACACTGATTTATGACACTATGTGTGAACAAATTATCTTATTTTATTATCTTGAATTCTAAAAATTGTAAGTAATCTAAAATGTCCAAAAACACAAGGGGGACCCAAGAATATTGTACATTTGTAGCGCATTATTGGTTTTATTTTCCCAGGGTAAATCTATGCACAATTTTGTATGACAAACTTAAAGGACACCTGGCACTTAATCTGAGACCCCTAAATATCTCTATCCTGCTACACAGTTTGGGAATCACTTTATAAAGATGACCCTGTAGAAATTGTACATTGCAGCTTTATGAAAAATGTAAACTGTATGCAGCAAGATGTAATCTTCCAGACCTTATCGCTGCACCTCACATCCTTAGGAAGTACTCCTCAAAGCACTTTATACCTGCACTCTACATCTCTGTCAAGTGCTCCTCACTGCACTTTATCTGTGCACTGTACATCCTCAGAATGTGCTCCTCACTGCACTTTATCTGTGCACTCCACATCTCTGTCAAGTGCTCCTCTCTGCACTTTATCTGTACACTGTACATCCTCAGAATGTGCTCCTTACTGCACATTATCTGTGCACTCCACATCTCTGTCATGTGCTCCTTACTGCACATTACCTGTGCACTCCACATCTCTGTCAAGTGCTCCTCACTGCACTTTATCTGTGCACTCCACATCTCTGTCAAGTGCTCCTCTCTGCACTTTATCTGTACACTTTACATCCTCAGAATGTGCTCCTTACTGCACATTATCTGTGCACTGGACATCCTCAGGATGTGCTCCTCACTGCACTTTATCTGTGCATTGTACATTCTTAAGATGTGCTCCTCACTGCACTTTATCTGTACACTGTACATCCTCAGGATGTGCTCCTCACTACACTTTTTTTGTGCACTGTACATCCTCAGGATGTGCTCCTCACTGCACATTATCTGTGCACTGTACATCCTCAGGATGTGCTCCTCGCTGCACTTTATCTGTGCACTGTACATCCTGAGTATGTGCTCCTCGCTGCACTTTATCTGTGCACTGTACATACTCAGGATATGCTCTTCGCTGCACTATGTGCACTGTACATCCTCAGGATGTGCTCCTCGCTGCACTTTATCTGTGCACTGGACATCCTCAGGATGTGCTCCTCGCTGCACTTTATCTGTGCACTATACATCCTCAGGATGTGCTCCTCGCTGCACTTTATCTGTGCACTGGACATCCTCAGGATGTGCTCTTCGCTGCACTTTATCTGTGCACTGGACATCCTCAGGATGTGCTCCTCACTGCACTTTATCTGTGCATTGTACATTCTTAAGATGTGCTCCTCACTGCACTTTATCTGTACACTGTACATCCTCAGGATGTGCTCCTCACTACACTTTTTTTGTGCACTGTACATCCTCAGGATGTGCTCCTCACTGCACATTATCTGTGCACTGTACATCCTCAGGATGTGCTCCTTGCTGCACTTTATCTGTGCACTGTACATCCTCAGGATGTGCTCCTCGCTGCACTTTATCTGTGCACTGTACATACTCAGGATATGCTCTTCGCTGCACTATGTGCACTGTACATCCTCAGGATGTGCTCCTCGCTGCACTTTATCTGTGCACTGGACATCCTCAGGATGTGCTCCTCGCTGCACTTTATCTGTGCACTATACATCCTCAGGATGTGCTCCTCGCTGCACTTTATCTGTGCACTGGACATCCTCAGGATGTGCTCTTCGCTGCACTTTATCTGTGCCCTGTACATACTCAGGATATGTTCTTCGCTGCGCTTTAACTGTGCATTGTACATCCTCAGAATGTGCTCCTCACTGCACTTTATCTGTGCACTGGACATCCTCATGATTTGCTCCTCACTGCACTTTATCTGTGCACTGTACATCCTCAGGATGTGCTACTCACTGCACTTTATCACTGCACTACGCATCTGTGAGCAGGTGAACGGATGCAACACAGAGATGAGCACAAGGTGGGAACAGACAACGAACTGTTTATTGCTTCCGGTATGGCGGGAATTTATGGAACTGGGGAAGCAGTTTAACAATAGTAAAACAACACAAACACATTTGTGTTATACAATGCAGGACATACAATAAGTCAAAGTTCAGAATAATCGGAAAAGTCCCTTAAAGCATTATACTGGTGTCTCTTTGATAGGGCCAATACACCCGTTCCTCGAGAGCTGCTAAGCTAGCTCCTCTTGACACAATGGCCCTAGCGGGGGTCACTGGGTATTTACACTAGGCCGCAAGTCCTCCTAACGAAGTCTATTAAGGAACGCTGAGTCTCCTTTACCCCAGCTGAACCCCACCCCACCTGTTGTCCTAGCCAAGGCCTACCCCTATACTGGATGTTGGTGCTGGAAGAGACGCCCATCTGACTGGTGTCTCCCCTATCACCGCAGGCGTCCTCCCCCAGTCAAAGTTTCTCTTGGATCTTTGGTGCTTGGTGTCTCCTGAACCTGGGGAGAAAGAGGGCTGGGCTTCAACTGCTGGCTGGCGTCGCCAGGCCTCTGGAACTTGACCGGCATAGATCGGGAATTCAGACCTTAACCGGCGCAGTCTGGTTTCTGAATATTGACCAGCGGAGATCTGGTCCTTGAGTCTTGAACAGCATAGTTGGGTCTTCGTTTCTCACTTTTATATCCGGGAACTTCATCATCAAAGGCATCTAACCGGGTGCCGCACTTGGACTCGACCCCCCTGCAACTCTTCTGGTGCAGGTTGGTTCTGCATGGTCCCGTTTAGCCAGTACATGACAGCCTTCCCGCACCAATGATACATCATGCAGGGGCTATTCAGTAGTACCATCTTCTCTACACATCCCTGGCAAGTGCACTTCACTACACTTTATTTCTGCACTGCACATCCCTGTCAAGTATTCCTAACTACACTTTATCTCTGCACTGAACGTCCTTTTCAAGTGCCCCTCACTGCACTTTATCTGTGCACTTCACATCTTCAGGATGTTCTCCTCCCTGGACTTTATCGCTTAACTGAGCATCACTGGCAAGTGCTTTTCACTGCCATTTATCTTGGCACTGCACATCCTTGTCAAGTACTGCTCACTGCATTTTATCTCTGCACTGCACATCCTTGTCAAGAGTACTCAGAGCACTTTATCTGTGCACTGTACATCCTCAGGAAGTGCTCCTCCCTGCACTTTATCTGTGCACTACACATCCTTGTCAAGTTCTCCTCTTTGCACTTTATCACTGCAATCTGCATGCTTAGGAAGTGCTCCTCACTGCACTTTATCACTGCACTGCACATCTCAGGCAAGTGATTCTCACTGCACTTTATCTCTGCACTGTGCATCCCTGTCAGGTGTTCCTCACAGCACTTTATCAGTGCAATGTACTGTAACACGGAGCTGTTTTTCTCCTGTTACGCCCCGATGCGCTACTTGAAAGAGCGAGTACCGGTTGGGTGTTGCTGTTAGTGTTGTCTAGGCCGTACACCCATAAGGACCGTGTTTAGCCAAAGTTGTGGGCTGGCCAGGACCACAAATTCCACAGATTAATAAAGGAAACTTCCCCATGTGCCAACATTGGGACTTTTCTGAACTTGATAAGAGGTATGTACAAGGCATAGATAGCGGATACACAGTTTTAAGCACATTTCCTTCACAGTAAGAAGCCTTTTCATTCCCACTGCATCCTTCCTCTATAGACTACTCCAGCGCTCTGTAGCTTGCCTGTTTCGCTTCTACGTCGCCACAGTCCAGCTTCTAGACCACATTCCTGATCAGTGAGTTTCTCTCCACTCACTCAGCAGTTTCGTGTCCTATGACTATGGACGCCCTTGATCTACCGCTCGGGACCCCCACTGGTCCCATGCTCCAGTTCTCTTCAGGTTCGTTACCTTAGGCACTAGCAAGCTCTCAAATTTCTTGTGACTCAGCGTGTTATAGGATAACACCTTCTGGAAGGTCTCTCAGTCTCGTCAGTAATTCTTAAGGATCTTGCTATTTCTTGCTCCAGTCTGTTCTAGCTGCGGATCACCCCTTGGCAGCACTGCACACTTGCAACTCTCTGAACTCCATCTCCCTCTAACCAGGATGCACAGTCCTGTCCCTATCACTAAGCCTAGGGGCTAGTCCCAACACTTAACTACTTCTGACACTGCTGTTTGTTGCTGGGCAGAACTTACATACACTAAAGACTATGCATATTATACTAACAATACTTATCTCACCAGGGGCGTGCTGGCTTATGAAAAGGGCGGTGGATAGTATAGTCATGAGGGCGCCATGCTCCAACCCATTCTCCGCCCCTTCCCCGCCTATTCTCTGCCTCAACCAAAGGGGGGGGGAATGAAATGACAAAAATTATCAGTAATGTACCCCTTTCTTAACCACCACCCACATCCAGTAGTAATGCACCCCCTTTTAACCCCAACCCAGTAGTAATACACCTTTTTACCGCCACCCCATCCAAAAGTAATGCACCCCCATACACTGACCATATAAATACAGATTATAATCCACAATCCAGGCACTAACGAGCAGCTGGTGGATCGCGATCCCCAATCAACCTCCATATTAATGCTAATGGTCCAAGTAATTAGATTACCAGGACTGCCAACGACAACTTCCATGTGTGGTATAGACTCCAAAATGGTACCTTCTTCACTGGGGCCACCGGCTCTTGTGAAGGACATGCACCTCTACAGTATATACACCTCTATATACACCTCACAGCCCCCCCCATGCACCTCTATATACATCACAGCCCCCCCATGCACCTCTACAGTATATACACCTCACAGACCGTGTATATACTGTAGAGGTGCATGGGGCCGGGGGCTGTGAGGTGTATACACTGTAGAGGTGCATGATGCACCTCTACAGTGTATACTACACCTCACAGCCCCCCATGCACCTCTACAGTATGTACACCTCACAGACCCCACCCATGCACTTCTACAGTATTTACATCTCACAGACCCCCCATGATGCACCTCTCTATATACATCTCACAGCCCCCCAAGCACCTCTACAGTATATACACTTCAAAGACCCCCACCTCTATAATACACCTGACCTCACACAGACAGCCCCTGACTGTGCTTTACAGGGTTCAGCTCCTCAGAGGTGACTCACAGCCGCCTCGCGCTTCCCGCCCTCACACAGGAGAAGTCTCTCCATCGCAACGGGCACAGCGCAGGAGCCCCGCCCACTCCCATCATGTGACCCTCGCCACTGCTCCTGCAGCCTCTTCCCCGCCCGCCCTCTCGCGTCACCGCAGCCGCAGGTCCTTGTCCTCCGTCCAGGGCCGGCTCCAGGTTTTTATGGGCCCCGGGCGAAAGAGCCTCAGTGGGCCCCTTTAACACAGACCACGATTCATGATGCACAGATACGGCAGAGAAATATGGGTATAGTACAATGCCAAATACTTCACTTCTTCCATTACATGAGTGATATCTATTGTAAATTGTACAATAGCTCAAAAACCGCCAAATCCTCACAGCGCACAGTACAGACCGGACAGTACAGTCCTCCATACAATATTATGGGCACCACAGTCTCCCCCTCATCACCCATATAATACCCCATGCAGGATGTCACCCCCCATATAATACTCCATACAGAATACTGGACCCAAAATAATGCTCCATACAGAATACTGGACCCAATATAATGCTCCATACAGGATACTGGTCCCCAAATAATGCCATAAGATACGCTCCCATAAATGCTCAACAGGATACTGGTCCCCATATAATGCTCCATACAGGATACTGGTCCCCATATAATGCTCCATACAAAATATGGAGCTCTCCTCTGCGCTGTACTGCGTTCTTCACTGTTACGGCTCAGGAAAGGGCGCTGTGGAAAGACTCCCCATTATCATCATGATTGCCTCCCCATCATCATCAATTCCTCCCCATCATCATCAATGCCTGCCCATCATCATCATCTTCTCCCCATCATCATCAATGCCTCCCCATTATCAGCAATGCCTGCCCATCATCATCTCCTCCCCATCATCATCAATGTCTGCCCATCATCATCTTCTCCCCATCATCAATGCCTGCCCATTATCATCATCTTCTCCCCATCATCATCAATGCCTCCCCATTATCAGCAATGCCTGCCCATCATCATCTTCTCCCCATCATCATTGCCTCCCCATTATCAGCAATGCCTGCCCATTATCATCTTCTCCCCATCATCAATGCCTCCCCATTATCAGCAATGCCTGCCCATCATCATCTCCTCCCCATCATCATCAATGTCTGCCCATCATCATCTTCTCCCCATCATCAATGCCTGCCCATTATCATCATCTTCTCCCCATCATCATCAATGCCTCCCCATTATCAGCAATGCCTGCCCATCATCATCTTCTCCCCATCAACAATGCCTGCCCATTATCATCATCTTCTCCCCATCATCAATCCCATTATCACAATGCCTCCCTCATTCTCCATCATCAATGCTCCCATTAAGCAACCTCCATCATCATCTTCTCCCCATCATCAATGCCTCCCCATTATCAGCAATGCCTGCCCATCATCATCTTCTCCCATCATCAATGCCTCCCCATTATCAGCAATGCCTGCCCATCATCACACACAGACAGCACACAAGCACTCTCTCTCACATACATACATACATACACACACACACACACACACACACCACAACACACATACATACACACACAAAGCACCGTACTACATACCAGGGTGGATTGATTTAAATCACGCCGATTTAAATCAACGATTTAAATCATGATTTAAATCAAATGATTTTTTTCTATTTAAATCAGATCGATTTAAATCGTGATTTTAATCATGATTTAAATCACTGATTTAAATCAAAAGATTTTTTTAATATAAATCACGATTAAAATCTAAAACTTTCAATCATTGTTCAATTAACTCCACAATTCTAGCTTGGTTTCACTTTCTGTAGCTTGGTTTCAGTTTCTTTTTCCATTCAGTTGACATGCCCAAACTTGTTGGATAGTCAGTCAGCAGTACTTGGCTGTAGTAACAATCAAACTTCAGAAGTGATCTGCGTGAGCCATGGCAGGTCGTAAGAGAGACCCTATTTGGGTTCATTTTGTTGAGATGCCAGCAGAGCTTGGAAAGAAAGGTGGGAGAGCAAAGTGCAAATACTGTCAAAAGGATATCCAAGGACTTGTTTGCCGTTTGAAATCACATTATGAAAACTGCAACCAGAAGGGAAATGAAGATGTTGATAGTGATACAACTAATGTCAATGAACCCCCACCGCTTCTTATGCACCAGGACCCTAGCACTAGTGGTAAGTCTGGCAATTACAACCTATTTTAACAGACGTTTTACTGGGATGGTTAAAGTCTATGAAAAGAAAAATTTCTAGCACTAGTTCTGGAGTATAGAATTTAAATTTATGTTAAGGCAATATTTCACAGAAGATTAACGTTAAGTAAAAATAAAAGAGTGTGTATACGCCTATTTTTTTTTTTTATTGTAGGCTACAATTCACTTTTGAAGTCTGCCAAATTGACCATTTTTTTAAAAAAACATTTTTAAAACTTTTGTGACATAATTTTTTTCAGTTGCTCTGATATTACTAGTATTACAGCAACTTCACCGGAAACTTGAGTAGCATAACTTTTGAGACAGCCCTTATAGGACGAGGACCATTACATTGTTCAAAAAGTTTGTTTCAAAATATTTTCGTTATATTTCTTCAAATACGCAGTCGAATTATATTTTTAATTACTGTGCTTTCAGGGTCAAATATGGCTTGTGCTGCACGTGACAATCAATATCTGGGTACAACTTCAACAAAGCAGCCCAACAAAAAACTTTGCGTGCAAAGTGTAGAAAAATTTCTCTTAAAGACTACGACGAGCCAGAAAGATCATTTTGATGAATTAATTGCTAAATTCATATTTGCAACCAATTCTTCTTTCCGACTAGTTGAACACCCATTGTTTGTACAAATGATCGAAGGAATAAGACCAGGCTACAAACCACCAAGTAGATTTGATATCTCAGGAAAACATCTTCAGGCTGTATACGACAAAGAAAGAGCGGCTTGTACAAAATATTTGAAAGACAAAGTGGCTCGCCAATACTAACCATGACATTGTGGCAACTGTGCTGAAATTGAAGTGTGAATCTGCACCATTTCAAAAATACATGTTGCAGATAACGTCGTTAATGAACTAAAACCACTGGACTGGTGGAAGTCGCAATCACTTGTTCTTCCAGCGAAGATAATAAATGTAGCTACTCAGCTACTGACTGCATCGGCTTCATAGGCAGGAGTAGAGAGATTGTTTTCTTCATTTGGTTTTGTGCACACAACAGTCCGAAACCGCTTAGGAACTGCTAAAGCAGGACAACTAGTTTTCCTATTAAAAGTCCTAAATAAACAGTAGGCTTAAAGGACTGATGTATTCACTGAAGTACAGTACAGTATATACACCTCTATATACACCTCACAGCCCCCCCCATGCACCTCTATATACATCACAGCCCCCCCATGCACCTCTACAGTATATACACCTCACAGACCGTGTATATACTGTAGAGGTGCATGGGGCCGGGGCTGTGAGGTGTATACACTGTAGAGGTGCATGATGCACCTCTACAGTGTATACTACACCTCACAGCCCCCCATGCACCTCTACAGTATGTACACCTCACAGACCCCACCCATGCACTTCTACAGTATTTACATCTCACAGACCCCCCATGATGCACCTCTCTATATACATCTCACAGCCCCCCAAGCACCTCTACAGTATATACACTTCAAAGACCCCCACCTCTATAATACACCTGACCTCACACAGACAGCCCCTGACTGTGCTTTACAGGGTTCAGCTCCTCAGAGGTGACTCACAGCCGCCTCGCGCTTCCCGCCCTCACACAGGAGAAGTCTCTCCATCGCAACGGGCACAGCGCAGGAGCCCCGCCCACTCCCGTCATGTGACCCTCGCCACTGCTCCCGCAGCCTCTTCCCCGCCCGCCCTCTCGCGTCACCGCAGCCGCAGGTCCTTGTCCTCCGTCCAGGGCCGGCTCCAGGTTTTTATGGGCCCCGGGCGAAAGAGCCTCAGTGGGCCCCTTTAACACAGACCACGATTCATGATGCACAGATACGGCAAAGAAATATGGGTATAGCACAATGCCAAATACTTCACTTCTTCCATTACATGAGTGATATCTATTGTAAATTGTACAATAGCTCAAAAACCGCCAAATCCTCACAGCGCACAGTACAGACCGGACAGTACAGTCCTCCATACAATATTATGGGCACCACAGTCTCCCCCTCATCACCCATATAATACCCCATGCAGGATGTCACCCCCCATATAATACTCCATACAGAATACTGGACCCAAAATAATGCTCCATACAGAATACTGGACCCAATATAATGCTCCATACAGGATACTGGTCCCCATATAATGCTCCATACAGGATACTGGTCCCCATATAATGCTCCATACAGGATACTGGTCCCCATATAATGCTCCATACAAAATATGGAGCTCTCCTCTGCGCTGTACTGCGTTCTTCACTGTTACGGCTCAGGAAAGGGCGCTGTGGAAAGACTCCCCATTATCATCATGATTGCCTCCCCATCATCATCAATTCCTCCCCATCATCATCAATGCCTGCCCATCATCATCATCTTCTCCCCATCATCATCAATGCCTCCCCATTATCAGCAATGCCTGCCCATCATCATCTCCTCCCCATCATCATCAATGTCTGCCCATCATCATCTTCTCCCCATCATCAATGCCTGCCCATTATCATCATCTTCTCCCCATCATCATCAATGCCTCCCCATTATCAGCAATGCCTGCCCATCATCATCTTCTCCCCATCATCATTGCCTCCCCATTATCAGCAATGCCTGCCCATTATCATCTTCTCCCCATCATCAATGCCTCCCCATTATCAGCAATGCCTGCCCATCATCATCTCCTCCCCATCATCATCAATGTCTGCCCATCATCATCTTCTCCCCATCATCAATGCCTGCCCATTATCATCATCTTCTCCCCATCATCATCAATGCCTCCCCATTATCAGCAATGCCTGCCCATCATCATCTTCTCCCCATCAACAATGCCTGCCCATTATCATCATCTTCTCCCCATCATCATCAATGCCTCCCCATTATCAGCAATGCCTGCCCATCATCATCTTCTCCCCATCATCAATGCCTCCCCATTATCAGCAATGCCTGCCCATCATCATCTTCTCCCCATCATCAATGCCTCCCCATTATCAGCAATGCCTGCCCATCATCATCTTCTCCCCATCATCAATGCCTCCCCATTATCAGCAATGCCTGCCCATCATCACACACAGACAGCACACAAGCACTCTCTCTCACATACATACTACATACAACACACACACACACACACACACACATACATACACACACAAAGCACCGCACTACATACCAGGGTGGATTGATTTAAATCACGCCGATTTAAATCAACGATTTAAATCATGATTTAAATCAAATGATTTTTTTCTATTTAAATCAGATCGATTTAAATCGTGATTTTAATCATGATTTAAATCACTGATTTAAATCAAAAGATTTTTTTAATATAAATCACGATTAAAATCTAAAACTTTCAATCATTGTTCAATTAACTCCACAATTCTAGCTTGGTTTCACTTTCTGTAGCTTGGTTTCAGTTTCTTTTTCCATTCAGTTGACATGCCCAAACTTGTTGGATAGTCAGTCAGCAGTACTTGGCTGTAGTAACAATCAAACTTCAGAAGTGATCTGCGTGAGCCATGGCAGGTCGTAAGAGAGACCCTATTTGGGTTCATTTTGTTGAGATGCCAGCAGAGCTTGGAAAGAAAGGTGGGAGAGCAAAGTGCAAATACTGTCAAAAGGATATCCAAGGACTTGTTTGCCGTTTGAAATCACATTATGAAAACTGCAACCAGAAGGGAAATGAAGATGTTGATAGTGATACAACTAATGTCAATGAACCCCCACCGCTTCTTATGCACCAGGACCCTAGCACTAGTGGTAAGTCTGGCAATTACAACCTATTTTAACAGACGTTTTACTGGGATGGTTAAAGTCTATGAAAAGAAAAATTTCTAGCACTAGTTCTGGAGTATAGAATTTAAATTTATGTTAAGGCAATATTTCACAGAAGATTAACGTTAAGTAAAAATAAAAGAGTGTGTATACGCCTATTTTTTTTTTTTATTGTAGGCTACAATTCACTTTTGAAGTCTGCCAAATTGACCATTTTTTTAAAAAAACATTTTTAAAACTTTTGTGACATAATTTTTTTCAGTTGCTCTGATATTACTAGTATTACAGCAACTTCACCGGAAACTTGAGTAGCATAACTTTTGAGACAGCCCTTATAGGACGAGGACCATTACATTGTTCAAAAAGTTTGTTTCAAAATATTTCGTTATATTTCTTCAAATACGCAGTCGAATTATATTTTTAATTACTGTGCTTTCAGGGTCAAATATGGCTTGTGCTGCACGTGACAATCAATATCTGGGTACAACTTCAACAAAGCAGCCCAACAAAAAACTTTGCGTGCAAAGTGTAGAAAAATTTCTCTTAAAGACTACGACAAGCCAGAAAGAACATTTTGATGAATTAATTGCTAAATTCATATTTGCAACCAATTCTTCTTTCCGACTAGTTGAACACCCATTGTTTGTACAAATGATCGAAGGAATAAGACCAGGCTACAAACCACCAAGTAGATTTGATATCTCAGGAAAACATCTTCAGGCTGTATACGACAAAGAAAGAGCGGCTTGTACAAAATATTTGAAAGACAAAGTGGCTCGCCAATACTAACCATGACATTGTGGCAACTGTGCTGAAATTGAAGTGTGAATCTGCACCATTTCAAAAATACATGTTTGCAGATAACGTCGTTAATGAACTAAAACCACTGGACTGGTGGAAGTCGCAATCACTTGTTCTTCCAGCGAAGATAATAAATGTAGCTACTCAGCTACTGACTGCATCGGCTTCATAGGCAGGAGTAGAGAGATTGTTTTCTTCATTTGGTTTTGTGCACACAACAGTCCGAAACCGCTTAGGAACTGCTAAAGCAGGACAACTAGTTTTCCTATTAAAAGTCCTAAATAAACAGTAGGCTTAAAGGACTGATGTATTCACTGAAGTACAGTACAGTATATACACCTCTATATACACCTCACAGCCCCCCCCATGCACCTCTATATACATCACAGCCCCCCCATGCACCTCTACAGTATATACACCTCACAGACCGTGTATATACTGTAGAGGTGCATGGGGCCGGGGCTGTGAGGTGTATACACTGTAAGGTGCATGATGCACCTCTACAGTGTATACTACACCTCACAGCCCCCCATGCACCTCTACAGTATGTACACCTCACAGACCCCACCCATGCACTTCTACAGTATTTACATCTCACAGACCCCCCATGATGCACCTCTCTATATACATCTCACAGCCCCCCAAGCACCTCTACAGTATATACACTTCAAAGACCCCCACCTCTATAATACACCTGACCTCACACAGACAGCCCCTGACTGTGCTTTACAGGGTTCAGCTCCTCAGAGGTGACTCACAGCCGCCTCGCGCTTCCCGCCCTCACACAGGAGAAGTCTCTCCATCGCAACGGGCACAGCGCAGGAGCCCCGCCCACTCCCGTCATGTGACCCTCGCCACTGCTCCCGCAGCCTCTTCCCCGCCCGCCCTCTCGTGTCACCGCAGCCGCAGGTCCTTGTCCTCCGTCCAGGGCCGGCTCCAGGTTTTTACGGGCCCCGGGCGAAAGAGCCTCAGTGGGCCCCTTTAACACAGACCACGATTCATGATGCACAGATACGGCAGAGAAATATGGGTATAGTACAATGCCAAATACTTCACTTCTTCCATTACATGAGTGATATCTATTGTAAATTGTACAATAGCTCAAAAACCGCCAAATCCTCACAGCGCACAGTACAGACCGGACAGTACAGTCCTCCATACAATATTATGGGCACCACAGTCTCCCCCTCATCACCCATATAATACCCCATGCAGGATGTCACCCCCCATATAATACTCCATACAGAATACTGGACCCAAAATAATGCTCCATACAGAATACTGGACCCAATATAATGCTCCATACAGGATACTGGTCCCCATATAATGCTCCATACAGGATACTGGTCCCCATATAATGCTCCATACAGGATACTGGTCCCCATATAATGCTCCATACAGGATACTGGTCCCCATATAATGCTCCATACAGGATACTGGTCCCCATATAATGCTCCATACAAAATATGGAGCTCTCCTCTGCGCTGTACTGCGTTCTTCACTGTTACGGCTCAGGAAAGGGCGCTGTGGAAAGACTCCCCATTATCATCATGATTGCCTCCCCATCATCATCAATTCCTCCCCATCATCATCAATGCCTGCCCATCATCATCATCTTCTCCCCATCATCATCAATGCCTCCCCATTATCAGCAATGCCTGCCCATCATCATCTCCTCCCCATCATCATCAATGTCTGCCCATCATCATCTTCTCCCCATCATCAATGCCTGCCCATTATCATCATCTTCTCCCCATCATCATCAATGCCTCCCCATTATCAGCAATGCCTGCCCATCATCATCTTCTCCCCATCATCATTGCCTCCCCATTATCAGCAATGCCTGCCCATTATCATCTTCTCCCCATCATCAATGCCTCCCCATTATCAGCAATGCCTGCCCATCATCATCTCCTCCCCATCATCATCAATGTCTGCCCATCATCATCTTCTCCCCATCATCAATGCCTGCCCATTATCATCATCTTCTCCCCATCATCATCAATGCCTCCCCATTATCAGCAATGCCTGCCCATCATCATCTTCTCCCCATCAACAATGCCTGCCCATTATCATCATCTTCTCCCCATCATCATCAATGCCTCCCCATTATCAGCAATGCCTGCCCATCATCATCTTCTCCCCATCATCAATGCCTCCCCATTATCAGCAATGCCTGCCCATCATCATCTTCTCCCCATCATCAATGCCTCCCCATTATCAGCAATGCCTGCCCATCATCATCTTCTCCCCATCATCAATGCCTCCCCATTATCAGCAATGCCTGCCCATCATCACACACAGACAGCACACAAGCACTCTCTCTCACATACATACATACATACATACACACACACACACACACACACATACATACACACACAAAGCACCGCACTACATACCAGGGTGGATTGATTTAAATCACGCCGATTTAAATCAACGATTTAAATCATGATTTAAATCAAATGATTTTTTTCTATTTAAATCAGATCAATTTAAATCGTGATTTTAATCATGATTTAAATCACTGATTTAAATCAAAAGATTTTTTTAATATAAATCACGATTAAAATCTAAAACTTTCAATCATTGTTCAATTAACTCCACAATTCTAGCTTGGTTTCACTTTCTGTAGCTTGGTTTCAGTTTCTTTTTCCATTCAGTTGACATGCCCAAACTTGTTGGATAGTCAGTCAGCAGTACTTGGCTGTAGTAACAATCAAACTTCAGAAGTGATCTGCGTGAGCCATGGCAGGTCGTAAGAGAGACCCTATTTGGGTTCATTTTGTTGAGATGCCAGCAGAGCTTGGAAAGAAAGGTGGGAGAGCAAAGTGCAAATACTGTCAAAAGGATATCCAAGGACTTGTTTGCCGTTTGAAATCACATTATGAAAACTGCAACCAGAAGGGAAATGAAGATGTTGATAGTGATACAACTAATGTCAATGAACCCCCACCGCTTCTTATGCACCAGGACCCTAGCACTAGTGGTAAGTCTGGCAATTACAACCTATTTTAACAGACGTTTTACTGGGATGGTTAAAGTCTATGAAAAGAAAAATTTCTAGCACTAGTTCTGGAGTATAGAATTTAAATTTATGTTAAGGCAATATTTCACAGAAGATTAACGTTAAGTAAAAATAAAAGAGTGTGTATACGCCTATTTTTTTTTTTTATTGTAGGCTACAATTCACTTTTGAAGTCTGCCAAATTGACCATTTTTTTAAAAAAACATTTTTAAAACTTTTGTGACATAATTTTTTTCAGTTGCTCTGATATTACTAGTATTACAGCAACTTCACCGGAAACTTGAGTAGCATAACTTTTGAGACAGCCCTTATAGGACGAGGACCATTACATTGTTCAAAAAGTTTGTTTCAAAATATTTTCGTTATATTTCTTCAAATACGCAGTCGAATTATATTTTTAATTACTGTGCTTTCAGGGTCAAATATGGCTTGTGCTGCACGTGACAATCAATATCTGGGTACAACTTCAACAAAGCAGCCCAACAAAAAACTTTGCGTGCAAAGTGTAGAAAAATTTCTCTTAAAGACTACGACGAGCCAGAAAGAACATTTTGATGAATTAATTGCTAAATTCATATTTGCAACCAATTCTTCTTTCCGACTAGTTGACACCCATTGTTTGTACAAATGATCGAAGGAATAAGACCAGGCTACAAACCACCAAGTAGATTTGATATCTCAGGAAAACATCTTCAGGCTGTATACGACAAAGAAAGAGCGGCTTGTACAAAATATTTGAAAGACAAAGTGGCTCGCCAATACTAACCATGACATTGTGGCAACTGTGCTGAAATTGAAGTGTGAATCTGCACCATTTCAAAAATACATGTTTGCAGATAACGTCGTTAATGAACTAAAACCACTGGACTGGTGGAAGTCGCAATCACTTGTTCTTCCAGCGAAGATAATAAATGTAGCTACTCAGCTACTGACTGCATCGGCTTCATGGCAGGAGTAGAGAGATTGTTTTCTTCATTTGGTTTTGTGCACACAACAGTCCGAAACCGCTTAGGAACTGCTAAAGCAGGACAACTAGTTTTCCTATTAAAAGTCCTAAATAAACAGTAGGCTTAAAGGACTGATGTATTCACTGAAGATGTTTGCTTACTTCAAACGTTAGAGATAGGCTATTGTTAAAAAGTACTTAAGGTACTGCCACACTAAACAATCCCGCTAGCGATCACAATAACGACGCATACTAATGCGATCGCTAGCGGGATTGTTTCTATATCGCTAAATGCTGCCGCATTTAGCGATATAGTTAACGACGCTATCGCCGTTAGCGATCTTCTTAACGACTTTAGCGGTACAAAAGTACCGCTAAATCGCTAAGAAAAGGTGCCACACAGCAATAAGATACTTACCCAGCGGGAGCGCCAGCGATGAAATAGGGTCCGGAACGATTCCAGCGACGAGCGAGATCACAGCAGGAAGCTCGTCGCTGGAAGCTGCCGCACTGAACAACATCGCTAACGGTATCGCTAAATAGTGACGTTTTTTAGCGATCCCGTTAGCGATATTGTTTAGTGTGGCATACCCTTTACTCTCTGTAGTTCAATTCTGATTGTTTAATAGTGCAAATAAAAATTATTAGGTTTCATAATCATCAACTGTTTTAATATTTTTATTTGTGTAAAATAATTTGATTTGCAAAAAGACAAAGTTTTGCTTGTGTACAACTTGATTAAAAAATCCTATTTAAATCCAAAAAATCCGATTTAAATAAAAAAAATCCGATTTAAATAAAAAAAATCCGATTTTTTTGATTTTTTTAAAAAAATCATGATTTTTATCCACCCTGCTACATAACACACACAGAGACAGAGACACACACACAGAGACGTCTTACCTGTTCAGCGTCCCCGCGCTCTGTGCCACAGCCGGCCGCTGAATGATGACGTCATTCAGCGGCCGGCTGTGAGGGGAAGCGCCGGCGCCCCCTGGAGCCCGGAGCTGCCGCAGCGGAGGCACGGGAGGGGTAAGTATTGTTGCCAGCTGCTGCCGGGGCCCTGAGCAGGCGGGGGGGTGCCAGACTGCGAGTGGGCCCCCCCGCCTGCTCAGGGCCCCGGCACTGGCCCGGGTGTGCCGGCCGGTGCTGACGCCGGCCCTGCCTCCGTCCTGCGGCGGATAGCGCCCACCCCGGATCGGATTCGGAGGCGCCGGCCGACTCCGAGGGCGCACCGGGACACGTCCCGGTGTCCCGGTGGGCCAGCACGCCCCTGTATCTCACGCTATACATTACACAGGAACACACTACAATGCAATACAATTTACATGACACAGTATATACAAAGACGCATGACATAATACACATGACGCGATTGGTGTCTTCATGGTCAGGAACGCGATAGCACAGTCCACCACCCTTACATTACATCCTGAGGAGGTGCTCCTCACTGCACTTTATTACTGCATTGCACATCCCATGCAAATGCTCATGACTGTACTTTGTTGCTGCACTGCACATCCCCAAGAAGCGCTCTTTACTGCAATGTGTGTAAGCACAGAATGATGCATCTGAGGTGGCAGGTGAATGTAAATCAAATTGAAAAAGAGGATGAAATGAAATGCAGTAACTTCTTCCAGCAGTGAGAACAGCTTGGTAGCCTGACAATAATACAACCGCTCACTGCCCTGATGTTCTGATCATCACTTGCAGCATCCCTGGCCTCCTGTCACAGCTCGCCAATGAACACTATGAGCAGTGACAGGGAATGATTGTAGATCACAGCACAGCTGTGAATGGACAAAATGGAGCCTGGTTCCCCCACAGCTGTGATCTGTACAGCCTAGGGGACATGCCCAGTTCACAGCTGAGGCAGCCACAGTGTAGGACAGTGATGGCGAACCTTGGCACTCCAGCTGTTGGAGAACTACAACTCCCAGCATGCCTCAACTGCTGCAGGTTGCAAGGGCATGCTGGGAGTTGTAGTTTTACAACAACTGGAGTGCCAAGGTTAGCCATCACTGGTGTAGGAGATGCTGTCAGACACCAACTGCATATCCTATGGCCTGTGGCCAGGGCCGGCTCCAGGTTTTTATGGGCCCCGGGCGAAAGAGCCTTAGTGGACCCCTTTAACACAGACCACAATTCATGATGCACAGATACAGCAGAGAAATATAGGTATAGTACAATGCCAAATACTTCACTTCTTCCATTACATGAGTGATATCTATTGTAAATTATACAGTCATGGCCAAAAGTTTTGAGAATGACACAAATATTATATTTTCACATGATCTGCTGCCCTCTGGTTTTTATGTGTGTTTGACAGATGTTTTTATCACAGACAGAAATATAATAATTGCAAACATATGAGTAACAAAAGCTTATATTGACAGTTAGAATGAGTTAATGCAGCAAGTCAATATTTGCAGTGTTGACCCTTCTTCTTCAGGACCTCTGCAATTCTCCCTGGCATGCTCTCAATCAACTTCTGGACCAAATCCTGACTGATAGCAGTCCATTCTTGCACAATTAATTCTTTCATTTTGTCAGAATTTTTAGGTTTTTGTTTGTCCACCCGTCTCTTGATGATTGACCACAAGTTCTCAATGGGATTAAGATCTGGGGAGTTTCCAGGCCATGGACCCAAAATCTCTATGTTTTGTTCCCTGAGCCATTTAGTTATCACCTTTGCTTTATGGCAAGGTGCTCCATCATGCTGGAAAAGGCATTGTTGATCGCCAAACTGCTCCTGGAGGGTTGGGAGAAGTTGCTCTTGGAGGACATTCTGGTACCATTCTTTATTCATGGCTGTGTTTTTAGGCAAGACTGTGAGAGAGCCGATTCCCTTGGCTGAGAAGCAACCCCACACATGAATGGTTTCAGGATGCTTAACAGTTGGCATGAGACAAGACTGGTGGTAGCGCTCACCTTTTCTTCTCCGAATGAGGCATTTTCCTGATGTCCCAAACAATCGAAAAGGGGATTCATCAGAGAAAATAACTTTACCCCAGTCCTCAGCAGTCCACTGCCTGTACCTTTTGCAGAATATCAGTCTGTCCATGATGTTTTTTCTGGAGAGAAGTGGCTTCTTTGCTGCCCTCCTTGAGACCAGGCCTTGCTCCAAGAGTCTCCACCTCACAGTGTGTGCAGATGCACTCACACCTGCCTGCTGCCATTCCTGAGCAAGCTCTGCACTGCTGGTAGCCCGATCCCGCAGCTGAAACACTTTTAAGAGACGGTCCTGGCGCTTGCTGGTCTTTCTTGGGCGCCCTGAAGCCTTTTTGGCAACAATGGAACCTCTCTCCTTGAAGTTCTTGATGATGCGATAGATTGTTGACTGAGGTGCAATCTTTCTAGCTGCGATACTCTTCCCTGTTAGGCCATTTTTGTGCATTGCAATGATGACTGCACGTGTTTCATTAGAGATAACCATGGTTAACAGAAGAGAAACAATGATGCCAAGCACCAGCCTCCTTTTAAAGTGTCCAGTGGTGTCATTCTTACTTAATCATGACAGATTGGTCTCCAGCCATGTCCTTATCAACACCCACACCTGTGTTAATGTAGCAATCACTGAAAAGAGGTTAGCTGGTCCTTTTAAGGCAGGGCTGCAATGATGTTGAAATGTGTTTTGGGGATAAAGTTCATTTTCTAGCCAAATATTGACTTTGCAAGTAATTGCTGTTAAGCTGATCACTCTTTATAACATTCTGGAGTATATGCAAATTGCCATTAGAAAAAGTGAAGCAGTAGACTTTGTAAAAATAAATATGGGCAGCACGGTGGCTCAGTGGATAGCACTACAGCCTTGCAGCGCTGGAGTCCTGGGTTCGAATCCCACCTAGGACAACATCTGCAAGGAGTTTGTATGTTCTCCCCGTGTTTGCGTGGGTTTCCTCCGGGTACTCCGGTTTCCTCCCACACTCCAAAAACATACTGATAGGGAATCTAGATTGTGAGCCCCATCGGGGACAGCGACGATAATGTGTGCAAAACTGTAAAGCGCTGCGGAATCTGTTAGCGCTATATAAAGATTATTAAGATTATATTTGTGTCATTCTCAAAACTTTTGGCCATGACTGTACAATAGCTCAAAAACCGCCAAATCCTCACAGCGCACAGTACAGACTGGGCAGTACAGTCCTCCATACTATATTATGGGCACCACATAGTCTCCCCCTCATCACCCATATAATACCCCATGCAGGATGTCACCCCCCCATCCCCCATATAATGCTCCATACAGAATACTGGACCCAAAATAATTCTCCATACAGAATACTGGACCCAATATAATGCTCCATACAGGATACTGGTCCCCATATAATGCTCCATACAAGATACTGGTCCCCATATAATGCTCCATACAAAATATGGAGCTCTCCTCTGCGCTGTGCTGCGTTCTGCACTGTTACGGCTCAGGAAAGGGCGCTGTGGAAAGACTCCCCATTATCATCATCATTGCCTCCCCATCATCATCATTGCCTCCCCATCATCATCATCGCCTCTCCATCATTATCATTGCCTCCCCATCATCATCATTGCCTCCCCATCAACATCATTTTCTCCCCATCATTATCATTTCCTCCTCATCATCATCATTGCCTCCCCAACATCATCATTGCCTCCCATCATCATCATCATCACTGTCCTCCCCCCACCACCATCACACGGACATCACCGCAGCACACAAGCACTCTCTCACATACATACATACATACACACACACACACACACACACAAAGCACCGCACTACATACACACACACTGATACACACAGACGCACACAGACACATGCACATCACATCTCACCTGTCCGGCTCTCTGCCATAGCCGGCCGCTGAATGATGACGTCATTCAGCGGTGCTGCTGTGAGAGGAAGTGCAGGCGCCCCCTGGAGCCCGGAGCTGCGGCAGCGGAGGCACGAGGAGAGGTAAGTATTGTGCCGGCTACTGCCGGGGCCCTGAGCAAGCGGGGGGCCCAGTGGCGGTGCTGACACCGCTCTCCTCCGCTAACGGGCGCAGGGGTGCCCGGCGGCAAGTGGGCCCCCTGCCTGCTCAGGGCCCCGGCACTTGCCCGGGTATGCCGGGTGCTGACGCCGGCCCTGCCTGTGGCTGCTGTATTTGAAGTGTGTAAGTGTCATGCTCAGACATTTATGTACCAACAGATAAAAATGACAGCCCCTAGTGACTGCAAAAAAAAGTAATAAATTATTATTTTTTTCAAATAGTACATTTAATTTTACTTATTAAACATAATTGATTAAATGATCAGTAATCATTACCGTATTTTTCGGGCTATAAGACGCACTTTTTCCCCAAAAAAATTGTGAGGAAAATGGGGGGTGCGTCTTATAGCCCGACCGCAGCTTACCGGGGGGTTGCGGCAGCGGTGTGGCGGTGGCTGTGGCAGAGATGCGGCGTGGCAGAGGCGCGGTGGGCGGCGTGCACCTGAGGAGGGTCCCTTCCTCAGGTGGTGAGGTAATTCCGCGGCACCGAGAGCAGACAGGACAGCAGAGCCGGGTTTGTCGGTGGTGGCGGCCATCTTCCTGAGGCGGCGCGTGCGCAGATACAGTACTCTGCTTCCTGTGGCTTCAGGAAAATGGCCGCGGTAGGCCGCGCATGCGCAGATAGAGATCACGGCGGCCATTTTCCTGAAGCCCCAGGAAGCAGAGTACTCTGCGCACGCGCCGCCTCAGGAAGATGGCCGCCACCACCGACAAACCCGGCTCTGCTGTCCTGTCTGGTCTCGGTGCCGCGGCATTACCTCACCACCTGAGGAACCACGCATATCAGGACAGAACAGGGGGAGCCAGCCACGCACACCAGGACAGCGACAGGGGGAGATACGCATAACAGGACAGGATGAGGTGAGCCAGCCACGCATACCAGGACAAGATGGGGGGAGCCAGCCACGCATACCAGGACAGCGACAGGGGGAGATACGCATAACAGGACAGGATGAGGGGAGCCAGCCACGCATACCAGGACAGCGACAGGGGGAGCCAAGTATAGTAGGACAGGATGGGAGAGCCAGCCATGCATACCAGGACAGCAACAGGGGGAGCCATGCATACCAGGACAGGACGATGGCCGCCACCACCGACAAACCCGGCTCTGCTGTCCTGTCTGCTCTCCTTGCCGCGGCGTCACCTCACCACCTGAGGAAGGGACCCTGCTCAGGTGCACGCCACCCATCGCGCCTCTGCCACCGCCACACCACTGCCACAAACCCGGCTCTGCTCTCCGTGCCGCAGCGTCACCTCACCTGAGGAAGGTGAGTACAGTATCAGCATCACCGCACCTCTGCCACACCACTGCCGCAACTCCTGCTGTACCACCGCCGGCCCACAGGTACCTTAAAATTCGGACAATAAGACGGACCCCCATATTGTAAAAATCTTTTTTTCTGCTATTTCCACCCCAAAATTTGGGGTGCGTCTTATGGTCCGGTGCGTCTTATAGTCCGAAAAATACGGTAAATCAAAAATAAAAATCGCAACACATTCTCTATAAAAGAACTACTGTGTTGCATTTACCTGTTTGCATGACTAATTGTCTCCATACATTTACCCCAGATCAGTGTTGCAGCTGTGCGCTGAGAGTATATATAGAGTATATATGAGACAAAATTTGATGGTGCGTTCTACATCTCTAGCAAAACACTATGATGGAAAGATTTTTACCTATTTTCAATTCTGGACTCACTTATGGTTCTTGCTTACAAATACTGATACAAAATACTAACCAATTACAGATGTATGAAAGTGGCCAAAATCCCTGGATCAAAATCCCACTCTCAAATGTCTAGTACCCATAATATTATATTTTTTCAAAAGAGCAATCCTTCGTAGCCCTTATTGAACTGGAACAGAAATCAAGAATGTCCTGCCAGAAATGTCAGTCATGCTCGTGTGGAACTTGTCTAACAATTTGAATGGCAATCAGGAAAAAACAAAACATAAAATTGAATATTGGTGTAAAAAATGAACATTGCCACACAAAATAAAATAAGGTTCAAGAAAACAAAGTAACTTTGAGAAAAATATTGCTGACATTGGCTCTCTTTAATACTTCCACCAGTTTAATGTAGGGCAAAGCTAAAGTTGCTAAATCAAACTTCTCCAGATTTTGCTGTTTCCAGAATATTATGAATTTATGGGATCAGCTTGTTATTTGCCATGGCAGATATAATGTGTATGATGTGGGTGTATGAAAGCCCCTAGGCCTTTTGAATATTGACAGAACTGGCACAATATATGCATTCTCTGTGTTGTTGAAACCCATCAATGATATCCTCATCTGCCATTGTAAGCTGTGACAGGGTGTCTGTTTCATTACAATCCTTATGGGTAAAATTTCAAAGTGCTTGTAAAAATAAGAAACTTTGCAATTTACCTCCTATTAAAAATTCTCTCTATTCTCAAGGTTGAAGTATTTTTAATTCTAGTGTGTACTGCTCATTGCCAAGGTTACTGACCCCTCACTGTAGGCTATCAGAGGTGTGAAGTTTCCTAGGCAAGAAGTGCAACGCTTGCAAAATTTTTGCAATAGAGCTTAAAAGCAGTAAGGTGGAACCACTGTGCCATAGTCCAAGAAGAGCCTGGAGGGGCGTAGCTAGGTGAGCACCTGACTCTTCACTAGAGCCCCTGATGGCGGGGTTTGGCTTGGCTCCTGAGGAACACCAGGTGCTACTCTAGGACAGACCTCGGAAGCACGGCAGCTGACCCCCAAAGGTAGCTGGAATGGCAGGTTTGCACTGGCAGGTGTAGATGGATCCGGCTGATTTACGGATTGGCACGGCCAGTGCTGACAGGTCCGTTTGATATACAGATTGGCACGGCATGTGCAGGTGGGTCCAGCTGATATATACAGATTGGCCCGACAAGTGCAGGTGGGTCCGGTTGATACACAGATTGGCACGGCAGGTGTAGGCTGGTCCAGCTGATATACAGACTGACACTGCAGGTGCAGGCAGGTCCGGCTGTAATACAGACTGACAAGGCAAGTACTAGCAAGGAAGTTAAGGATGAACAGACACTAGCGGAACTAGTGGACAAGGGCCTGAGAACTAGCAAGCATGAATGGAAACAGACTAACAATGTTGTACAGGCAACTCCATGAAGGTGGAGATGCCCTAAATAGTAAGGGTCTCCCATTGGCTGGAGACACTTTGGGATGGTATGTGCGGCCCCTTTGAGAAAGATCGAGTGAGTGTGTGCGCTAAGCACAGTGCCCGGGGAGCAGCCGACTAGAAAGGAGGAGGAAGAGCGGGATGGGGGCCGCGGCAGTGAATGAGTCGGCATCCCTGCTGGGGGAGAGCGGCAGCGTGCAGGGACGCCGGTTCTACACAAACCCTGCTCTGAAGCCGCCGGTTCAGTGGTTGGGGTCAGGTTTAGTGCCTCTCTGATGCAACAGAAGCAAAGGTGCCTCTGTTTGTTTAATCGGAGAGCACAGAGCTTGGTCCAGCAGCTTAGACATGCTGAATGTTCGAAATGTCTATAAGGACACGCTCATATGTTCAGTATTTGGTCAGTATTTTACATCAATATTTGTAAGCCAAAACCAGGAGTGGGTGATAAATACAGAAGTGGTGACTAGTGTTGAGCGATACTTCTCGATATCAAGAAGTATCGGATTGGATCGGACCAATACCCAAATTCGTTGTAAAAAAAACGCTCATTTTTTTTCTACAAATTTACACCTTTAATTAACCCCTACATGTCTGAAATTTTGCACACATACACTCATGTAATTGTTAGTGAAAACCATATATCAAACTACATGAAATTACATGGTTAACTCTATGTAAACCATGTGTCATTTCATGTCGAGTCTGTAAATTCACAAAAGCCGGCAATTGAATTAGCGGCTATTATACTATGTAGAAGTGTATGTACTATAAATATATATATATATATGTGTCACAATGACATGTATATATATATATATATATATATATATGAGGTGTAAAATTGTTGAAAAAAAATGCTTGGGCTCACGCACTATTTTCTCAACCAGACAGACAAAGCAAGCGAGTGGGGGCAGATAATAATAGCCCAGAGAGGGACCATTATTTTTGGGCCCCCCCTGGCTACTAACATCTGCCCCCAGACACCCCAGAAAAGGTAAATCTATAATTAGATTCGCCCTTTCTGGCACTAAGCCCATCTATTCCCATTGCCCTGTAGCGGTGGCGAATAGGTTAAAGCCACCTTGCTATTGAAAGGTGACTTTAAGCCAGGTTAATAATTGAGAGCTGTCAATTAGACAACTATCAATTATTAATCCTATTGTATGAAGGGGACAGATGGATGCTCTTATCCATCAGGACACCACCAGCAGTGCTGCAGACACATTCTGAGAGAACTCTGGCTGCCAGGCATGACAAAACCTCCAAGGCATGAACTTTGGCCGAATTTTGCCGAATTTGAGGAAAATGTTCGGGAATCTGAGCATGAATCCGAATGTGCGAGGTTTGTGCCGAATTTGTGATTGGCAAACTTTTTCCGAACAAGTTCTCTCATCTCTAATTTGTGATCACATCAGCAAAATTGATTTCTGAACTAATGTGGCCTGTTCATAATCAATTAGCACTATTTTTGTATAAGTTTGGCTAGTCATTCTCTACATCAATGTAGTATTTTTTTACTTATGCACTTTCACTTATTGATTGCTGTTTTACTATTATTTATGCATTTGTATTTATTGACATCTATTAATTTTTTTCTTTTTGGGTCTTTGGTGTTATAACTTAATAATTATTAATAGTTGTATCTAACATATACAACAACAATGATCTGTATGTGCCCTTGCTCCTCTTCCACATTGGATGCTTGATTTTTGCATTGTCTTTGTGAATTTAAGGTGGACAACCAATTTTTTTCAAGGGACAATAGTCTATTGTTTGTTTTTTGCTGTTTTTCATAATGTGGACCTCAATGAAGCAGCACTATATTTTATATATCTATGAATTTTGTTGGTTCTTCCTTTGGGTGTTTGGCTTTATAAGGCACTTATAAGTGTCCAAAATACATTCGTAAATAAGCTGTTCAAAATGAAAGACTGTTTTTTGGTGCAAAGTATGCCAGAATTCTGGTGAATTCAGCTTGACAAATCTCTCCAAATGGAGCATATTTTTCAGTCCGTCTAATTCTTAGCGCAAACTTAGACTAGACAGTATTAAAATTGGTCCAATTTATCAAAGTGGTTCATACTGTTTGATAAATCTGTCTAATTTTAAGACTGTCTAGTTTAGGTTTATGCTACCTATTAAGTTGGATAAGTAAATGTCAGAAATTTGATTACATTTGTAGCAAATTTTTTGGAGCACATCAACTTTCTACGAAGTCTTGCTCCTTTTTTGAACAAGTCTTACAAAGTTCCTAAATGACAAAATACAGAAGGAAAACAAAGGGGGCAGAAATGTTCTGGGTGCTTCGATGGAGGCTTTCTTTTTCCTTTTTCATCCTGAATTGTGTCTCCAGCTACTGCGCAAGAGGGTGTGGAGCCGGCGGTCTTTGCGGCAGCTGAGCGGGAAAGCCAAACATCATACACCTCCTCCAAGAGTGTGCTTATTCAGTACAGTGGTGCAGCTCCTACCCAGAATTTGGAAATTTGCAGATATACAGTCTAGTAACTAATATTTATTTTGCTAGAATGTTATTCTTGTAGGTACTATGTTGGGAATCTGTTGTCTAATGTATCCACAGACCCCAGTAGCTAAACATGTACTATATAAGTGTGATTGTGACATACAACATGGTTGGCAGGTTTACGTCGATATACGGCTTCCTCAACCATTTTGAAAAGCATTTTTAAGAGAGAAGTCGATCTGATTACATTCAAATTCATCAAATCTGTTAAATTTTACTGGGAAATTTGATTTACAGCGGATTTATTCTCTGTGAATTGAATTGAATGTCCCTTATTATGCTTAAGAGTCTGGTCAGACACAAGGGCATAATAAACGTAAGAGAAGAAAAACCAAAACAACCAATTTTCTCCTCACCACTCACCTACGCTTCTCATTGTCCCCTGTACAGTCCTTGGCATCTTTCTTACCGATGCTGCACTCTGAAATCCTAGGCATCTTCATGATAGGTTGGGACTTCTGGCCATGACTAGACCCATGATGTCCCTGCACATGATGTTGCAGCGAACTTACAACACGCAAAACCAGAGACGTCGTGGGCTTGGTCACAACTGGAAGTCCTGGCTTAGCGTGAAGATGACCAACGTTTCATTGTGTGGTGGAGGTAAGAAGAGGTGACGATGACCATACATCAGAGAGTGTCCAGCAAAGACCTGTGGATGAGCAGTTTGGTAAGTGTTAGTTTTTTTTTAAAAAAACTAAAGGTTAAAAAATGTTAACCTTTTGTTTGCTCTCTACAGCTCAGCAAAGTGGTGGCCAGGCGGTAAACATCTTGCTGTATTCGCATGGAGGGAATTACAAAAATTGGCATAGTGGAAAATACAGACTTTTGCAAAAATTTTAGTAGAATTCAATTCCATATAAATTCAGTCAACTCTCACTGTAAGTCAATGACACACGTACATATGCAACTGTATAGCATATTTTCATCAGTATACTTCAACTAGAGTTAGTAAAATCTTAGGACCTTTAACCCCTTGCTACCCTCTTTTCTCCAGCTTGGTTTTCATAGAGTGTAAGTGTCGCCCAAAGTAGCAACTCATATATTTTGCAGCAATTATACTTCAGCTCTAAAATGACTCACCAAGACAGCTGTAAAAACTGAGGTAATGGACAAAAGCAGCAATGCCAATAACTGATTATACCTGAAATTTGTATTATAGCTAAGAGAGCCAAAGTCTGTTTTCTTGCCATTACCAATACCGCTACTTATCTCAATTTTGGATCAGCTTTTGCAAAAAGAAATGCTCTCTCACATAGGACACAATTATGTTGCACCAGATCTTATATAAGCAAGTTCAGCTTCTTTCACTTGTAGAGTGGGAAATAAAATTACTGAGATTCTGAACATCACATTATAGTAAATAGCTTATAAAAATTTGTGCTGTCTGAACCAAAAGAAAAATAATTACCATATGTTTCAGCAATAACAAAATAGGAATAAAAGGGATGAGCAGTGGATGATAGGCATGAGGAAGCAAACCATACAGATAGAAAAGAAAATCAAAATGCTTCCCTTCTCCCTTCCACAAACAACAGTGCACACTTAAGGGATATAGGAATACCTAGTTCTTACAGATTTTCAAGTATACGAGATGGAGAAGAATGATGTACTAATTGTAACATGGCCGCCAGACAGGTCCTAGAGGGGAGATATGTATCATCAAGGCTGGTAGCCTCGGTTATGTAAGCCCGAGAAAGCATGACCCAACACATATAGTGCTGAGAGCATTAATAGGGTGTATCGGGCCTGGGTTTACCAGCAGTTAAAGAGATTTGTGGGACTGACTGCTAACATATCCCCACCATGGGGCATGGTATGGCAGATAAAAAGGTGACCAGTTGTCTCATTCAATGTCTGTGTGTGGAGGTTGGCAGACCCCCAGTATTGTTTGTCTTTGCTAAGGACTCATGAACTGGACACTAATCCAAGAGAACAAACCAGCAATACTGTTTCGACTATTTTCTTTGTGCTTTTGCTTTGTGCCGGAAAAGGTTGTTTTCTTTGGTTTCCTGAGTGGTTTATGAAGTCTTAATAAACCCACCTGGACATTTTTATTGAAACTGCTTCCTGTGCCTACCTCAATTGCAACCGAGTGAGTAGAAATCCTACATTACCCATTACAGGTTATGCTAGAAGTAATTTTCAGGGGCAATGAAAGAATTATGCACATCTTATCCTGTCCAGAGACACATCCTGCTCCACCACACGTGCCGTATCCTGGACAAGAATTTCATATTTATGTTCAAGTTTGGGCACTGTATGAAGATTAGTTTATTAAACTTTATATTAAAGGAAACTCTAGAGATAAACCTAGGTCTGATCCATGGAGACTACAACGTTTTTGCTCAGTGTACTTTCTTCTGTAAATATTGCACAAACTCACCATGTTGGACACACTCACACGCTATAAAAGTGTTCCACAAAAGCTACCACTCGAATTGCAGCGAGGAATACAATGGGCCTCTCGCAAATTTAAAGCACTGAATTGTTGCTTTCAGCAACAAAGACAGATTTACTGTTAGACAGTTTTAATAATTGAGGCCCTATAAGCTGTATGAGAGCCCTTTGGTTTTTGTGTGTTAAAATGGTAGTCCAGGACTTATATATTGATATATAGTAAACACGAACAGAACTGTGGTTTCTCTTGAGATTAGCTACTACACGGTGTCTTGCATCACAAATTATTTACATCCAGCCATCATGGAAACTGCAAACCGCTGATCAGTGAGGGCTCCGTGTGCCAGATCCCCACCAATCAGATATTGGTGACCTATCTTAAGGATAGGTTATTAATTTCTAAGTCATTTGGATGTTTTGGGTTGTCATTATGAGTTAACAAGAGAAAGCACAGTAGTTTGACAATAAATGGCTTCACCCAACCACTAACCATGAGTGGAGAAAAAGTTTTGGTGATATCATTCATATTCTCTGATGAAAGGTCAAGAAAGCAAAAATTCTGCCGAGGTATGTAAACTTTTGAGCACAACTGTATGTATAATTATTTTTTTTACACAAATTGAGTCTAGTGCATTATTTTACTGCATTGTTAAAGGTTATATTTTGGGTTGTATTTAGTCAGTTATATTTATGGGATATAATCTATTTGTTATGATGTTGATTATAATTGGCAAAAGTTCACCCACAGATAAGGATTAGTGATGACTGAGCAAACGTGCTCGCCACTACTCGGTACTCACCCAAATATCACGGAACTCGGGGTACTTGGAGAGCACCGAGTATTACTGGGATTACTCGGCGGGTACTCGGGTCTCCACCAGCATTTTTGAAGGACTTTAGAGACCCAATCACGCTGCAGGGATTGTCTGCCAGGCAATGAAACACCGCAGTTATCTTTGCTGTGGTTGTGCAGTGATTGGCTGGCCGCACAGCATCATCAGGTGTATTAGAAACTATTGTAATACATCATCAAGTGTATTAGAACTGCTCGGCGGCACCTTTCACATATCTGTGCGGGGTTGTGCCGGGCTCTGCCGGGGCTGTGCAGGGCTGTGCCACTGCTGTGTGGGGCTGTGCGGGGCTGTTCCGGCCTTTGCCAGTGCTGTGCATGGCTGTGCCGGCCTCTGCTGGTGCTGTGCGGGGCTGTGCCGGCCTCTGCTGGTGCTGTGCGGGGCTGTGCCGGCCTCTGCTGGTGCTGTGCGGGGCTGTGCCGGCCTCTGCCGGGCCTGTTCGGGGCTGTGCCGGCCTATGCTGGTGCTGTGCGGGGCCTGTGCAGGCTCTGCTGGCTGTGCGGGCATCGTCCGATGGGACTACTTGTCCCATCCAGCTATGCCCGCTACAGCGACAGCATTATCGGATGATGTGAAAGTAGTATTCCCCTCATCAGGATAATGTGGTGAATGTAAAAAAAAACCACATACAGAACATACAACATATAACATAGAGTACATACTCACCGCACACACCTAATTCCCCGAAGCCTTCGTCTCCTGCAAATAATATTAAAATAAGCAACCTATATCCACCTTTCCGCCGTAAACCATTAATAACTAGTGTCTCATGTCGATCTCCCATGGAGAGGAGCTGATGCAACGGCTCTCCAGGGGCTCCAGTGATACAGTGATGGAGATAACCCTCTGCGCTGTATCACTCCGCCGGGAGGTCACAGGAGTTCACCTGTGACTTACAGCAGCACTACAGCGTGGGAATTTTCTCACGCAGCAGTGCTGCCGTAAAGTGAACTCCAATGACACACTGCGGGAGGGTTATCTCCGGTCAGTGTGTCATTGGAGTCCCTGTAGAGTGGTCACATCTGCTGATGTGACTGCTCTTTAGGGGAGATCGTCGTGGGAAACTCGTTTTTAAAGAGGGACTGCGTCGGAAAGGTAAGTATAGATATTTTTTTTTTTAATTTTTGCTTGTGATCGATGGCTTCGCTAGGATCTGGGCATACATTAAAAATTCTGAAAAACCGTGTTGTGTTTTATTTCATAAAAATTCTTTACATTTTAGAGGGGACTTGTACAGACAATAGAGATTACAGTATACTAACAAACAGATAGATCAAAACAGATACCAAGAAAAATGAGGGCCCTGCTCACAAGCTTCAAATCTGAGGAAAAAAGGGAGACACGAAAGGTGGATGGTAATACGATTTGCCAGCAGATTTGTTTTTCATTTTCAGATAGGCTTTTAATTTCTGTGTGCTTATCCTAATAATGCATTTTAAATATTCTTCAGATCACTTTACATGTGATGAAGGTAGCGTGCACCAGCATTTACCAGTGAGACCTGTCAATCATTTCTACACCCAGCAAGTTTCGCACTAAGTGTTCTATCTCCTCCTCATTGACCTTGTGAAATTCAACGCCAGTGAAAATAGGTGCAAGGTGCATGTTTAAAATACCTCTCCCCACATCGCGCAAGTAGCAATTGTTGTGCCTGCTTTGGACCGCCGGCTGACTGCATGATGAGGGGAAAAAAACCTTGATGACAGTTTCTGTCATTATCATACATGTTTCTGTCTGGACTTTGTGCCATTTACAGTAGAAGTTGTTTCTAATGAAGATAATTTAACGTAGACCGAGCCAAAATTCCCATCTGTAGGTGATTTATTTCTCATTTAAACTCCTCTTCTATTTTCCCATACTTAGGTAAGACATGGTCACAAAAAAGAAAAATATGAGGGAGGGAGGGTGCAAGAGTTCACAGGCGGGAAAAAAATGTGAAAAATCATCCGTCATTTTTATAAGAAAAATATATGGAGAGAAAAAGCACATTCTAATATATATATATGTAGACATGCACATCGGCCGGTGCTAATGATAGATAAATAATGTGTGCCTATAGATCATTCTGGACTGTTTTCATTATTTCACTATTGTTTCTATTACTGAAAGATAACAAAAAAGGGTTTATGTACTTTAGGAACTTTTATTTTTGCTATTTTTCAAATGTCACCTTTTTTTTCATACAAGACCTTTGCATGTGGCTGTCTGGAGTCACAAACTTTCATTAATCTTGTGAAACATTTTTTAATTGAATACATTAGTACAAGTTAGGGTTTGAGCACACAGCCATAGATGTATATCATACCGCAACGATAGCGGTGAATGGGGTGAGGTTTTACCTTCAGTATTATATAGAGGCATACAAAGATTGTTTTCAGCCTAATTATATCGGTTCTCCAACTTCCAAAGACATATTGAGAGAAAATTTAGATTGTGAGCCCCAATGGGAACAGCGATGATAATGTCTGTAAAGCGCGGCCGAATATGATCGCGCTATATAAGTAAAGCAAAATTAATAAATAATGAATATACCGTACTTATTATGAATAATAATGACATGTTCCATCTATCGTAGTTGTATTGGTTCTAGAGGAAAATAAGATTAATAAAAATGCCTCCAGCACAAGCATCATACAGTGAGGGATTCAAGGTGTGATTTTTTCATCTGTATGTTTTGGTGGATTTATAATAGGAAATAGTAGAAGAATTTGTCACTCATGGTGAAAAAAAAGGTGAACTTTTATTATGGTGGTCCACCAGACAACATGTGTCCAATACGTGAAGTTTCGGTCATCTTGTGACCTATTTCAAGGTTAGACATCTGGGTATGAACTCACGGATAAGGCCGGCGTCACACTGGCGACAGAATCGGACGACTGCAATACGATGAAAAATCGTATTGCAGTCTGCCCTATGTTAATCTATGGAGCAGCTCCTAGTATCAGATTTTTTGTGGTCCGTTTTAAACGTCCGTGTGCAATCGCAGCATGCTGCGATTGTCACCGATTGTGGGTCGACTATCGCCAATGCAAGTCTATGGGAGCGATGAAAAATCTGATTACAAACGGACCGCATGTGTGACTTGCGATTAAATCGCATCGGTGTCCTTTAGAAAAGCCGGCAATTCATCCCCGGCTATACTGTAAAATCACACTGACAGCTTTAATAAAGAATAGAAAGAATAGATATACACACATAGAATACATATATACATATATATATGTAATTGTGACATGTATATATATATATATATATATATATATATATTTATAGTTCCTAGACTTCTACATACTGTAATAGCCGCTAATTCAATTGCCGGCTTTTGTGAAATCACAGAAGCCGACATGAACTGATACATTGTTTCCACACAGTTAACCATGTCATTTCCTGTATTTTGATATTTGTTTAGAACTTACAATTACATGAGTGTATTTGTGCAAAATTTCAGACATGTAGGGGTTAATTAAAGGTGTAAATTCGTTGAAAAAAAATGCGTGGGCTCCCGCTGTATTTTCTCCACCAGACAGACAAAGCAAGCGAGTGGGGGCAGATAATAACAGCCTAGGGAGGGTACATTTTTTTTGTGCCCCCCCTGGCTACTAACATCTGCCCCCAGACACCCCAGAAAGGGCAAATCTATAATTAGATTCGCCCTTTCTGGCACTTTGCCCGTCTATTCCCATTGCCCTGTAGCGGTGGCGAATGGGTTAATAATGTCACCTTAATGTCACCTTAGTATTGAAAGGTGACCTTAAGGCAGGTTAATAATTGAGAGCTGTCAATTAGACAACTATCAATTATTAATCCTATTGAAGTAAATAAAAAAACACACACACACTTTAAGAATAAATAATTTTAATGAAATAAAAACACATATTTTTGACCATATTTTATTTTTCTCTTAATCCGTTCGAAGCCCTTGTTCTTCTAAAATAAATATAAAATAATAAAACAACATTATTCTTACCTATCTGGCAATCTGTCACGTCCCACGATGTAATCCTTCACAAAGGGTTAACTAGCAATCAGATAAGCTGCGCAAGTAATCCTGCGTGCTCATCTGATAGCTCCTGAAGGAATGAGCTTATCTCCTGCCGACAGGAGAGGATGTGATTAATGAATGAAACTTAATTGATTGTGTCCACTTTCACCTTAGGTCAGGTCACTGAAGTGAAAGTGGCAATAAATTAATTAAGCTCCATTCATGAATCTATTCCTCTCCTTTCGCTGGGAGAGTAACTTATTCATTCAGGGGAATACAGGTCTGAGACAGCATTATTAGCTCTCTGCGACCTGTAACCTGTTAACCCTTTCTGATGGATTACACCTGGGACCTGACTGTACATCAGATTGGTAAGAATCATTTTGCTTTTTTATTTTATTTTTATTACAGGAAATGGTTTTAGCAGGACAATAAAATATGGTCAAAAACTGTGTGATTATTTCATTAAACTTCTTTTTTATTAAACTGTGTGTTTGATTTTTCTATCATACAATAGGATTAATAATTGATAGTTGTCTAATTGACAGCTCTCAATTATTAACCTGCCTTAAGGTCACCTTTTAATACTAAGGTGACATTAAGGTGAGATTATTAACCCATTCGCCACCGCTACAGGGCAATGGGAATAGACGGGCAAAGTGCCAGAAAGGGTGAATCTAATTATAGATTTGCCCTTTCTGGGGTGTCTGGGGGCAGATGTTAGTAGCCAGGGGGGGCACCAAAAAAATGTACCCTCCCTAGGCTGTTATTATCTGCCCCCACTCGCTTGCTTTGTCTGTCTGGTGGAGAAAATACAACGGAGCCCACGCATTTTTTTTCAACAAATTTACACCTTTAATTAACCCCTACATGTCTGAAATTTTGCACAAATACACTCATGTAATTGTAAGTTCTAAACAAATATCAAAATACAGGAAATGACATGGTTAACTGTGTGGAAACAATGTATCAGTTCATGTCGGCTTCTGTGATTTCACAAAAGCGGCAATTGAATTAGCGGCTATTACAGTATGTAGAAGTCTAGGAACTATAAATATATATATATATATACATGTCACAATGACATGTATATATCTATATATATGTGTTCTATGTGTATATATCTATTCTTTCTTTTGTGATTGAAATACTATTCTTTTGGATCCATTATATGTCAGTTTTGCAAGCCTGCGAGAAATTCTCGCAAGTCAGATGAAAATCGGATGTTACAAGGTACACACACATGCGACTAAATCGCATCTTTGAAGGAAAATCGGATGACAGAAGGATGTGTGATGTTTGCATTTTGATCCGACAATCGACCGACTAAAACGGACCGATTTTTTTGTAGTTGTGTGTGACGCCGGCCTTAGTGTGCAAATAAGGCAGTGCTTGGGGAGAGCGCGACCTCTTGTTTTCTTCAGCATATTCACCTGTGAGTGTCGGACTCTTCTATTATTTGATATAACAGACTGGGACCCTATCCGGCACCCGCACTCACCAGGAGCGCCGTATTCCATTCTTATCACTTTATAATGGAAAACTGGATATAAATCAGAATATAGCAGTATATCATTTAATAAAGAATAATTACTTTATCTATATAGCGCCAACATATTCTGCAGCGCTTTACAATTAAGCAAAGAGATTTATTCTATATGGAAAAATTAATAGGCATCTATGCAATGATGATATATTAAGCAGAAGAGACACATTTGTCATTTTGGTGCTCTGACGTCATGAACACGTACGCCGTGCCGTCCATCATTGTAATTTTTCAATGTTTTACGAGCAATTTTGTATAAGACTGCAAGTAAATTTTTCACTGTCATTTCTCATACTGAGCCATCCCAAAGAATGAAATAATCCTCAACTTCACCTCTGCTCTATCTGCAAATAACTATAATGACATTTAACACTAGGACTACTGGACTCGTGACCCCGCCTAGAACTACTGAAAGGAGTCATTTTGACTCCTTGCTTGTTTTCGTTTATTTTTAGAGTTTCATTTGTGGTTATTTATTAATAATTATATTTTTTGTAATGTATTATTATTGTGAGATCCAACAGTAATGCTTTTGATTGTTTTTTTTCTGCTTTTCTTATTTTTCTACAGAAAATAACAATAATTATAATAGACGTTTTTCAAACTTTTTTTTATTCAAGTGCACACATATAAACAACAACTGAAGAACAAAAAGCAGAGAAAATGTAGGTGGAGGAGCATAAAAATGAAAATATGGCGCAGAATTCACCTTCTAAACATTTGGTGTTTCGCATTTTAGGCATTGCCTTTGATTTATGGCAGTACATTGCCACACAAAGACTTACCACAAGTCTTACAATTGCCGACAGATCTATTTTTCTTGCACTTTTCTTTGATCTGGCAAAATTTTGTTTGAACCATCACTTCTGAGCATGTAGAAACTTGGGACGTGGAACCCTTTTCCCTATCTGTGACATAAGGACCACTCAACTCTCTCACAAGCGTTTGCAAAAATGCCTTGCGTGACATTTTTTGGTGGGTTATCTCATTGAATATTATCCATGCATTTATACCCGCAAAGTCTAAGGCATTTTCAAATGCATGAACAGGCCATCTCCTTGTGCATGTTCGTGTGGTATATTTTCGTGCCATCTGATCCACTACATCTACTCCATATTTTGTTTCATTGTAAAACTTTACCGTTTCTGGAGTTTTTTTAGCGGAATCAGACGCAACAACAACATCTGGATGGACGGAACTCAAAATGACAACATTTTTGTTGGGCTTTCCTTGATATACTGTAAGTGTAAAATTGTCTTCATTTCTAAACACTTTAGTGTTGTACAATTCCTCTTTCATGGATTTTATTTCTTTAGGCACTTCTCGCCTTATCTTGTTCAGTGTTCCCACGATGGTTGTTCCTTTGCTTTTTAGCTGTTTAGCTAATTTTACTGAAGTAAAATAATTATCGGTTGTAACATTGCGACCTTTTTTCAAAAACGGGTCCAATAACTTCATTACCACATGGTCAGCTAAACGGTCCTCAGCACGGCGTGTGTCATCTTTGCCTAGATAAGGGAAGCCATTTGCCAGATATTTGCTCTCCTTATCAACAGCTAGCCAATATTTGTGGCCATATTTATCTGGTTTGGAAGGCATGTACTGCGTGAATGGACACCTAGTTTTGCTTGGGAAAAGTTGCTCATCCACCGTTATGTATGGGCCAGGTTTGTAACACGCAATACAATTTTCAATAAACCTGTCCCACACAGTAGAAAATAGAGCAAACTTGTCCGTTTGCAGTCTCTCCGATCGAGTAGATTTCTCATCAGATCTGAGAAACCTCATAATTTCAACAAAGCGGTCACTAAACATTGTCGCTTTGCAAAACGGTATTCCCCAGTCATTACACCAAATACTGCTAATCGAGTGACGGTTCGTGCCAGATATTCCACGAGCATAGAATATCGCAATGAATGCATCTAGCTCCTCATCAGATAGAGTAAACTGTAAATTATTGTTCCTGCATGCTTCTGCAAGCGTACAGTTCTTTATATGTGTAAATATATATGAATCAAAAATTAGCATAAGATAAGAGCCTAGAGGAAACAAGCTATTTTGTTCAGCGTTACACAGTAATACAAGCAGGTAAAACACAAGGAAAATGTGAAAAGTTGACATGTAAATTGAACTACATCTATATGAACATCAGGGTAAATAAGACAGAGTGAAAAAATTATGCACAAAACTTTATAGCAACATTTAGTGACAAAAGGACCTCAAAATATAGTAGGGAGTCAAAATGACTCCCTTCAGTAGTTATTGGTAAATTTTGAAAAAAACGCGCAAATTTTTCACCAAAATTATTTATTCTCACAAAATCTTTTTTCACATCATATTTGAGGAAAAGTCACCGAGTTTCAAGCCGGAATTCTGAAAAATGTAGTCACAGAAGAGAAATAAAAAACGAAAGGAGTCAAAATGACTCCATCAGTAGTTCTAGTGTTAAAGGTTCAAGACAAAACACAAACATCATCGGCCTCATGTAGGACCATATGTAATAAGGTCCCCGAGCGGATCATCATGTCACATATGTTGTTCACCAGTAACTCCGATCCTGACTCTTTCATCTTAGGTATAAATCCTATTCATATTCCTGACAAGTGAAATATACAAAGGTGCAGAATTAAAGGAGTAAGCCCATTGCTGATTATTTTCGTAAGTAGAAACAATGGTTTGAGATATATTTAACTCTTCCACTGCTACGGTGGTCTCCTCTGAAGTTATATGGTCTTCCTATACAAACAGTTAATGCCATCTGGTGGAAGATTAGAAAGGTACATGAAACCTAAAAAACAAATGTTTAGAGGAAATCCCATTCTATCAAACCGTTTCATTTTTTTTTCTCCCATGTCAGTTTGACTGAAATGTAAACTTAGCATTTAATATTTCAAGGATTGGAAGAATGATGATTGCGGTATTGGGATTAAAAGCTTAGAAAATAAACTGTGAAAACTTTTTATACAACAGAATATATGTATGGATTAATAATCATAACAGAAAAGCTTCCCTCCTCTAGATATTTTTCTAATCTATTTCAATATGTAATATTTCTTTTTTAATGTAGCCCAAATTTATTGTTAATTGCAACGATGAGAGGCACGATAACACTAGAATAAAAGTAACATGTTTTTAAAAATTAAATAAAAATTAATATATTAAAATAAGTTTAATTTGTTATACATTATTATTTTTTAATGTTTAAAATACGTACGTGTAATATAAATGTGGTTTCACCTGTTTTAATGAATTGAAATGTTTGTTATAAGCATTTCTACATTGTACAGGTTATATATATATACATATATATATATATCCTCTAGCTTAATCAATCTCCCTTTTTTTGAGTGCACAATTAACAATATAATGTACAAAAACATGTTGAACACTTTTTTTTACAAAACATGAATTTATATTCTTTGAGTGTTATTAGGATAAAATTGACTTGGGAAAATATACAATTAATCAGCTATTAAAATAATATTTATCAATTATTTTAGACATAAAATAACCTTTTTAACTATAATGTGATGTAATATGTTAGTGAATTAATAACCAAATAGACAAAAATCTAAAAGTAAGAAAATCTAATATTCCTAAACCCCCAAATTGTTTAGATGTTTATAACAATAGGCATATTGTCATTATGTGGTGTGTATATATATATATATATATACATATATATATAACAATGACATTTCATATTAATTCAAATGACATCTGAATGACGGTCATTTTAAAATAGAGGGTTTTTTAATATAAACTAGAGTCAAAGGAAAAAAATAATTTTTAAATTTTGCCTTGAACAAAGTAATTGCGAACTTTCCCTTTAGAGCATGCTTTTCAATTATTCTTTTTCTTTATTGAATTATATAATATTGTACATTTTCTTAATCAACTAATATTCAGAGCTCAGTTATGATAAGTTATTTTTTTATTTTATGTAGCATGCTCATTCTATCAAAAATGTAAAAGCAATATTATATTGAATAGAAAAATGCATAAAAAATCTGTATCTTATTATACATATCATTGCTTTCCATTATACACTCTGTTATTAATTTATTATTTATCGTTCAAGGTAGAAAAAAAATTAAGCTTTGAATTTTAAGAAATAATTTATAGAAGTAAAATTTACCAAAAAATAATTATGAAAGATTGATTATAACATAGGGCAACTGGAAAATACTGTATAAAAAATAAAATTATATATATATATATATATATATGAATACCTGAAACATTTTAATATTTCATGTGTTTCTGCATTTAGAAGGTACATTTTATATTTTATACATTTAATAATAGGATGCTTATTTTCAGACTGTTTACTGAATCTTTTCTAATAAACTTTCAATTTGTACATTTATCTAATCTAATGCAAAAACCTCTATCTCAATAATATATGTGTGTATATTATATATATATATATACATATATTTATATCATATTATTCTTATGTCTCTATTTTATGTAATAGAAAAAACACTATATACATATATCTCAATTTTATATATATATATATATATATATATATACACACACACATGTGTTTATATGTATATATAGCTCTATGTATCAATATGTTTATCACTTTTACTTCTCTAGTTTATTTAATGGAAATATATATATATATATATATATATATTTTTACACTTTTTTGTATTTATTCTTCATTTTAAAATTACTGTAATTTCCTTGTACGAAGAATCTGTGTGCTGCCTAATAATTAACTTTACCCAACAATATTTTTTTACAATGATATTATTATTTTTAATCAAAATAATGAAGAAGAAATGAAAGATGGTTTCTTATATCGCACGACATTACCTTTTATCAGCCGAACATGTAGCCTTAGTCATTGTATTGTCATTTTCTTGATTATAAATATTGATCCTCATTGAGCTTTCATGATTCTTATTGAAATAAGCTAAAGACACCTGATAATCATCTCACATGGAGAGATAGGTAAGGTTTGCCCTATGGAATACTTGACTATGTCCCATAGGGACGTAGTAGATTAAGCTGGCGCTTTAAGATTTTCTTTATAATCTACTTGATGGGGTTTTAGAATTTTAGACTTCAACTTTTTAGAAGAAAGCAATGTGATTGTTTAAAAAAGTGCCTACATATTAGTTAATACCCGGAAATGGTAAAAATGTAGGTTTTTCAAGTGAGCTGTCATCTTACAACCAACCAAACAGAAAGAATAGATAAATATATATAGGAAAGAGGAAAGATAACATAGTTGTCTTAATATAGATGTATAGATTGTGTAAAGTTTACCTGTTCTGTCATTAACCTGAATGAGCCAAAAAGTCCACATTTTACACACCGCCCCTTCTTTATTTAGATCTAAGGGAAGATGCCATCAGATGGAGGTGTTATCTGCAGATAAGGGGTGACAGATAGGATGTGATATCAAGGATCCTATCTAGACGTCACATCTAGCAATGCTTCCTGCCCTTTGCACAGTGCTCCAGTACAGAACCTCTCCCTGCAGACCATTCCCTTTTCTCAATGACATTGCAGGCAGGGAACAGGTTTCCATAGAATGACAAGACTCTTAAGCCATCCCTTTACTATTTCACAATGGTTTATTGAAGCCATAAAATGATCGTTTGCTTCTCAAGTGTCCACAACAGGTGAGGTTTAGATCTAATTGAAATATTGCATCATGTGTCAAAGATTAACAGGGATGTTCGAGAGCGGGGTCCGGAGGAAAGTATGGGGCATTTTCTACTACAGTAAGCAAAAGGAATTTAGGACAAGAACCCCAAGCATGTGAAAAGCTCCACGGGAATAAATGTTACTTTAGCACTCGATGGAACTCAAGAAAAAACAGTCATCCAATAAGAATAGATCTAGTATTGGCAAATCTGTCCAAGAGCTAAAAAAAATGAATTTCTACATTGATATATTAATAAACATTTTATTATACTGAACACTTCAAAATTTTTCTTTTAGAATTTTTGTTTTTCGCGGAAATTAAATATCTTCACCATGTGACTTCTTCTCCATACATTCCGCAAATACAACTATTAACGTTATTTCTAGACTTTGCATTCATTTCCTTTCCTAGTTTGTTACTTGTGTGAAGCTGGTCATTCCGTCCTCCATCTGTAACGACTGCTCCTAACAGCGGCGGTGTTTTCGTCTTGTCTGATGCTGCAATTTATAATTAATCACCCTGTCACAGTGTATATTATCATTAGGGAGTGTCAATTTACTGATGTGTTTTGATTTGCAAGTGATGTTAGTACAGTATCCAGCTCGGGCACATATGCATAGACAATGATAATATTTGGGTTACTCTCATGTGCTAACATTTTTCCTAAATTGCCGAGATCATTTCTATATACAAACTTCTTTTTTTTTTAAGAAATATTTATTTTTACGCTAATATTAGCAGAAATTTTAGAAACTTCCTGCTAGAAATTTTAAAAGTATTTCTGAAAATTCCCAATAAAGTTATTGAGTTGCTAATTAATTACAATTCTACAGCAGTGTCAGAGTGCACTTTATATAGTGACAAAGTGGCAGTGAATGTTCACCATGTGGGCAGAAATCCCCCTGTAAAAAAAAGCCCCCAATCTAAATGCCCTAAACTGTATTTAGTATATTATCCAAGTAATTGTAAGACAATAAGACACATTGAGACTTCATTCTGTGGTCATTTTAAGTGGGATCATACATTAGTGGTAACTTTACATGCGGTAGATTTAACATAGAATTTTTGGAGACAGTCCCAAACATACAAATGGGGTTTGTAATAGTCAATGCACATGCTGGCGAAAAAAAAAAGTATTCCCATGATTGGAGGAGATTCTTCATTTTATTTGACTTTACTGGCAACTAAAGGAGTTTTAGGCTATGTTCACATGTTGCATTTTTGATGCGTTTTTTACGCTCTTTCTTGGCAGTAAAGAAGCTGCAGGTTTTGCTGAGTTTTTGCGCTGCATTTTTGCTGTCTCTTGTGCATGTTGATAAAGTTTAGTGGCCCCCTAAAAAAAGCATGATTTCACTTCCTTAGGTTTTTGCACCAAAAAAGTGTAAAAATGTAGCAAAAAACGCAGGTATCAGTTTTTGCTGCGTTTTTACACTCACCCATTGTTTCTAAACAGTGAAAAAAAGCTGCAAATGCTCTGAAATAAACGCTGAAAGAAGTGACACGCTGCAGTTTTCCAAATCAGTCAGGAAAATAAAAGCAATGTGTGTGCATGAGAATTGTGAAATCTCATAGACTTTGCTGGTACTGTAAAACGCAGCTTAAAATTTGCATTAAAAAAACCTGCAAAAATGCAACTTATGAACACAGCCTTAAACACTCTTTGGTAATTGGAACCTTGGAACCTATAAATATGATACACAACTATGTATTTGTAAAATTAAAATTTTATTAATTAACAAACTATAGAAAATAATATCAGTATGGAAAAAACTCAACAAGAATAAAATTGACTGGAGGAAGGGTTGTAACATCATATCGAGAATCACAGTGATTATTAGTGTACATCAATCAGGTATAATATCATATAAAATATTCAATTAACACAAACATATGTTTGATTATTTATCATATGAAGGCTAAAAAAAGATTTAGGGTGGAGGCTTAACATGAAAACATGAATTGCACATGCAAATTAGCTGTACACAAAAAGAACTGGTCAGCATGCAGGAAAAGGTGGCATGTTACGTAACATCATAACCAGGCATAATAACATAGACAAGCTGAATTCATTACCAGGGTTACTCAATTTGCATATTAAATGGCAAGAATGGTCAGAAGAAGTTATGTGTGAAACCAAGTGGTGTGACCAATGTGTTATAATTAAGTGACAAGTGCTAAATGTGGCAAGTGCTAAGAGATAGAATAACTATGAAGTTTGAGTACCATAATAATAAGTAATAAGTGTTATTACAGGTAATTGGCAATGATTTTCCAGAATGGAATTGCCAGCATTAAGAAAAGTAAAAGCTGACAGGTAAGGGCAAACCCCCCGTTCAATGTGCCGTGCCCCAACGCGCGTTTCGCCTGAGCTTTTAGGTAATTGTATGAAGACTGGTATATTTGGATTATGATGACAAGAGATTATTACTGGAACAGTAGGTGTCTTTATTGTGTGTTTTAATATTTATCATTATTATTTTTATAAATTGGGGATTAAGTTGATTAATGAAATCAAATAATACCAAATATTGTATAAATATTTTAATATTTTTTTCCGCTATTAAACAAAAATAAACTATGAAAGCAAATAAATACATATAACACAATCCAGAAATGGCTAAGAGCTGATAGACAGATCTGGCCCTCCAATCTCCTTTATCTCAGGGAACCCAAGGACCAAGCTAATCTAATAGTGTCAGTTCTGCATCTGGCGGCAGCAATTGTAACCGCAGACATCTCACTATGCCGAATGGAGAAAAGTTTATAGATTTATATTTAGTTTATAAAGTGTACTTTTAGGTTGAGACAGGACATCTAAGGTGTTAAATGAAAAAAAGGTGTAGGATATAGGGCATCTGATTATTAATGGATTGGAATTATGCCTTCTAATGGTCAAATGAGCCGAATCAGTAATATAAAGATTTTTGGCTATTTCAAAGGGTAGAGGAAGTAAAATATGTCTGAGACACATTGGCGGACATATCATAGAACTCATTGGAGCCAAACTGTCCTTTTGTATTACATAGCACAGGACCATAGTTACAGGACATAGTTTGTGACCTGCCCGATACTTAGGCCTCCTTCACACATCAGTTTTTCGCCGTCAGGCGCGTTCCGGCATTTTTTGAAAAAAAACGGATCCGTTTTTTTTACAGCTGGATCTGTTTTTTTCTCATTGACATGCATTAGCACCGGATTGCGCCACATGTCCTTCCGTTTCGTCCGGTTTTTGCCTGATCCGGCATAAATTAGAATTCCGGCGGCCGGACAAGTCGTGTCCATGAACTTTTTTTTTCCGAAAGAACGGACAGCGCCTGAAGCGGCGCATTAGGCTTGTTGATACAATAGAAGTCAATGGGTGCCGGATCAGGCAAACGACTGATCTGGCCACGGGACTCCGTTTTCGTCCTGTACACATGCCTGGAAAGACAAAATCAAGTGTCTCTCTCTCTCATGTGTGAAAGTAGCCTTAGAGTGCCACAGGGCAGGCACCTTCAATCACATTGGAAGCTTGAAGGGACCTGTGATTATTATTATTGGTCATATTTCTATATATCTGAACGCACAGCTGCTCCTGTGTACAGAAGTTATGTAGGGCAGCGTGTACTATCGGGTGGTGCGTGTGTGTGGCACCATTGTGTTTATATTTGAATTAAGTCATGATAATGGATTATGATGCATATTAATATAGGCGTAAGGAAGAAACAATTGGAAGTAGACAGTGCCATTTTGAAATGAGTTGGTCACAAAAGGCGGTTTTCTGTCCTGATTAATCTGATCAGTGAATGAGTATTATTATACTTCTGTTATACAGATCACCGTGAACTGTATTGTTTAATCAAGCTATTGTGTCTCCATCAGAAACAGATCTTCAGCACTGTGAAATGACATTATGTAGCATTAAAATCTTATAGTAACTTGGAAGAGAGTTGAAAATTTTATTATGTTTAGTTTTGATAAATTGGAATTGTGAATTTAATTTTTAACAGTCACCAGAGGTTCGGCACTGAACACGTCGTAGCACCTTTGGTAAACACAAGACATGTATAGAGTTAAAATATGGCAATGCGGTTGGATACTTTGGGTCAGTAGACCCACTGCAATTTGTACATCATGGTTCATACATACATGGCTGTGTTTCATGGACGTGTGAATTCATCCTAAATCTGCATTAAAGGTTGCATAGCTTTGTAAATATATTACCTTACTTACCTTGTTCTGATTTAAAGAACCATTCCAGCATGTTTTTTTATTACAGTGCTGGAGTGGTGACACTTATCTAGGTTCCTTGTCCCTCGTCTTATGCTTACCAGCTGCCATCTTCTGTTCTCGGCAAGACTCTGGTCAGTCTACAGCAGTTTGTGACTTGCCCAATAACTCCAGTGTTTGCTGGATGAGATGCAGGTCAGAACTCAGTGTAAGTCTATGAGAGCTAGGTTCTGGCTCTCATAGGCTTACATTGAAAGCTTGTGACTAGGGACAACCGGACCTGTGGAAGTTCGGGTTCTGGTACCTGACCCAAACTTTAGTCCAAAGTTCTGTTCGGGTACTAGAACTTTACCCGAACTTGAACCAAAACCCGAACCCCTTTGAAATGTATGGTACCCAAACTTTGTAGCTTGAATGTTCGATCTCTCTGCAACGGGCTTCCCCAGGAATTCCAAACTTGGCAGCAGACTTCCATGGAAAGTCTGCTGTTTGGCATTTAGCACCAGACACTAACTGTCATGTACAAACCATGAACTTTTAAGTTTGGATTCGCTCATCTCTACTTGTGACTGATACCTCTGGCTTCTGGTCAGTCAGAAGTTGTGGTTGCAAGAAGGCGACACGGAACCAGAGCGGTACCGATAAAAGGTGAAGACAGTAAGTATAATAGTAGGCTCAGAAAACTTAGACTAGCAGCACCACTCCAGCGCTCAAATAGAAAAATGCTTGATTGGTGCTTTAAGTTACAGCTGGTGTTATATGGGGTGCATTCAAGGTTGTGCAGCCATTAATGTCAAAAACCACCCGCATTGTTTGCTGCCTTTATATTAGACATTATAAAATAATTGTCTCACTGAATTATAGGAGTTCAGCTTAGCTGTCAGGGATATGTTTGTTGACTGTTTCCAATGGCAAGTAAACTTAATGCATCCCTGTACTGTAGCTTTAGCTCGGGACAAGGTCTGATATGTTTTGTACTATAGTAAGAGATTTGCTCAACTTTTTATGCAAAAAACATTGAGTTCCCTGGGTATTTTTTTTTTACATACTTTTTTTCTGCAATTTAAAATGCATGTAGAATGCCGCATATTTCACGTTGTTTTCATGGTATTTTTTTCTATTAATTTTTTATGGTGTTTTTATTTATTAACATTTTGAAAAGGTTTATTTTTTTCTGATGGTTTTGATGTTTTATAAAAATGTTTTGGGTGAAAAGAGCAAAAAAGAAATTATCTTACCTACAGCATTATGCATTTTGATAAAAATCCAATTTTTTCTTTATAAAGAAAAGTGGAAAAATACAGGAAAAAACACCTACAAAAAGTAGATAAATGTTGTGTGATATCAGCCTTATTGAAGGACTCCTACAGCTAATGCGAATCACTTAAAGACAAGGTGAGGCTCATACCTGTACCTGAATTTGGTCATTCCATTGTTCTACTCTGTCATAGGAGCCGAATAGAGATGGGCAAAAAGATTTATACTACCCTGGTCCGCGTACAGTTCAGTCCACGGTGGCAGCAGGACATGGGTAGTCTTCACTTCAGCACCAGCAATTCTTTGTCCGGCATTTTTGGATGTCTCTGCTATTTACTAGGCCTCTGTGATGTACGTCATAACATCACATGAAGACTAATAATTATGGAGTCTAGTAAGTGGCGGAGACAACTAGGATGCCGGGCAGAAGTGAAGATCGCCCTGATCCAGCTGATACGGAGTACCGAATAGGGTGCGGACCAGAATACGTCAAATCATTTTGCTCATCTCTAAGAGTGAAAAAAGAAGTTAACTGCTGTGATGGATCTGTCACATGATGGCCGCGAGCGGTACTACCAGGCAACAAGGACTTGCTCTACGTTGTTTGGAATTATTGGGGAATCTGAATAGAGCCTTCAACTATTTCATTTTTATGGAATTCAGCTGTTATATGTTAAAGTAAATGAAAAGGTGGCCCTATTATATCAAGACTATCTGTAAAATTACTAATCCTCAGAAATTACTAATTATAATTAATTATTGCTTACAAAATGGAGCAGTATAAGTAGGTGGATGTGATACTGTGATACTTACATATTGAGTGCACCTCTGTTTGTACAGTGTGTTGTTGTTATGATTATTCCTCTGTGCTTTACACTGTTATGCTGCAGTTTATGGTGTTTTACTTCTTGCTTCCATCGTGTGGCTCTCTCATCCTCCTTTTCTCCAGCAGTCTGCACTTTAAACCACTTGTGCCCTTGCACTATCCCTTTATTGTTTGCTTAGTTTCCTTTTAAGGCTTTCCCAGTGTCCTTGCTTTGCAAACAAAAGACTGGAGTACAAGTCTCATAGTGTGTCTGGACTACATATAGTGCTGAAGATTGCCCTGCTCTTGTAAACAGTCCATTGTTTTGTCTTGAGCCATCACATAAAATAAGTTTGCAATCTACCCCGGAAAACAAGTTGTCATTTCAGTTTATAGCACTCGGCATAAGTATTTAGTGCAATCTCAAACCTAGACTACCTTTGTGATAAAATCATGTAATCCCCTCCAAAGCTATGGCTGGAGGGATTGAGCTGGAAATGTTATTTCCTATTTGTTCTTAAGGGTATGCCACACTGAACAATATCGCTAACGGGATCGCTAAAAAACGTCACTATTTAGCGATCCCGTTAGCGATGTTGTTCAGTGCGGCATCTGCCAGCGACGAGCTTCCTGCTGTGATCTCGCTCGTCGCTGGAATCGTTCTGGACCCTATTTTCTCGTCGACGCTCCCGCTGGGTAAGTATATATCGCTGTGTGGCACCTTTTCTTAGCGATTTAGCGGTACTTTTGTACCGCTAAAGTCGTTAAGAAGATCGCTAACGGCGATAGCGTCTTAACTATATCGCTAAATGTGGCCGCACTTAGCGATATAGAAACAATCCCGCTAGCGATCGCATTAGTATGCGTCGTTATCGTGATCGCTAGCGGGATTGTTTAGTGTGGCAGTACCTTTAGCTTTATACCTTAAGATAATAAGATTTATACTTACTTAAACAGTAGTGCACTGGGAAGGATTAGCATGGGGGCAAGGTAGAAGTATATGGCCATGGTGCCACCAGCTATGTATTGATTGTACAGTCATGGCCAAAAGTTTTGAGAATGACACAAATATTATATTTTCACATGATCTGCTGCCCTCTGGTTTTTATGTGTGTTTGACAGATGTTTTTATCACAGACAGAAATATAATAATTGCAAACATATGAGTAACAAGAGCTTATATTGACAGTTAGAATGAGTTAATGCAGCAAGTCAATATTTGCAGTGTTGACCCTTCTTCTTCAGGACCTCTGCAATTCTCGCTGGCATGCTCTCAATCAACTTCTGGACCAAATCCTGACTGATAGCAGTCCATTCTTGCACAATCAATGCTTTCATTTTGTCAGAATTTTTAGGTTTTTGCTTGTCCACCCGTCTCTTGATGATTGACCACAAGTTCTCAATGGGAATAAGATCTGGGGAGTTTCCAGGCCATGGACCCAAAATCTCTATGTTTTGTTCCCTGAGCCATTTAGTTATCACCTTTGCTTTATGGCAAGGTGCTCCATCATGCTGGAAAAGGCATTGTTGATCGCTAAACTGCTCTTGGAGGGTTGGGAGAAGTTGCTCTTGGAGGACATTCTTATACCATTCTTTATTCATGACTGTGTTTTTAGGCAAGACTGTGAGAGAGCCGATTCCCTTGGCTGAGAAGCAACCCCACACATGAATGGTTTCAGGATGCTTAACAGTTGGCATGAGACAAGACTGGTGGTAGCGCTCACCTTGTCTTCTCTGAATGAGGCGTTTTTCTGATGTCCCAAACAATCGAAAAGGGGATTCATCAGAGAAAATAACTTTACCCCAGTCCTCAGCAGTCCACTGCCTGTACCTTTGTCATGTATAGTGTACAGTTCCTATAGCGTCTTGTGCTTGGGTGCGAGGAAAACACATGAGACATAGGTTGATATGAAATGACTTGTATTACTTCATACAAGCATGCAGAAAAGGTCACACAGTTTACAGGAACAGAGGCAGGAGAACACAGCAGGCCAGAGTAACTTCAAGCTCTACAATAACTCTCCAAACAGGTTCAGGATCTCTTCTCTGTACCGTAATTCCTCTGCAAACATGGATTCACCAGACAGCAGGTTTCCAAAGTCCAAAAGTGTTCCAAAGTTCCTCAGTAGGAAATAGCTGGAGTCCAAAATCCTAGGTTTCCAGGAGTCAGGTCACAGGCTGACTGAGGCTTGATTCAGGAGCACTGATTGTTCAGCTGAGGCTGCTTAAAGGGTATGCCACACTAAACAACATCGCTAACGGGATCGCTAAAAAACGTCACTATTTAGCGATCCCGTTAGCGATGTTGTTGTGTGCAGCAGCTGCCAGCGACGAGCTTCCTGCTGTGATCTCGCTCGTCGCTGGAATCGTTCCGGACCCTATTTTATCACCGGCGCTCCCGCTGGGTAAGTATAATCGCTAAGTGTAGCACCTTTTCTTAGCGATTTAGCGGTACTTTTGTACCGCTAAAGTCGTTAAGGAGATCGCTAACCGCGATAGCGTCCTTAACGACATCGCTAAGTTAGGTAGCTACTAGCGATATAGAAACAATCCCGCTAGCGATCTCATTAGTATGCGACGCTAACGAGATCGCTAGCGGGATTGTGTAGTGTGGCAGTACCTTAAGAAGCAAGAGGGAGAGAATCAGGGCGGGAACATGAAAACTGGAAACTCCATATTAACTGAGGGCAAGAGCTGCAGAAAGACAGAAAGCAAAATGGCCGACGGAAAACTGAGTTTCAAGGAACATGTCAAAAGAGACAAAGAACCTTACATTACTCCCCCTTAAGGACAACCTCCGGTTGACCTCAGACCAGGCTTGTCAGGGTACCTCTGATGAAACTGGCGGAGCAGGCGAGGAGCATTTACATTATTGACTGGTTCCCATGAGTTGTCCTCCACTGGGTAGCCCTGCCATTTAATCAAATATTGCAACTGATTTCTGTACAACCTGGAATCTAGAATCCTTTCCACCATAAATTCTTCCTGACCATCGACCAGCACTGGGTCAGGGCAAGGAGAAGAGCGTCCAGGAAACGTATTGGGTGTTGCAGCCTTTAGTAGGGATACATGAAAGACAGGGTGGATTCTCATAGTTCTGGGCAGTTGAAGACGACAAGCAACAGCACTTATAATCTTACTGATCTTATAAGGTCCAATGTACTTATGTCCCAATTTAGACGATGGAATCTTTATTTTAAGATTTCTGGTTGACAGCCAGACCAAATCTCCTACCTTGAAAGCTGGTGCAGGTTTACGAAATTTATCTGCTGCTTTCTTGTACCTTTCCTGAGCCAATTCTAGATTTTCCTTTAGAAGATCCATATTCTTTTGTAAAGAAGTGATTCTTTCAGCCACTGCCGGCAAGGGCTATCTATGGGAAATCGAGGAAGAATGTTAGGATGATAACCTAGATTGGAGTAAAAAGGAGACTGCTTAGTGGAGGCGCTCTGAGAGTTATTATAAGAGAACTCAGCCAGTGGAAGTAGATCCACCCAATCATCTTGTAGGTGGCAGATAAAGCAGCGGAGATACTGCTCCAGGGTCTGATTGGTTCGTTCTGTCTGTCCATTAGTCTGGGGATGAAAAGCAGAAGAAAGGTTTACTTTAATGTCCAATGCGGCACAGAAATTTTGCCAAAACCTTGAAGTGAATTGCACCCCTCGATCCGAAATGACCTCATCCGGTACTCCATGTAAGCGAAACACATTCTTAATCATCAAGTCTGATGTCTGTTTTGCAGTGGGTAAGCCGACACAAGGGATAAAATGAGCTGCCTTTGTTAGACGATCAACCACCACTAGAATGGTGTTCTTCCCTTGAGAGGTTGGTAACTCCACAATGAAGTCCATAGAAATGGATCCCCACGGGCGGGACGGGGTGGGAAGAGGTTGTAACAGACCAGTTGGTGAGGAGCGAGGTGTTTTGCATCTTGCACAGACTTCACATGAAGTGACATAGTTTAAAACATCTTTCCTGTAAGTGGGCCACCAAAAGAAACGAGAAAGAAATTCTTGTGTCTTTAGAATTCCCCTATGCCCGGCTATCTTGGAATCGTGGATGACTTGCAATACTCTCAATCTGACTGTTTCAGGTATATACAGACATTGTCCCTGAATCCACACACCATTCTTAAAGACAAGACTTACGTCCCTTGGGGGTTGAGCCAACAAAGAATCCGCATGGTATGCTTCCTTGATGTCCTTAAGTAGGTCTTGATTATGAATCACTCCCAGGAATCTAGAGTCAGGAAGAATAGTCTTAGGAGGAGTAAGTGGACGTGTCTCTGCTGAATGAATCCTAGAGAGTGCATCAGCCTTTCCATTGCGCGATCCTGGTCTATAAGAAATTACAAAATTAAATTGGTTTAGGAAAAGATTCCAGCGAGCCTGGCGAGGAGTCAGGCACTTAGCCGACCTGATAAATTCAAGGTTACGATGGTCTGTCAGGACGACTATTTGCTGTGCAGCTCCCTGAAGAAGGTGTCTCCATTCCTTGAAGGCGGCAATAATGGCCAACAATTCTCTATTGCCCACATCGTAGTTCCTCTCAGCCGAAGACAACTGCTGGGAAAAGAAGGCACAGGGATGCAAGACATTCTTCTCACCTGTTCTCTGAGAGAGTATAGCTCCAACGGCACAGTCTGAAGCATCCACCTCTATTATGAAGGCAAGCTCGGGGTTGGGATGTACTAAGATAGGTGCGGTGGTAAATTTATCCTTTAAACAGGAAAATGCTTCCTGAGCTTGCGGGGTCCAGGAGAACCTAGACTGTTTCCGGGTAAGTTGGGTGATAGGTGACACTACCTCAGAGAAATTCCTAATGAAACGTCTATAGAAGTTGGCAAACCCGATGAAGCGCTGCACCTCCTTCACATTTCTAGGAATTGGCCAATCCTTGATGGCTTGGGTCTTGCTTCCATCCATACTAATCCCTTGCGTAGATAGTACATACCCCAGAAATTGCATTTCGGTCCTATGGAATTCACACTTTTCAAGTTTGATGTAGAGATGGTTTTGTCTTAGGCGTTCTAAGACCAATCTCACATGTCCATGATGTTCCTCTGTGGAGTTAGAAAAAATTAGAATATCATCCAGATAAATCACCACAAATGTATCTAGGAGATCCCTGAAGATGTCATTCACCAAGTGTTGGAAAGTGGCTGGGGCGGTACTCAGACCAAAAGGCATAACTAGATATTCGAAGTGTCCATAGCATGACCTGAATGCAGTCTTCCATTCATCCCCAGGTCTAATACGGACCAAGTTATAGGCCCCACGGAGATCCAGTTTAGAGAAAATTTTGGCGTGCCGCACTCTCTCCAACAACTCAGGGATTAAAGGCAATGGATAACGGTTTCTAATAGTAACCTTATTGAGTTCCCTATAGTCTATGCAGGGTCTCAGAGATCCATCTTTCTTCTTCACAAAGAAGATGGGTGCACCTGCGGGAGATGAAGAGGGGCGTATGAAGCCTTTGGCTAGATTTTCATCTATGTAGTCCTTCAAAGCTTTTAGCTCGGGCACCGCTAGGGGGTAGATCTTACCAAAAGGTATCTCGGCTCCAGGCAATAATTCGATTGGACAATCATATGGACGGTGAGGAGGAAGCTGATCAGCGTTCTTCTTGTCACATAAATCCACATAGTCCTGGTATACAGCTGGTAGTTCAGGGACTGACATGGTTCCTTTAGGAACAGAGCAAGCTGAAACTCCTTGACTCATCTGTTTCTCCGGAAAGTGTAATTCCTTGGTCTCCCAGTTAATCGTAGGATTCTGCGCCTGCAGCCATGGTAGCCCTAGAATAATGGGAAAGTGGGGAGAAGAGATAAGCATAAAAGACATTTTCTCCTGATGATCTTTACCCATAAGGACCCTCAAAGGCTCTGTTTCCTGATCCACTGGTCCAGAGGTCAGCAGGGAGCCATCCACAGTCTCCATCTGTACTGGAGTAGCCTTCTTCACTGAACGTATCCCCTGTTTCAGAGCAAAGGAGATATCCATAAAATTTTCACTTGCTCCTGAGTCGATCATAGCAGAGCTAGACACCCAGACTGAGTCCACCCAGAGTTTGATGGAAAGGAAGCAATGAGAATTATTTCTTTTACAACTCAGCTGGGACACCGCTGAGGAAACTTGAAAAATTGCAGCGTTTATACCGTCATTGTCCCCAGAACTAACAGAGTTTAAGTCCGAAAAATCAAGATCTCTTGCAGCAGATCTCTCTGGAGTCTGAGGCTCGGACATGACAGAGCTCCTCTCGCAACACTCACAGTGAATGACTGCTGCAGTAGTCTTACGAGAACGGCTGGGGCAGTTTATAATGAAGTGCCCTGACTTACCACAGTAAAAACATAGATTTTCCTTTATACGATGTTCTTTGCGTGCATCACTAACCCGTCTTTGTAAAGAGTCCACCTGCATGGGTTCAGGTTCTGGTTCCCTTGTGATCCTACTCAAAGGTTCCTTAGCTGAGGAGGGAGGTAGGAAAAGGTTAGTCCGATTATTTTCGAACCATCTCTCTTGTCTGTGTTCAGTCAGACGAGCATCAATACGGATACAATAGTTAATAAATTCACCTAACGCAGTGGGAGGGTCGGCACGAGCAAGTTCATCCTTAATCAGTGGAGACAACCCTTTCCGAAAAATAGATTTTTTGGCGGAAGTGTCCCAAGTGGTATCAAGAGCCCATCTCCTGAAATCCAAGGCATATTCGGCATGGGCGTACCCAGGATCAAAACTAGGGGGGGGCAAGCCATGGTCGTTCAGGTTGTAAAATATAAGAACAAAAAATGTGAATAAAACGAAAATGAACGCCATACACAACATAATTCCTTATACCAAGACCAATAATATCACATACAAGGAGAAATACCACCATGATCAATCCTATTATGTAAACTATTGATTTTAGGCTTACCTTTGCAGTCTTCTCTTCTGTTCAGCAGGGGGACTTCAAGCTCATGCGTGTTTATCACACACTGACACTGAGCCATTCACACTGCCCTTTCTAAACACAGCAATTGGATTGATCTTTGGGGAAAAAAAATGAATGATAGATAGATAGATAGATAGATAGATAGATAGATAGATAGATAGAAAACCAGACAAATTGGAGGCAGCACATAGTTTGTAGTGAAAAAAAAAGCTATTTAATAAGGTCAAAAGGCGACATTTCGGTCCAAACAACACAAACCTTTCTCAAGCCTTGAGAAAGGTTCTGTTGTTTGGACCAAAACGTCGCCTTTTGGTCTTATTAAACAGCTTTTTATTCACTACAAACGGTGTGCTGCCTCCAATTTGTCTGGATTTCTATAATTGATGTTTGGTATTTGCCTGGGGGGCTCTGCACCAGGACTCTTTCTTTGTGCTGCTCTAATTTTCTTCTTTTTAGATAGATAGATAGATAGATAGATAGATAGATAGATAGATAGATAGATAGACAGATAGATAGATAGATTTAAGCATGGAATGCAAGTAGATTCCACCCTGAAATATGCCCCATCATTGTCCCCTTCTTGGGTAGATATGCCCCATCATTGTCTCCTTCTTTTAATAATGTGCCCCAGACCAGCACCTGTATATACATCAGCCCCAGCCCAGCCTCTGTATGTCAGATATACAGTATATTACTGAAGATATAGACTGTACGGGCTCCTGTCAGGTATATATTACAGTAGATATAGACTGTACGGGCTCCTGTCAGGTATATATTACTGTAGATATAGACTGTATGGGCTCCTGTCAGGTATATATTATTGTAGATATAGACTGTACAGGCTCCTGTCAGGTATATATTACTGTAGATATAGACTGTACAGGCTCCTGTCAGGTATATATTATTGTAGATATAGACTGTATGGGCTCCTGTCAGGTATATATTACTGTAGATATAGACTGTACAGGCTCCTGTCAGGTATATATTACTGTAGATATAGACTGTATGGGCTCCTGTCAGGTATATATTACTGTAGATATAGACTGTATGAGCTCCTGTCAGGTATATATTACTGTAGATATAGACTGTACAGGTTCCTGTCAGGTATATATTACTGTAGATATAGACTGTATGGGCTCCTGTCAGGTATATATTATTGTAGATGTAATATATACCTGACAGGAGCCTGTACAGTCTATATCTACTGTAATATAAACCTGACAGGAGCCTGTACAGTCTATATCTACAGTAATACGACAGGAGCCCGTACAGTCTATATCTACAGTAATATATACCTGACAGGAGCCTGTACAGTCTATACAGTAATATATACCTGACAGGAGCCCATACAGTCTATATCTACAGTAATATATACCTGACAGGAGCCCATACAGTCTCTATCTACAGTAATATATACCTGACAGGAGCCCATACAGTCTATATCTACAGTAATATATACCTGACAGGAGCCCGTACAGTCTATATCTACAGTAATATATACCTGACAGGAGCCCGTACAGTCTATATCTACAGTAATATATACCTGACAGGAGCCCGTACAGTCTATACAGTAATATATACCTGACAGGAGCCCGTACAGTCTATATCTACAGTAATATATACCTGACAGGAGCCCGTACAGTCTATATCTACAGTAATATATACCTGACAGGAGCCCATACAGTCTATATCTACAGTAATATATACCTGACAGGAGCCCATACAGTCTATATCTACAGTAATATATACCTGACAGGAGCCCGTACAGTCTATATCTACAGTAATATATACCTGACAGGAGCCCGTACAGTCTATATCTACAGTAATATATACCTGACAGGAGCCCGTACAGTCTATATCTACAGTAATATATACCTGACAGGAGCCTGTACAGTCTATATCTACAGTAATATATACCTGACAGGAGCCCGTACAGTCTATATCTACAGTAATATATACCTGACAGGAGCCCATACAGTCTATATCTACAGTAATATATACCTGACAGGAGCCCGTACAGTCTATATCTACAGTAATATATACCTGACAGGAGCCTGTACAGTCTATATCTACAATAATATATACCTGACAGGAGCCCATACAGTCTATATCTACAGTAATATATACCTGACAGGAGCCCATACAGTCTATATCTACAGTAATATATGCCTGACAGGAGCCCATACAGTCTATATCTACAGTAATATATACCTGACAGGAGCCTGTACAGTCTATATCTACAGTAATATATACCTGACAGGAGCCCGTACAGTCTATATCTACAGTAATATATACCTGACAGGAGCCCATACAGTCTATATCTACAGTAATATATACCTGACAGGAGTCCATACAGTCTATATCTACAGTAATATATACCTGACAGGAGCCCATACAGTCTATATCTACAGTAATATATACCTGACAGGAGCCTGTACAGTCTATACAGTAATATATACCTGACAGGAGCCCGTACAGTCTATATCTACAGTAATATATACCTGACAGGAGCCCATACAGTCTATATCTACAGACTGTAGATATAGACTGTACAGGCTCCTGTCAGGTATATATTAATGTAGATAAGGAGACATCAACCCATTAATTAATAAATCCTCCTATGTCACTGAGGACTCTGACTGACCTCAGATTTCCCTCCTGCAGCAAGCACACGGCTTCTCTTCCTGGCTTCCTGGCTTTGCAGAACACGCCCCCGGGAACGATGTCACACCGCTGGAAAGAGCCCATACAGTCTAGTATGTGAGTCGCAGCCAGCCCAGAAGCACCTTTTAAAGGGCCGGCTGATGCGATGGCCTCATCTTGGCACGGCGCGCCCCTGCTCCTAGGGGGGGCAACGGCCCCCCCCTGCCCCACGGTGGGTACGCCCATGATATTCGGCTACTGAACGCTTACCTTGGCGCAAAGTTAACATGGCTGCTTCAGCTGTTGCACCTCGATTGGGGTCATCAAACACCTGCCCCATGGCTGAAATAAAAGCATCAAGGTGATTCAAACAATCATCCTCAGTCTCAATCAGAGGGTTTGCCCACATCAAAGCCTTATTGGTAAGCAACATGATTATAGTAAGCACTTTGGATCGTTCAGTGGGAAATTGTGAAGCATGTGCAGAGAAAAATAGATTGCATTGGTTAATAAATCCCCTGAATTTCTCACGTTCACCGCCAAAACGAAAAGGAGGTAACTTGGGGATCCCAGAACTCGGGGTTATGGCAGGAGCCTGGACTCGTTCCTCTAGAGCCTCAATCCTGGCTCGTAATTCCTGAGTAGTTTGTCCAAACACTTGCAAATTATGATTAGTGAGGTCCTGTAGGCTTGCAAAACGGGTCTTTATAGTCTGTATATCTGCAAGGATTGTATCAGTCACTCCGCAAAGCTCCTTTATGCGGGCCTCCATCTTCCAGATCTTTTAAGGCAGAAGTGCTGGAAGGAGAAGAAGAAAGGAAAAAAAAAAAAAAAACAATAGTGTTTACCTGTGGTAACACTCCAGAGTAACATTTAAGGGAATGCGCTTACCTGGAATGGTTGTGAGAAGTCACAACCACTGTCATCACAGAAGGTATTAAACGGACATCTGATATCCACAGTCACAGCAGACACGGCTTTCCCAGACCCAGCAGACACTAAACATTGGCTCCTGAATCTTGTCATGTATAGTGTACAGTTCCTATAGCGTCTTGTGCTTGGGTGCGAGGAAAACACATGAGACATAGGTTGATATGAAATGACTTGTATTACTTCATACAAGCATGCAGAAAAGGTCACACAGTTTGCAGGAACAGAGGCAGGAGAGCACAGCAGGCCAGAGTAACTTCAAGCTCTACAATAACTCTCCAAGCAGGTTCAGGATCTCTTCTCTGTACCGTAATTCCTCTGCAAACATGGATTCACCAGACAGCAGGTTTCCAAAGTCCAAAAGTGTTCCAAAGTTCCTCAGTAGGAAATAGCTGGAGTCCAAAATCCTAGGTTTCCAGGAGTCAGGTCACAGGCTGACTGAGGCTTGATTCAGGAGCACTGATTGTTCAGCTGAGGCTGCTTAAGAAGCAAGAGGGAGAGAATCAGGGCGGGAACATGAAAACTGGAAACTCCATATTAACTGAGGGCAAGAGCTGCAGAAAGACAGAAAGCAAAATGGCCGATGGAAAACTGAGTTTCAAGGAACATGTCAAAAGAGACAAAGAACCTTACAACCTTTTGCAGAATATCAGTCTGTCCATGATGTTTTTTCTGGAGAGAAGTGGCTTCTTTGCTGCCCTCCTTGAGACCAGGCCTTGCTCCAAGAGTCTCCGCCTCACAGTGCGTGCAGATGCACTCACACCTGCCTGCTGCCATTCCTGAGCAAGCTCTGCACTGCTGGTAGCCCGATCCCGCAGCTGAAACACTTTTAAGAGACTGTCCTGGCGCTTGCTGGTCTTTCTTGGGCGCCCTGAAGCCTTTTTGGCAACAATGGAACCTCTCTCCTTGAAGTTCTTGATGATGCGATAGATTGTTGACTGAGGTGCAATCTTTCTAGCTGCGATACTCTTCCCTGTTAGGCCATTTTTGTGCATTGCAATGATGACTGCACGTGTTTCTTTAGAGATAACCATGGTTAACAGAAGAGAAACAATGATGCCAAGCACCAGCCTCCTTTTAAAGTGTCCAGTGGTGTCATTCTTACTTAATCATGACAGATTGATCTCCAGCCATGTCCTCATCAACACCCACACCTGTGTTAATGGAGCAATCACTGAAAAGAGGTTAGCTGGTCCTTTTAAGGCAGGGGTGCAATGATGTTGAAATGTGTTTTGGGGGATAAAGTTCATTTTCTAGCCAAATATTGACTTTGCAAGTAATTGCTGTTAAGCTGATCACTCTTTATAACATTCTGGAGTATATGCAAATTGCCATTAGAAAAAGTGAAGCAGTAGACTTTTTAAAAATTAATATTTGTGTCATTCTCAAAACTTTTGGCCATGACTGTAGTAGGATCTCTTATACAATAAAAGCAAATACTACACCTTACATTAGAAAACTAATTTACTTCATTAATATACAAATACAATACAAACAGAATCGGACTGGGGTGCCAAGAGCCAATCACTAACATTGGCCCTAGGGGCCCATAGTTCAGCTACATGCAAATATTACTTTACCCTCTGTCACAATTTTACTTATGGTTCTATGCAATAATAAACAGGGTAGTTTGGTAAATGAATGATGAGATGCTGACTTAATTTATACACAGTGAATCAAACATATTGTGCCAATTACTGCTTATATAGAGATGTGATGACCCATTCCTGGAGAGGGGCATACCGGGGGATTTACCTGTTCTCCCGTAGGCCAGTCCAAACCTTAATACAAACAATAAGAAAATAGAATATGCAGAGATAAAAATGGAATTTGTGGCAAGATTACCAACACAGTTAATGTGGACCAGGTATACAAATTATACAAGTTTGACAATAAGCAATACAATGTATGTTTAGACCAGTGTTTCCCAAACTCCAGTCCTCGCGGCCCCAACATGTCATGTTTTCAGGATTTCCTTATTATTGCACAGGTGATGGAAGTATTGTCAAGGTATTAGGAATTCTGTCACCTGTGCAACTCTATGGAAATCCTGAAAACATGACCTGTTGGTGGCCATGAGGACTGGAGTTTGGGAAACACCGGTCTAGAGGTTTAACCCCTTAACGATGAGAGGTATTTTTTGTTTTGCATTTCATATTTTTTGCTCCTCTAACTTTTTTACCTTTTGGTCAAACTGGCCATGTGAGGGCTTATTTTTTGCAGGACAAGTTGTACTTTTGAACGACACCATTGGTTTTACCATGTCGTGTACTCAAAAATGGGAAACAAATTCCAAGAGCGGTGAAATTGCAAAAAAGTGCAATTCCATAGTTGTTTTTTGGTTTTTTTCACCATGTTCACTAAATGCGAAAACTAACCTGATATTATGATTCTCCAGGTTAATATGAGTTCATAGACACCAAACGTGTCTAGTTTCTTCATGGATCCTGTTAAAATGAAAGTTATGACGGTAGTATTAACATGTCCTTCCTTACAATGGTGGCCAGCGAACTAAGTACCATGAAATATAGTGGCATTGTAGTACACGCACATGCCTTGTACATCGCACGGAGATGAAAAACCATTGGAAACACTTTACACTGACAACATATTGGTCATGCCGTTCAATAGGTGCTGTAGAGAGGTAGGACAATTATTTTCACCAAACAACCTATGGCAAAGCCTTATTGCTTAAGAGTGAATTTGATAAATAAAGAAGATAGATCCTGAAGTCCCTTTTAACATAATTGACTTAATGGGTATTTTATTTTGCTAATTAATCCGATTACTAGGTAAACCGAATTACCAGAACTCACACATTACATTCATACAAAACTATCCAAAGGCCTTGATTGTTACCCGATATATTTATGATTATATACTATTCAATCTGGTGTAACACAACTTTCTACTTGCAGGAAAATACCCCTTGACCTCCAGCTTTTTTGGTAAATTACCACTGACTACTGCATTATCCAGTGGCAGGAGATCTCCCATTAGGGGATTGCTGTGGTTACTTTAAAAAAAGCCACATTTTGGCATATAATGACAACTTGGCCATGGTCCTTCATTTTAAAATAGTATAAATGTAAAAAAAAAAAAAAAAATTAATAATAACATTGTGCATGTATGTCTGCCATGTTTTTTGACTTTTAGGGTATGTGCACACGTTGCGAATTTGCCTGTGGAATTTTCTGCGCAGATTCTTCCTCTCTTGACAGAAAACACAGGTTAAAATCCAGGCGGATTTGATGCGTTTTTCATGCGTTTTTGATGCGGAATTTCATGCGTTTTTGTAAGCTAAATAAAGATCTATTATTTAATAAAAAAAAAATTGTGATGTTATTTCTTTGTCCAACCTCTTCTTTTACATACTCCATTGAAAACCATATCATCACATACCATGTTCTAAAGTAATGTTTACACACACAAAAAAAATATAAGTGAATATATATAGACAGATAGATAGATATATCGCTAGATAGATATATCTATAGATAGATATATATAGATAGGTAGAGAGGTATCTATAGATATATCTATCTATCTATAGATATATCTATCTATCTGTAGATATATCATACTATAGATAGAAAAAATCTGCGTAAGGCCGGGGTCACACTTGCAGAAACTCACACGAGTCTTGCACCTCAATACCAGGTACTGCTGCCGGCACTCGGACCGGAGCATTCAGCTGCATAGAAATACATGCTGCCACACACTCTGGTCCCGAGTGCCGGTGGCATTGTCGGGTATTGAGGTGCGAGACTCGTGCGAGTTTCTCGCAAGTGTGACCCCGGCCTTAAACACAATATGCTTAATTTTTAAAAAAGGGAAAAAATATGGCGTGGGCTCCTGCTTAATTTTCCAGTCCAGATAGGGAAAGCCAGCAACTGGGGCAGATGTTTATAGCCTGGGAAGGAGGTAATACCCATGGATCTTCCCAGGCTATTAATATCAGCTCACAGCTGTATAATTAGCCTTTACTGGCTATTAAAATAGGGGAGCCCCCAAAAAATTACGTGGGGTCCTCTATAATTAATAGCCAGAAAAGGCTAAGCAGACAGTTGTGGGCTGATATTTATAGCCTAGGAAGGGGCCATGGATATTGGCCCCCCTGGCTACAAACACCAGCTTTCAGCCACCCCAGAAATGGCACATCTCTAAGATGCGCTAATTCCGGCACTAAAGGTACTGTCACACTAAGCGAGATTGCTAACGAGATCGCTACTGCATCACCGATTTTATGACGCTGTAGCGATCTCGTTAGCAACTTAGCTGTGTGTGGCATGTGGCAGCGATGTGGCCCCTGCTGAGATGTTGTTGATCGCTTATGAACGTTTTGAGCTGTTTTTTGGTCATTGGTGTCCCAGTGGTGAGCCTGAATTGCTGAGTGTGACACCCTTTATGAACGACTTTACCAGCGTCGCAGGCGGTACTAGGTTTTCCCAACGACTGCAGAGGTCGTTATACAGATCGCTGATGAGATGTGTTTGGAAGCTAACTAGCGACAACATAGCGATCGCACTAGCGATCTCGCCAGGTCGTGTTGTTGTCGTGATCGCTAGTGCGATCGCTAAGTGTGACAGTGCCTTAAGCCTCTCTCTTCCCACTGCCCTGTAGTGGTGGCATATGGGGTAATAGTTGTGGGGTTGATGTCACCTTTGTATTGTAAGGTCACATCAAGCCTGGCTTAGTAATGGAGAGGTGTCAGCAAGACACCTCTCCATTACTAATCCTATAGTTTTTAAGGGATTAAATAAAGACACATCCAGAAAAAGTACTTGAATGAAATAAAACACAACACAGTTTACCATCTTTATTGTACACCTATTCCTGCAACGCCCTCGATCACCTGTAAAAAAAAAATAAAAATAAACACAAATACTCCCTGTTCCAACGTAATCCATTTAATAACGAGTGTCCCATGATGATCTCCTCTGTAGAACTGTCATATCAGGAGATGTGACCGCTCTACAGGGCCTTCGATGACACACTGACAGGAGATAATACTCTACCGCTGCGTGAGAATTTTCCCATGCAGCGGTGCCGCAAGTGACGGAACAAACTTCGGTGACCTCTAGGCAGCGGAGGGATACACAGCAGGAGGATCACCTCTGGTCACTGTAAACTGGAGCCCCTGTAGAAAGGTCACATCTCCTGATGTGACAGCTCTACACAGGAGATCGTCGTGGTACAATCGTTATTAAATGGATTACATCGGAACAGGGAGTATACTGTTAGTTATTTTATTTTTTTGCAGGCGATCGAGGGCATCGGGGATTAGCTGTATGGTGAGTATGTACTGTATGTGTGTATGTTTTTTTTTTTTTTACTATTCAACACAGTAGCCGGATGATGGGACTACTACTGTCCCATCATCAGCTAATGCTGTCACTGTAGCAGACATAGCCGGATGGGACTAGTAGTCCCATCAGACATGCCTGCCTACACACAGACCCGCACACACACAGCCGCGCACACAGACACACACAGACCCGCACACACAGACACCCGCAGACAGACCAGCACATATTCACCACACACAAATAGTCTCCGCCCACACACATAGTCTCCGCCCACACACTCTTCCTCCTCCCTATCTCCAGCGTTTCTCGCATGCACATTCGCAGCAAAACCGCAGATCTTTTTATACCTGTGGTTTTGCTGCAGATTTGACTCACTCAATGGAAGTCAATGGGTACAGAAACGCTGTAGATCTGCAAAATGAATTGACATGCTGCAGAAAATAAAACGCTGCAAATCCGCGCGTATTTTTCCACAGCATGTGCACAACAAATCCGAATTTCCTATTGACTAACATTGGGTGTGCACTACACTGCGGATTTGATGCAATTCCACGCGTCCAAAAACACTGCGGATCCGCATCAAAATCCGCAACGTGTGCACATAGTCTTACTCTGGAAACTGGTAAAATCCATTGCTTGCATTGGTGTGGATTAGCCAAGTGTAAGCCAAAATAATGCTATATGAGCATGTGACTATACATCGTACTCTAGTAAGAGTTCTAAGAATATGAGCAAACAACATCTTTTTAAGGCGGATTTCACTTGGAAGCTGCCTCAAAAAGTGCTAGCAAAATGACAAAAATGGTGAACATATGCATTTCTATGTAAAAACTACTTACTGTTCTTATATTCTGGGTTTTTTGTAACTTTTTTTAACAAGTTGTGAAAAGCCTCCACAAAAGACGTCCAAGGAGATGCAAATTACCTTTGCATTGCAAACAGAGCCTTCTTCCTTGTAACATGGGTACCTATTTGCCTCTTCTGCACCTTTCATTATTGACATTTCTACAGCTACATTACACATAGTATCATCAGTATGAGCTCCATAGCAATAGTAACTTTGGTTGTGTGGTGTAATATCATGGGTTCAGATTGACTCCCTGCAGTGTTTTTATAGAAACGTGTCCTGCTATCTATCCATACATTGCTTCAGGTTGTGGATGACGGCAATAGGTGATAGTCTACTAAAAAGTTGCAAAAGTTTATTCCAATTGTTTGTTGACAATCAAAAAGATATTCACATTTTGAAACTCACAATTACTTAATTTATTTTGTAATAATAAAGAACAGTGTCAAGAGCAATCAGTGTATGTGTCATTGACTGTCCATAATCTCATGGTAAGGGAGGAAGGGTGGGCAGATGTATTTGTCTTTCTGTAAGTTTTTCACTTTCCTTCTCCCCCCCTGTGTCTTGTGTTTTCTTATCTGGATTCTAGATGGAGGTCTCCTACTTCTTATTTCCACACCTCTGTTTCTCAGTTTTCCACTTTTTTATATCTGTGACCCCCCACAATCACCCCAGCCATATTCTCTCCCCCATCCCCTCCCCACCTCGACCATAAACTCTGGTGTTCTTGTGCTAATGTCTGAGGACATCTCACTTCATCTGTCACCAATTCTGTTCGCCTTTCCAGCTGTCAAAACAGGGGTGTCTTTTTCATTCCAGCTCACAAAGTACCAAAAGAGTGAAAAGGCTTTAATGCTTGTGTTTGGACACAAGCAATTATCACTAATTATTGTTTTTCTTTTGAGACTGGCTGTCTTGCCAGAGAGCCAGCAGATGAACATACCATAATCCTCCCTAGTCGGTTGATCTCAGTGGGTTTTGCTGACCAGTCCTGGTGAGAGGCTTTGTGCCTTTCATCTCAATGTGAGTTAAAGAGCTCATTCAAACGCATTGCGATGGCAGAATTAATCTCACAGTCCAGCCTTTCATTGCCTCTAGCCCTTTACCAATAGATTATGTATGCTGCAGATTCCTTTTTTTTAGGCCTAGAACATGCCAAACGAAAGTGTCACAGAATTGTCACTAAATACAATCAATACTGAGGCTCTGAACCATAGAATTGATAACATTGTGTAACCCAAAAAATACAATGAAAATGTAAAATTCCATAACTCATTACATGAAGTCACATGAATCACAGGGTACCCGAAAATTCAGAAATTTTTCCTAATGAAAGTAATAGCTCTCATCTTCGTAAATTGAAATATTATAATTGTAAATTAGACAACAATTTCCAGCTTTAATTATCTGCAAGGGGTTTGTATGCACACTATTTACTGGTTGAATTTGGAAATTCATAACAAAAGTGAGAATACACCTATTAGGGTATGCGCACCTGACGTCTTTTAAACTTGAGGAAGGTGAGTATTTTAAGTTGGGAGAAAGTATATCGTAGCACTACTGTGGTGGTGCGCCAGTAGGTTCCCAAGCCAAAGGAATAGTATAAAGTACCTTGGCACTCAACTTAATGAAGGTAACAATTCATGATTTATTGCAGTCAAAGTACAGGAAAGTACAGGAGACGTTTCGGGCCAACTTGGACCTTCATCAATTTGACAGCAAAAAATTGTATAATAATTGAAATAAACAAAATAGACAAAGTAAACAAAAGCAAAATAAAAAAAATAATAAGTAAATGAGAATGGAGATCACATAACAAGGAGCTAACTTGAATAAGTGCAAAAAGGTGAGAAAAAAGGGGATATGGGTTGAGGTACCTACCCGACTGCTTCGAAGAAGAAATTTTGGCAAGAAGGCTATATGTGCCTAGAAATTAGGAGAGAACGGTAAGTATTTTATTAAATCATGTTGTACATGATATGGCAGAGAGGAGGAAAGGGACATAGTACCTTGAAAGGAAAAAGAACCCAGATGGAGTCTATATATACTGAAGTAATTTGAAAGGACCTATAAAATATTAGAAAATTTGGTTATGGCCAAATGTAATTCATCCCAGTAAATGATAAGGCAAGGTGTATGAATATATATATATACTGTATATATATGTACCTGTAGGTTAGAGAATCCGTGTCTGGGTGAAAATGCCCCAAAGGAACAAAGTTATGGCTGTGGAATACCTAGAAGGGAAAGTGTATATACATGGATGTATGTGAAAATCCTTCAGAGGTCTATAAATAAAAATGAAGGTGTCCGGTATTTAAATGGATCTAGCATGTGAAATCATAGGTGGCAGTGGCTCGGTGCAATTGTGGAACAAGAGGCTTACCAGCTGGAGCTCCGGGTCTCTCCTACACTGACGCGGCGTCCTCTGCTTGTCAGATGGAGAGTGTATGCCGGTCTGAGCTCAAAAAGGAAAGGGGCGGGACATGGAGGCGTGCGGACCGGAAGTACGTCAGCGGATGTGATGTCAGCGTTCCACCGCCATATTAGCTTGCGTTCCACAGCGGGGAATAATGGAAAAGATAGGACTAGCGATAACTAAACACTCAAATGTGGATGTGAATGGTAATAATGAGATAGAAACTTGATTCAAGGATATGTGGAGGAAAAATAAGGAATAAGAAAAGAAACAAAAGCTGTTTTGACATGATTATAGAGCTTTTTTTATTATTAATACCCCGGAGATGGGGAAATGTCCAGAATGCAGTCAGGTAGGGAGAGGAGGCGGGTAGGTCCAAGGGGAGTGGATCTAGCTGATGTATTCAGTATAAGCGACTCTGTAATAGAAGGAAAACGGAATTAAAAGGCATCCCATGCACCATACAAATATAAGTAATACATTTCAAGTGCTGAAATAAATATTAAAGACAATAACAATTGTTATGAGTATTTTAAGTTGAACCCGCTGCAGGAAATGGCGCCATTTTTTGCTGCTTTTTTTAAAAAAAGCTTCAAAAATGTCAAGTGTCTTCCATTTCTTTTTGGGCTTCCTATAGACTTCTTTAATTAGTTTGTGGCTTCTTCCTAGAAGAAGAATGATCAGATCACTTGTTTTAATCGCTTTGCATCATTTGAAACCTGAAGAGGTTAAAAGACCCTCAAAAGACTGAACATATGAAAAGCATGTTGTTTTGACATAGAAATGCATACACAAAACCAAAGAAATGAGCTAGAATGTACAGTTAGGTTCAGAAATATTTGGACAGTGACCGAATCACCATGATTTGGTCTCTGCATGCCACTATTTTGGATTTAAAATGAAACAACTGAGATACGATTGAAGGGTAGACTTTCAGGTTTAATTAAAGGAGTTGAACAAAAATATCCTGTGAAACATTTAGGAATTACAACCATTTTTCTACAAAGCCTCCACATTCCAGGGGCTTAAAAGCAATTGGACAAATTAACTTTACCATAAATAAAATGTTAATTTTTAATACTTTGTAGAGAATCCTTAGCGGGCAATGACTGAAGTCTGGAAGCCATGGTCATCACCAAACGCTGGCTTTCCTCCTTTGTAATGGTTTACCAGGCATTTACTGCAGCTAACCAGTTGTTGCTTATTAGTGGGACTTTCTGCCTTAAGTTTTGACTTAACCATGTGAAATCCATGCTCGATGATGTTGAGATCTAGTGATTGACTCAGCCATTGCAAAATATTCCACTTCTTTGCTTTAAAAAGTGCTCTGTTGGTATTGCAGTATGTTTTGGGTCATTGGCCATCTTTGTTGTGAAGCTCTGGTTGAATCTGAGCAGAAAATATTGCGCAGTACACACTAGAATTCATCCCGCTACTTCTGTCTTCCGTCACAACATCAATGGATATTAGTGATTCAGTGCCGTTCGCAGCCATGCTTGCCCATGCCACCACACTTCCTCCACCATGTTTTACAGAGGATGGGGTGTGCTTTGGATCATAAGCCATCCAAGCCTTCTCCATACTTTCATCTTCCCATCTTTCTGGTACAGGTCGATCTTAGTTTCATCTGTCTAAAGAAAGCTTTTCCAAAACTGGACTGGCTTTTTTAGATGTTTTTTGGCAAAATCTAATTTGACCTTTCTATTTTAAAGACTGATTAATGGTTTACACCTTGTAGTGAACCCTATGTATTTGCTCTCATGACGTCTGCTCTTTATAGTAGATGCTGAAACATCTACTTCCTGGATATTGTAGAGGATGTAGTAAAGTGTTTTTTTCTCCACCACATAAAGGAACCTGTGATCATCTACTACAGTTGTCTTCCCAGGACGTCCAGGCATTTTTGTTTCTCCACGTTCACCAATGGGCTCTTGTTCTTGCAGCTGTTGATTTGGCCATGCCTCACATTTTTGCTATCTCTCAGATGGATTTCTCCTTTTTTTAACCTAATGATGGTCTGTTTCTCTTCCATTGAGCGTTCCTTTTGACTGCATGTTGAGGGTTTAGGACAACAGCTTCCAAATGCAAATGCCCCTCTAGAATAAGCTCCAGAACTTTTACCTTCTTAACTAATGATGGACTAATGAGAAAAAAGCATATTCAGCCCATTTTAAGTGAACCTGTCAGCAGGTTTTGCTAAGTAAACTACAGGTATTTTCAGGATGGCAGTGTTAAACTGATTAAAATGATACGTGGGATGAAGAAATCCATCTTGTGGTTCTTGTGTAATCAGTGATAGAAGTTTGCAGCTAAAGAGATGCTTGTGCTCCGGGGCGGGACTTGAGTGTAGGCAGAATCTTATCTTCATGCTCAAAGTCAGTCTTTCTCTCTCTCTACGATGAGGAACATGCTTGTGCTTCGGGGTAGGTCTTTCCTTGGTTCTCTGGCTTATAGAAGGAAGATAAAACTCTGACTCATACAGTCCAGCCCCAGAGCATGGGCATCTTATTAAAGGGAATCTCACCCTAAATTGGCGGGATATTTAAATGATGGCAGTCAGGTCAGATGGGCGGTGTTTTGGGTACTTGCCTTAACATGTTGTTTGCCGCTGTCTCCATTATTTCTGGGAATCGTAGTCGTTGCCCTCCATATAACGCGCCTGCGCATTGCAATCTTGAATTGCGCACGCGCAGTATGCTTTGCCCGCAGATTGCAATGCGCAGGCGCTTTATATGGAGGGCAACGACTACAATTCCCAGAAATAATGGAGACAGCGGCGAACAACATGTTAAGGCAAGTACCGAAAACACCGCCCATCTGACCTGACTGCCATCATTTAAATATCCCGCCAATTTAGGGTGACAGATTCCCTTTAACTGAAAACTTCTAACACTGATTACACATGAACCACAAGACATATTTCTTCACCCCAAGTATCATTGTAATCAGTGTAACAGCACCAACATGACAATGCCTGAAGTTTATGTATCAAAATCCTGCTGACGGGTTAACTTTAAGAGCTTTTGAGATAACTGTCCAATTACCTTTGGTCTCTTGTAATTCCTAAACCCTTAGTCCGATTAGGATGCAAATACCCTCAAATGTAAACTGAGAGTCTGCACTATAAGGCCATATTGATTATCTAACTGTATTTTGACTATATTTTGGTAAAGAGCTAAAATGCCATAACTTGTGTCACTGCCCAAATATTTATGGACCTAACTGCATGTTGGTGTAAGTGTAATGTGTAGGTGCATATTCACATTGTGGCCATTTATCAGTTAGGCACCGTCCCATTTGGGTACACTTTTTGTCTTGAGATGGCTTTTGCACTTTTTTGGTCAAAATAGTTTTAACCAAAGTTCATTTACTATTATTATCTATTTACTAACTACAGGGTGTTTGCTCATTTTGTTTTTATCCGAGGTTTATATAAATACATATGTTCATTTTCTTGAGCATTTTTAAGGTGATTTTTCAGGCAGGTTTCAGTATGAACCTACCTCAAAAGTACATTGTGGGCACAAACCCTTGCAGGATTTAGAAAAACATGGCTGCTTTCCCCCCTAAATACTGAAATATTGACACACTTGTCCATCATTTGTGTCAGTTATTACGGTACAGCTACATTGAAGAGAATTATTATTATGATTTGATTCTATAGCGCCATTTATACCATGGCGCTTTACATGTGAAAAAGGGGCATACAAAGACAAGTACAATAAACATGAGCAATACAAGGCACACACAAGTACAGAAGGAGAGAGGACCCTGCCCGCGAGGGCTCACAGTCTACAGGGGATGGACTGCAATACCCAATGTAACCTGTAGGCATATGTGACATTGTTTTTGGAATATGACAGCCATATTTTTCTGGACACATCATTCAAATCAATTTGGAATCCTTTGCTCAGCTAGGACTTATTATTTAGCACAAAATAAGAATTATTCTAGTGTAAAATGTTACATAATTACATTGTTTGAAAAAAGACCTTTTGCATTAACTGTAGATTGTTATGAATAGTAAGCAAATAAATTGGAAACAAATGCAAAGTCATTCCTTGTCATGAAATTAAACTTAATCACAAACCCAATTTCCAATGAATTTCTGCCCTGCTACAAAACGACCTGCTTAGTTAATTTCAGTGATCTTCTATGTAGTAACATGCAGGAGGAAATTGTTTAAGGCTAGACGTTTTATTGCATGCCTCGAAGCATAAAAGCCTGTCAGTATCAGCATTGAAAATGTCTTTAGATTTATGCATGACATTAGGTTTTATATATTTAAACCCCTCGTAACCCCCACAGAGGGTATTTTACGTTTATTTTTGTTTTAGTTATTTACCCTACCCCCTGATTTTTCCTCCAGAGCCATAACTTTTTTATTTGTCCTGCAATATGGCCATGTGAGGGCTTATTTTTTGTGGAACGAGTTGTAATTTTGAACAACACCATTGGTTTTACCATGTTATGTACTAGAAAATGGGAAAAAAAATTCCAAGTACGGTGAAATTGCAAAAAAAATGCAATCTCACACTTGTTTTTTCTTTGGCTTTTTTACAAGGTTCACTAAATGCTAAAACTGACCTGCCATTATGATTCTCCAGGACATTACTAGTTCATAGACACCAAACATGTCTAGGTTCTTTTTTATCTAAGTGGTGAAAAAAAAATTCCAAACTTTGCTAAAAAAAAAAAAAAGTGCCATTTTCCAATACCCGTAGTGTTTCCATTTTTTGTGATCTCAGGTTGGGTGAGGGCTTATTTTTTGCATGCCGAGATATTGTTTTTAATGATACCATTTTGATGCAGATACGATCTTTTGATTGCCCGTTATTGCATTTAGTGTGAAGTATCCACAATCAATGATGGTTTGGGGAGCTAGGTCATCTGCTGGTGTAGGTCCATTGTGTTTTATCAAGACCAAAGTCAGCGCAGCCGTCTGTAAGATAACGAGCAGAAACGTGGGATGCAGTGATGAGCAGGAGGCAGATCAAGAGTTAACGAGTTTCTCTTTATAAAGAATATGATAACAGTGAATACTCCGCGCAGGGAGAAATTAAGAAAGTATGTAAGCAACAAGAGTATGCAATTATAACACGAAAATAGAAGTGCAAATAACAGGTTAACTTATCAGTCTGCGGTTCCCGGTTGAAGGAGGCTGGAATATTGTTCGATGGCGCTGCAGGAAAGGGGAGCAGTCTCTGAATTGGTCCAAAAGATAGGTGAGGCACTGTCTCTTTATGAAGGCGACGTGTCTTGTCTCTGGAAACATAGTTCTTTCCTGGACTGGGGTGCCGCACAAGAGGATGCGTGAGGCACCGCAGTGGATATATACAAAGTCCTAGAGTACATGCCGCGGTCACGGTACCTGAATCAATGTGCAGAGCCTGGTGAATCCCACGTGGACAGCGATAGGGACCGGTCAGAATTATGGAAGTCAGAGGCAACAGTGGTAACAGTCTCTGGTAATGCAAGGTCAGTAGGCGCGGGGGATGAACCTGTATGGTGAGAGCCTGGTAGCTGGCGTTGGTCTGTAGGGAGGGAGTCAACCTTCTCCTGTCGCACACGCTGTCTTCCTGCCAGAGAGAGAGTTCTGGCGTGCAGTCCCCTTTATATCTGACCCACCCCCCACAGTCAGGTGCAACGGTCCATGCCAGTCGGAAAGTCCTTTTCCGGGCAACAATGGTGACAGCCCCGATAGTTCCGGCCCCGACACGAGAAGAGTATCACTAGCCCGGTCCATCTCCCTACACATCTACCAGTAAATTTTAGAAGACTTCATGCTTCCCTCTGCCGACAAGCTTTTTGGAGATGGTCTCCAGCAGGAATTGGCACTTGCCCACACTGCCAAAAGTACCAATACCTTGTTTAAAAACAACAGTATCACTCTACTTGATTGGCCAGCGACCCGATTGACCTCAAGCCCATGGGCAATCTATGGGGTATTGTCAAGATGAAGATGAGAGACACCAGACCCAACAATGCAGATGAGCTGAAGGCTGCTATCAAAGCAACCTGGGCTTCCATAACACCTCAGCAGTGCCACAGGCTGATCACCTCCATGCCACGCCGCATTGATACAGTAATTGATGCAAAAGGAGCCCCGACCAAGTATTGAGTGCATTTACTGAACATACATTTCAGTAGGCCAACATTTCAGATTTTAAAATCATTTTTCAAGCTGGTGTTATAAAGTATTTTAATTTCCTGAGATAATGACTATTGGATTTTCATTGGTTGTAAGCCATAATCATCAATATTAACAGAAATAAACACGTGAAATAGACCTCTCTGTCTGTAATGACTCTATATAATATATGAGTTTCACTTTTTGTATTGAAGAACTGAAATAAATTAACTTTTTGATGATATTCTAATTTTGTGAGATGCACCTGTATAATATGAAGTACCACAGCATAAATGGATTCCAAGTGATAATGTATTTTAATAGTGCAGCAAAAAAAGTCTGTACAGGAATCAACGCACACACGTCTGTCCTCCTTCCTCGGTCATGAACAAGGTCTGAGGATTGAAACGTTGTCCTGATTCCTTATCAAACTTTTTTTGCTTGCACTATTGAAATACGTTATCACTTGGAATACGCCTGTGCCGTGATATGACGTATTATGACCAGTCTACTCTCCACTGAGCACCAAAGTCTATTTTTACTGTTGAGTGCCGGCCATATCGTTCTTTATTGAGGCCTGCTGGCACATAGAGAGGGTTTACATTAGAGTGAGGACCATTATGTTTCGGTACACCTTGTCGCAGTGGGAATTCTTTTACTCTTTTTTGATCAAACAGTATCACCTAAGTACCCTATGATATTTACATGTACTACTACTATTTACTTATTTACTTACTGCAGGGTATTTGCTCATTTTGTTTTTATCCCACGTTATGTTTGTTAATTGCAACAGTGTGAATGTGCACCTAGTCATTGCACACTTATATCAACATGTGTTCCAGCTCGTTCCTTTTGTTTTGTTAATCCCTTCCCGACATTGGTTGCATCTATGTGTCATGGTCGCCTGGTACTTAACAACCTTTGATGTACAGATACGTCATTACAATTTTGCACGCACAGATGCTGTGCGCACATGATTGCCACTGGGTGTCAGCTGATTCTGACAGCTGACACCCGGCACTTAGTGCGCTCCCGGTACTTTAACCCTCTATATATTATGATTGATATCGATCGCAGTATTTAGCAGTCAAGCAGAGAGAGGGAGCTGCATCTGCTCTCTGATTGGCACCCCCGCAGCATCATTGCGAGGGGCCGATTGTTGCCATGGTGACCTGATGTCATCATGACGACATCCGGGTCAGCAAAGCTAGCAAACTTGCTACATCATGCTCAGAGCATGGTGTAGCAAGTTTGTCTGTCAGTGCAGCACTGACAGTTTGTAAAGCTCCTGCTTTGCTATGCTTTACAAGCGATCAGACTGCAAAAAGTGAAAGTCCCATAGCAGGACAAAGTAAAAAAGTATTAAAAAACAGTGAAAAAAAATGTGAAAATAATTTTTTTAAAAATTCACAAAAATAATTTAAAAAAATAAAAATATATTGTACCCATAAATAAATATTTTTTTGAAGAAAAAGTACACATATTTGGTATTGCCACATCCAGAAAACCTGACCTATAGAACTGTCACTGTAGTGAATACCACAGTCAAAATGAGGAAAAAAGCGATGGTTTATCATCATACTGCCAAACAAAAAGTGGAATAAAACACGATAAAAAAAATTAATGTAAATAAAAGTGGCACCACTGAAAACGTCATCTTGTCCTGCAAAAAACAAGCCACCCCACAGCTCCATCAACGGAAAAATAAAAAAGTTATAGCTCTCAGAATAAAGCAATGCAAAAATAATTATTTTTTTCTATAGAATAGTTTTTATTGTGTAAAAGTGCCAAACCATAAAAAATATATAAATATGGTATCACTGTAATTGTACTGACCCCAGGAATAAAGCTGTCTTATCAATTATACCACATGCAGAATGACTATAAAAAAACTAAAATAAATTCCTGAATTCATTTTTTTTCCATTCTGCCTCACAAAAATCAGAATAGAATGCAATAGAAAAATGTCATGTGTCCAAAAATGGTACCAATTAAAATGTCAACTCGTCCTGCAAAGATCAAACCCTCACATGACTGTGTCTGCTGAAACGTGGAAAAATTATATCTCTCTAAACATAAAAACCCAATATAAATCTGGTATCGCTGTAATCGCACCGACCCGAAGAATAAAGTCATGTAATCACTTATACCATATGAAGAACAGAGTAAAAAAATAAATAAACCAAATCTTCACCTGCTGTTGATTTTTTCATTCTGCCTCCCAAAGATTGTAGTAAGGCTCTGTTCACATTTACCCTACGCTCTCTGCTGGGCACTTTCTCCAGGATTTCAGTGTCAATTTCTGAAATAAGTAATTCAGACGGAATTCCCAGCAGAAGGTTACCAATAATGAGGAAGATGATCCGTCCTATGATCCGGTGGTGTCTGTTTTTTTACTTGTGCATAAAAATGTGGTCCACCACAGTTTTGTGCAATTCTGAAAAAAAAGACCTTCGCTGAACAGAGGTAACTCTGCTCCCTCATTATAGTGAATAGATTCTTCAGGGGTTTCATCTGAATCATGTCACTCGGAGATTTAGATGGAAACCCCAAAGTAAGTGCTTAGCGTAGAGCACAGGATAAATGTAATCCCAAACGTTATGTAAAATGTTCACAATAAAAGCTTCAACTCAATCCACAAAAAAAGTTCCCACTGATGTCCATCATCTGTCAATGGAAGTATAGGGGTTTTCATGTTACTGGCAGTACAATGGCTCTGGGTAAAGGGATATGGCTCCTCGCCCCCCAAAAGAAATTCAGCAAATTCTGCATTCCAAATCCAAAAGCCCCTCTCCCTTCTGAGCCGATGTGTGCCTAAACCACATTCAGTGTCCACGTTTGGCATTTTTGTAGTGACGAGATCCCGCCTAATTTACCGGTGCATGTCTCCATAAGCATGAGCTGGGCGCAATGTACTAGTCACTACCACGTACTGGGCATTACAACATCAGTTTTCAATTTTCACTCAGCAAAATTCTACTGCTTATTTTTGAAAAACACCCATGGAGTCAAAATCATTACTACACCTGTAGATAAATTCCATTCTAGCACTTAGGGGCTCGTATAGGTAGTCAGCAAAGTATTCTAGGAAAATCTGTGCTCCAGGAGACAAATAGCGATCCGTTTTTCCCAAGTCTTGCCGTGTGGCTAAGCACTGCTGTACAGACATATATACAGTAGTGCATTTCTTTCATTCAGCAGAAATTGTGGGACAAATTTTGGTGCCACTTTAAAAATGCCCAATGGTATACAATTCTGTGACCAGGGGCGGAACTATCGTGGAAGCAGGGGAAGCAGCTGCCACAGGGCCCGGGCTAGAAGGGGGCCCGTCCCTGCTGCAGCTGCTTCACCTACCACCACGGTAGTTCCGCAAGCTGCCATGAGCGTACCGTACTCTGAGAGAGTTGCAGGCTGCAGTGTAGCAGGGGCGCAGTCACACACACTGTGACACCACTCACCGCCCCTACCCCCGCACCTGTAGTCAGCAGCAGAGCATCGGATCCCTCCCCTCCAGCAGCGTCACAGCTCTCAGACTGTGGAGAGCCATGGAGGGGCGGGGCTAAATGTCAGGGGTGGAGCCACAGACAAGCAGGGAGAAGGAGGCAAAAAGGAAAGAAAAACAAGAGTGGGAGAGAGAAAAGGTGAAAGAAGACAGAAAACACAAGAGAGAGGCAAGACACAGGTGAGAAGATAATATAGATAGATATATATAGATAGATATATAGCTATATATACTGTATATATATATGCTATATATACTGTCAGTCGCCAGCGAGTGCGCGCTTCAGCTGCATGGAGGGAGTTTCACCGCAGGAGCGCGGCCAGGTAAGAAGAACTTGTTTTTTTTTATTGAGAGCGGCGATCCTGGGGGCCCGGGGCAGACTGTGAGACATGGGGGCAGAATGCTGGATACGGGGGCACAATGCTGGACATGGGGGGCAGAATGCTGGACATGGGGGGGCAGAATGCTGGACACGGGGGGGCAGAATGCTGGACATTGGGACAGAATTCTGGACACGGGGGAGCAGAATGCTGGACACGGGGGCAGAATGCTGGACAGGGGGGGCAGAATGCTGGACAAGGGTCAGAATGCAAGACACAGGGGGCAGAATGCTGGTCATGGGGGCAGAGTGCTGGACACGGGCAGAATGCTGGACACGGGGCAGAATGCCGGACACGGGGCAGAATGCGAGACACAGGGGCAGAATGGAGATACGGGGCATGACTGGAGACACATGACTGGGGCATGACTGGAGACACGGGGCATGGACCGGATGACAACGGGGCATGACTGGAGACACGGGGGGTAGGATTTGAGACACTGGGGGCAGGATTGGAGACAGATGGGGCAGGATGGATATGATGGAGACAGATGGGGCAGGATGGGGGGATCATATGGGGCAGAAAAAGCGGAGTTGAGCCAATATGTGCACTGATGAGGATGAAATGATATGGATTGGCAAGGCTGCAGTGATGGGCAGTGCAGGCTGTATGTCTCTGTGTGGGCAGTTTTATTGCTGGTATATTGTTTTTGTAGCGCTGTATATATATTGGTATTTTACTAATAGCAATTTGGAATCCCTAGGAAATAATGATATCAAGAAAGAGAAAAATTGCTTCACTTGTGACAAATATGGAACCGAACATTGACCATCTCATTAGCCAAAAACAGGCCCATAGTTCCCATTGAAATACCAGTAAGTTTGTTGATTTTTAACTTTACTTGTTCTTTATTTTAAGTATTGTATTTGTTCCTGTTTTGTTTTTTTTTTTTACTTCAAAATAAGAGTGTAGTATATGGTGTATACAGGGTCATACACATCGTGTGCGGTATATAGAGTGTAGTATATGGTGTATACAGGGTCATACACATCGTGTGCGGTATATAGAGTGTAGTATATGGTGTATACAGGGTCATACACATCGTGTGCAGTATATAGAGTGTAGTGTATGGTGTATACAGGGTCATACACATCGTGTGCGGTATATAGAGTGTAGTATATGGTGTATACAGGGTCATACACATCGTGTGCAGTATATAGAGTGTAGTATATGGTGTATACAGGTTCATACACATCGTGTGCAGTATATAGAGTGTAGTGTATGGTGTATACAGGGTCATACACATCGTGTGCGGTATATAGAGTGTAGTATATGGTGTATACAGGGTCATACACATCGTGTGCGGTATATAGAGTGTAGTATATGGTGTATACAGGGTCATACACATCGTGTGCGGTATATAGAGTGTAGTGTATGGTGTATACAGGTCATACACATCGTGTGCGGTATATAGAGGGTATATACACTGCTGTATTATACTTTTCATATACAGGTTATAATGCCTCTTATTCTTTGTATAGAGGTGAGTGTGCCATGTATAATATATGGTATATACAGCGTAGTGTCGCATACACTGCTGTATTATACAATATACAACAGTTTTAATGCTCCATACCTAATATGCAGTATAATGTACAGTGTATATGATGTAACCTGTATTAGATGTGACATTGGCTTGCCCCCCCCTAGTTTTGATCCTGGGTACGCCCATGCAAGCTGCCGGTGGTGTGAGTCTGATATGGGGCCCGCCGCCACCTCCAGCGCCGCTATGAGAGGAGGTGGGTCGGGCCCCGAGCAGTCCGGCACTTCCGCGTCATGTGACTGGGGGCGTGCGCGCGCTCTCACGTCACATGCAAGGCTGGCGTGGTGGACGTCGGAGCGTGGAGGACGGAGCGGCGCGTGGAGCAGAAGAGCTGGAGGACGCAGTCACCTGAGGATTGGCAAATTGGTAAGTATGCTTGCTGAGTCTGACTCTCTTTTACAGGGACGCGGCAGCCGCAGCTTCCCGTCCCGGCACTTGAGGAGAGGGGGGAGAGCGGAGGGGGGAGGTGTGAGTGTACCAGGGGCCTCAGGCCCAGGACACAGCAAGCCACATTAGAGGCCCCTGGAAGCAGCAGGCCCCTAATGGGGCCCTAGGAAACAGCAGGCCCCATTAGGGTCCTAGGTCCAAAGGAAGCAGCAGGCCCCATTAGGGGCCTAGGTCCAAAGAAAACTGCAGGCCCCATCAGGGGCCTAGGTCCAAAGAAAACTGCAGGCCCCATCAGGGGCCTAGGGCCCCAGAAAACTGCTGAATAAGGTAATTATGTTGCATTATTCTTGTGAAGAAGAAATTTGTAATCTAGCCCATAAATTGCTTTCAAAATTGATGATTTATTCAGTAGAACAAAAGTACGGTATACAGAACAATCTTAGATTATTCTGTATACCAGGACTGTTGTTCTACTGAATAAATCATCTGTTTTGAAAGCAATTTGCAGGCTGGATTACAAGTTTCTTCACACATTTACGCTGGAGAAAGCCTACCTTCGTCACTACCTCAGTTGCTTCCTGGGAGTTGGTTCTTTTCTGTTATTTCACTATCATTAGTCCAAAAACCTCTAATTTTGGATAATAAAGGTATCTTTCTTAACACAACTTGGGTAGACCGGGATTGGCAACGCGCGTGCGGGGGGGGCCCCATTGTGAAGTTTGCTGTGGGGCCCTGCCGTTCCTAGTTACGCCCCTGTCTGTGACCCACCTGTGGTGTGAAAATGATCACTGCAGAAATAGATGAATTCATTGAGGTGTAGCTTGTAAAATGGTGTCTCCTATGGATACTGCTGTTCTTGCTCCTCAGAGGCTCTGACAATGTGACATGTCACACTCAAACTAGTCCAGCAAAATCTTAACTCCAATATTGCGCTTCTTCCTGAGCTTTGCACTGTGCTTCAAAAGTAGTTTTTGACCACATATGGGGTATCGGCGTACTCAGGAGTAATTGTGAAATAAATTTTGGGTTCCATTTTCTCCCATTATCTTTGTGAAAATAAAAGATTTGGGGCTAAAGTAACATTTTTGAGGGAAAAGTGTGATTTTTTTTTTCACGGCTCTATGTTATAAACTTTTGTGAAGCATCTGGGGGCTCAAGGTGCTCATCAGCACATCTAGATACATTCCTTGAGGGGTCTGGTTTCCAAAATGGGGTTACTTGTGGGGGTTTTCCACTGTCTAGGCACATCATTGGGTCTCCAAATACAACACATGCAGACCATTCCATCAAAATCTGCATTTCAGAACGTCACACCTTCCTTTCTGAGCCCCGCCGTGCGCCCAAACAGTGGTTTTCCACCACATATGTGCTATCTGCATACTCAGGAGAAATTGCACAACAAATTTTGACGTCCATTTATGTTACCTTTCCACATTAATTTCTATGAAGGACCTGAAAGGTTAATAAACTTCTTGAATGTGGTTTTGAGCACTTTGAGGGGTGCAGTTTTTAGAATGGTGTCACTTTTGTGTATTTTCTGTCATATAGGCCCCTTAAAGTCACTTGAATTGTAATGTCAACCCTAAAAAAAAAGTAAATTTTGTTAAAAAAATGAGAAATCGCTGGTCAACTTTTAAACCTTATAACTTCCTAACAAAAACAAATTATGCTGATGTAAAGTAAACATGTGGGAAATGTTATTTATTAACTATTTTGTGTGACATAAATCTCAGATTTAAGGGCATAAAATGAAAAGTTTGAAAATTGCAACATTTTCAACATTTTTGCCAAATTTCCGTTTTTTTCACAAATAAACGCAAGTCATATCAAATAAATTTTACCACTATCATGAAGTGCAATATGTCACGAAAAAATATTCTCAGAATCAGTGGGATCTGTTGAAGCCTTCCAGAGTTATGACCTCATAAAGTGACACTGGTTAGAATGGAATATTTAGCCCGGTCTTTAAGGTGAAAACAGGCTTGGGGGCTGAAGGGGTTAAAGTGTTTATAAGTAAACATAGAAACATCTGCCTAAAAGATCTAAAAGCACTGAAGAAGGAAACTTTGTGAAAACCTAAATTTGTGTTAGTCTCAATACCTTTGGCTGCGACTATAAATTAAAATGAGTGTATAAGATGTATAAATAACTTTATAAAATAGTATTATAAATTATATGGATGTCTAAATCATACAGACCTACGTTCTCTTCAGCATGAATTCACTCGTTATAGAATACCTGCAGTGCTAATTGCTTCTCCTACTTGGTTAATTAAATAAATACCATATCACATAAATGTTACTGTTCTCAGATGGTGGTGAAATGTGCTGGTAGTTCAAAATAGTCTACAAAATGCATCCCCTCTGGCAAGTAGAGATTCGGTGCAGTTGTTTTATCAGAGAAAGATGTAAGTATAGTGAACTGACACCACTTTATCCAATTAAGAGGTCAGATAATAGATTACATGTAATTTACAACAGGTGGCATGTTAACCTGATCTATGTAGAACAATCCAACAATCTACACATTGAGACAATTTATTAGTTTTGTCAGACTTAAAGAAATCATAAAAGGATTGCCCTGAAGATAGAAATATAAAACAATACTTTACCAAGACTGCAAAATCACAAGTCTAGTAAAAGAATAGTGCTATATGTACATGTCACGCGGTCTTATGATATGTGTACGATGTCAGTAAACTATTCTTAAAAGAACAACACTCTATACAACATATAGATTAGCAACATCAGCATGTAAATATAGAATAGATTTACCTGACACGATATCCGTTGAACTCAGGGTTAATCTTGAGGACTTGATACACTGTCACAGGAAAGAGGAGGACCGGGGTCTAACCTGACCCTAAACTGGGGTCCTAACTAATCCCTCACCTTGGAGGTACTGATAATGGTTCAGAGGTCCAAGTCTCCAGCCTAACCCTGTCTCCTATCAGTCCCTGAACCCTGTAATCAGTCCTAAGAAGGATTCTGATTACCACCAAAGGGATATGGGCTGATCTCTGCTAAATACACAGATTAGACATATAAGACAGACTGGAGAAAACACAGACTTGCATACACACTCAAACACAGAAGGAACATAAATGATCTGGGATATTAAACTCTAAGCAAGGTGAGCTTAAAACAACTAAGGAGCTCTTTAACTTAAGTCTATACAGATACAATCCTATCTGTGGTCTGCATGAAGAATTTCACTGGCAACTCCCAACACAGACAACCAGAGATTTAAAGGAAACCAATCAACAAATAATTAATTGCAGCCGGAAGAAACTGCACCCAGTCCCAGAACTGAGCACAGACAGAATTAACTCCCTAACTGCCAAACACAAAGAAACAGCAACTCAGCTGTGAGAAGTCAGAATGTGCAACCGCGACGATCTTCGTGGCGATGCACACATGACAGTACAGTAGGACGTGATGGTTCTGCTATACAGAAAGTATTGGTGGTTGCACATGCTGTAATTCAGAATAAAAGTTGCGTTTACACTAGAAGAAAATGCAGAAACGTTATTTGCAATCTTACATTATTCTGACCATTCCAGTAAAATTTTGCAATATGATTGTCATTACAAATCATGAATTTTAACATCTTTTCACACAAATGTGTAGAACATGCAGCACATCAAATAGCTCAATAACCTTCATTTTATAACATATGTCCATGTGTTAAAATCCGTGAATGGACCATGATTTCCAAACCAGTTGTGGGTTTCCGGGCCTGTACCCAATAGCCCCATATACAGTACAGACCAAAAGTTTGGACTCACCTTCTCATTCAAAGATTTTTCTGTATTTTCATGACTATGAAAATTGTAGAATCACACTGAAGGCATCAAAACTATGAATTAACACATGTAGAATTATACATTACACTTTACAAAAAAGTGTGAAACAACTGAAAATATGTCTTATATTCTAGGTTCTTCAAAGTAGCCACCTATTGCTTTGATTACTGCTTTGCACGCAGAAAAGGTGAACGGATGGACTCTACGTGCCTGGTTCCCACCGTGAAGCATGGAGGAGGTGGTGTGATGGTGTGGGGGTGCTTTGATGGTGACACTGTTGGGGATTTATTCAAAATTGAAGTGGTGAGCGGTCCAGCTCACCCCAAACCATCTCGATTGGGTTCAGGTCTGGTGACTGTGGAGGCCAGGTCATCTGGCCTAGCACCCCAACACTCTCATTCTTGGTCAAATAGCCCTTACACAGCCTGGAGGTGTGTTTGGGGTCATTGTCCTGTTGAAAAATAAATGATGGTCCAACTAAACGCAAACCGGATGGAATAGCATGCCGCTGCAAGATGCTGTGGTAGCCATGCTGGTTCACTATGCCTTCAATTTTGAATAAATCCCCAACAGTGTCACCAGCAAAGCACCCCCACACATCACACCTCCTCCTCCATGCTTCACGGTGGGAACCAGGCACGTATAGTCCATCCGTTCACCTTTTCTGCGTGCAAAGCAGTAATCAAAGCAAAAGGTGGCTACTTTGAAGAACCTAGAATATAAGACATATTTTCAGTTGTTTCACACTTTTTTGTAAAGTGTAATGTATAATTCCACATGTGTTACTTCATAGTTTTGATGCCTTCAGTGTGATTCTACAATTTTCATAGCCATGAAAATACAGAAAAATCTTTGAATGAGAAGGTGTGTCCAAACTTTTGCTCTGTACTGTATGCGTGTGAGATGGATCAGTTCAGGTCAGAAGACCAGTGACTAGTCTGGAAATTACTGTATGTACAAGGACTGTGAAACAGGAACATTTGAATGGAGCCTAAAACCAAATGTCTAACTATTTGGGCGCAGTCAGATGACTGTATAAATCTGAGCGAGATTGCAACACTATGCACGGACTGGCTGGCGAATCTTCCAACCCGAGCATGACAAGCTTCATGTACTTCTATTCAGCTGTCACACAGCTCAGGAAGAACCACTGGCCAGTCCGTGCACTGCGTTCCGATCTCGCTCTGATTTATACGGTCGTCTGACTGCACCCCTCTGTTGCATAATATGATAGTTTGAGTGGCATTATCATAATTAAAAGACTTAGGGTCCCGTCACACTCTTCAATGTCCCAGCGATCTCTCCAACGATCCGACCTGGATGGGATCGCTGGGACATCGTTAGCTGATCGCTGGTGAGCTGTCACATGGGCAGACTCACGAGCGATCAGGACCAGCGAGCACGCTGGTATCCAGTGTACACATCGGGTAACTAAGGGCTGCGCGGCGCCTAGTTACCCAATATGTACCCTAGATACCGGCTCCCAGCTTCTGCTGTAGAGCGCTGGGAGCCGGTATCCAATGTACACATTGGGTAACTAAGGGCTGCGCGACGCCTAGTTACCCGATATGTACACTGGATACCGGCTCCCAGCGCTCTACAGCGGAAGCTGGGAGCTGGTATCTAGGGTACATATCGGGTAACTAGGATTGGATACCAGCTCGCTGATCGTTGGTCTCCCGCTGTTACACGCAGCGATGAGCGCTGGCCAGCGGAAGACCAAAGATGAAAATATAGTCCAGGACATTCGACAACGATCAGCGATACCCAGCAGGGGGGCTGGTCGTCCCTGCGTATCACACTAAGCAAGATCGCTGGCTAGGTTGCTATTGTAAAACATACAAAAAAAGGCTGCACTCAAGCATACTAAAGCATGACAATATGGAATACATGAAATTTAGAATAGCAATATGGCTTTGGAATATAAGGAAAAATTTGAGACGCTTAGTATAAACATTTGGCCAAACATTTTAAAGCCCACCAACCATCGTCAAGGTGGTCTCAATACTGGTGAGTCCCTGACCTAATGTGAACATACCTCTATTAGGCTGATATCTGAATTTCTGGGTGAATATGCACCTCTGTCAGCAATGCCTGCATTTATGGGAAAAGTTGGGACATGGTGTAATTAAAATCACCACCTGGTGGGGGCGGAGTGCTCGGTCAGCAAGCTAACATTCAATAGACAAAAAAACCTGACTGGCACATCCAGACTAATGTGAACTAGGTGCAAACCAAGGGAAGCTACCCCCATGTAAAACATACAAAAAAAGGCTGCACTCAAGCATACTAAAGCATGACAATATGGAATACATGAAATTTAGAATAGCAATATGGCTTTGGAATATAAGGAAAAATTTGAGACGCTTAGTATAAACATTTGGCCAAACATTTTAAAGCCCACCAACCATCGTCAAGGTGGTCTCAATACTGGTGAGTCCCTGACCTAATGTGAACATACCTCTATTAGGCTGATATCTGAATTTCTGGGTGAATATGCACCTCTGTCAGCAATGCCTGCATTTATGGGTAAAGTTGGGACATGGTGTAATTAAAATCACCACCTGGTGGGGGCGGAGTGCTCGGTCAGCAAGCTAACATTCAATAGACAAAAAAACCTGACTGGCACATCCAGACTAATGTGAACTAGGTGCAAACCAAGGGAAGCTACCCCCATGTAAAACATACAAAAAAAGGCTGCACTCAAGCATACTAAAGCATGACAATATGGAATACATGAAATTTAGAATAGCAATATGGCTTTGGAATATAAGGAAAAATTTGAGACGCTTAGTATAAACATTTGGCCAAACATTTAAAGCCCACCAACCATCGTCAAGGTGGTCTCAATACTGGTGAGTCCCTGACCTAATGTGAACATACCTCTATTAGGCTGATATCTGAATTTCTGGTGAATATGCACCTCTGTCAGCAATGCCTGCATTTATGGGTAAAGTTGGGACCTGGTGTAATTAAAATCACCACCTGGTGGGGGCGAGTGTCGGTCAGCAAGCTAACATTCAATAGACAAAAAAACCTGACTGGCACATCCAGACTAATGTGAACTAGGTGCAAACCAAGGGAAGCTACCCCCATGTAAAACATACAAAAAAAGGCTGCACTCAAGCATACTAAAGCATGACAATATGGAATACATGAAATTTAGAATAGCAATATGGCTTTGGAATATAAGGAAAAATTTGAGACGCTTAGTATAAACATTTGGCCAAACATTTTAAAGCCCACCAACCATCGTCAAGGTGGTCTCAATACTGGTGAGTCCCTGACCTAATGTGAACATACCTCTATTAGGCTGATATCTGAATTTCTGGTGAATATGCACCTCTGTCAGCAATGCCTGCATTTATGGGTAAAGTTGGGACCTGGTGTAATTAAAATCACCACCTGGTGGGGGCGGAGTGCTCGGTCAGCAAGCTAACATTCAATAGACAAAAAAACCTGACTGGCACATCCAGACTAATGTGAACTAGGTGCAAACCAAGGAAGCTACCCCCATGTAAAACATACAAAAAAAGGCTGCACTCAAGCATACTAAAGCATGACAATATGGAATACATGAAATTTAGAATAGCAATATGGCTTTGGAATATAAGGAAAAATTTGAGACGCTTAGTATAAACATTTGGCCAAACATTTTAAAGCCCACCAACCATCGTCAAGGTGGTCTCAATACTGGTGAGTCCCTGACCTAATGTGAACATACCTCTATTAGGCTGATATCTGAATTTCTGGGTGAATATGCACCTCTGTCAGCAATGCCTGCATTTATGGGTAAAGTTGGGACCTGGTGTAATTAAAATCACCACCTGGTGGGGGCGGAGTGCTCGGTCAGCAAGCTAACATTCAATAGACAAAAAAACCTGACTGGCACATCCAGACTAATGTGAACTAGGTGCAAACCAAGGGAAGCTACCCCCATGTAAAACATACAAAAAAAGGCTGCACTCAAGCATACTAAAGCATGACAATATGGAATACATGAAATTTAGAATAGCAATATGGCTTTGGAATATAAGGAAAAATTTGAGACGCTTAGTATAAACATTTGGCCAAACATTTTAAAGCCCACCAACCATCGTCAAGGTGGTCTCAATACTGGTGAGTCCCTGACCTAATGTGAACATACCTCTATTAGGCTGATATCTGAATTTCTGGGTGAATATGCACCTCTGTCAGCAATGCCTGCATTTATGGGTAAAGTTGGGACCTGGTGTAATTAAAATCACCACCTGGTGGGGCGGAGTGCTCGGTCAGCAAGCTAACATTCAATAGACAAAAAACCTGACTGGCACATCCAGACTAATGTGAACTAGGTGCAAACCAAGGGAAGCTACCCCCATGTAAAACATACAAAAAAAGGCTGCACTCAAGCATACTAAAGCATGACAATATGGAATACATGAAATTTAGAATAGCAATATGGCTTTGGAATATAAGGAAAAATTTGAGACGCTTAGTATAAACATTTGGCCAAACATTTTAAAGCCCCAACCATCGTCAAGGTGGTCTCAATACGGTGAGTCCTGACATGTGACATACCTATTGTGATATTGAATTGGGATTCCCTTCAAATGCCCATTTATGGGTAAGTGGACCGTGTATTAAATCCCCCTGGGGGGGGGAGTGCCGGTCAAGCTAACATTAAAGACAAAAAAACTGACTGACATCGACAATTGAATAGGTGCAACACAAGGACACCCATTAAACTACAAAAGCTCACTAGCATACAAAGCATGAAATGGAATACATGAAATTTAGAAAGCAATATGGCTTTGGAATATAAGGAAAAATTTGAGACGCTTAGTATAAACATTTGGCCAAACATTTTAAAGCCACCAACCATCGCAAGGGCTCAAGTACCCCTTTGATCCTTATATGTGGGTGTTTCCTCTTCAGCATGCTCATGGTGAGTTTAACCATGGCTTGCTAATTATGCCTGATCACATAAAATCGGTGACGGGGCCATTAAAATCAAGCGATAAAACTCACTAGCGAAGATCATTGGCTTTTAGTTGGTTGTAAAATTGGGGTCATGAGGTCTGGAATTTGGAAAACACTGCTTTAGACTCCTATTATTGTGACATTATTGCAGGGAACTGCATGATATACATTTATTGACATCCATACTGTTGTGACATCATAACAAAACACAGACTCTAAATACACAAACACACTATTGTTATATCATTTATTAAAATAGAAAGTTGCCTATACATACACCCATTTACACCGTTCTGACATACCATATTTTTTGGATTATAAAACGCACTTTTTTTCCTCCAAATTTGGGAGGAAAATGGGGTGCATCTTATTATCTGAAGTGACCTTACCAGGATAATTGGTGGTGGTGGAGCGAGGTCACAGGAGGCAGGGTCGCTGCCTTAAGAGGTCGGCTGCGGCAGGAGTGCAGCGATGCTGTACTGCCTGGGTGCTCATTAAATGTCAGCGCCGGTGAGCGGAGTCCCTTTTCCCATTCAGTTCTCATATAGTTCTCATACTTCGGACATTCATATAACATCCAGGACCTACGATCCAAAATAGGCACTAGAAAGAGTGCCTTATTCCCTTCCAACAGATGGACACAGACGGGGTCTTGAGAATACTGCGGAGCCAATCGGAAGATCCCAGGGGCTGAAGAATCGAGTAAGCGAAGGGACATTTAAGGGTGAACAAACGGATAACATGAACATATATTGTGCTTTATCATAAATTAAACTTGTACTGGTAAATAAAGTTTACTGGTTGATAAGAAGCAGGTGCCCCCTGATTTATATGCGGCTGTTCATGGATCCGGAAGACTGAAGACAGCGGAGTTTTCTGCACTACACACACAGCACCTGTGAACTGGGACACTGCTTATTTGGTGGGTGCCAGGGTGTGGGAAGTGGGAAGAGAGACCCTCATCCCTGACTATCATCTTGGGCATCTTACAGAGTCACAGCAGAATGATGTTACCTCTGACAGCAATATCATCTGCTCGAGTCAGTGTTCTACTCAATCCACTTCATCCACTGCCATAACACTTAATATTTTGCATAGCAAAATTTCAATTCTATCAATGATATTTGCATCTGTTATACCTCTTAGTCCCCTAAACCACAGCATCCTGGTTGCTAAGGAAGATATTTTACCCAAACAACATCTTCCTGTTCATTTATTGGAAGAGATGAATAGTCAGCCTTTGCACTTAGATGACATGGGGCCATAAGAGATGATTCAAACTTCTCTCAGAGTTGGTGGCTCTGTGAGCCATGGTCGTAGGGGCACTGGCAGTGGTAGAATCACTCTGAGCAAGGACAAATCTTGATTTGGGAAAAAGGCAGGGGGACAAAAAGCTCAGGACTTTCACGACATAGAAGCAACTGTCAGCTAATTCAGGGTTGATGATGACAATGATGATGATGATTCCAGCGAGAGACAAGACTTGGCAGCCAGATAGGGGTGGATGAAGGTGTGGTTATCAGTGGAGGAAGGTGTTGGTCTTTGCAATACACAAATGATGTAAAACAGAACTCTGGCCCAACTTGTGAAGCATGATGATTTTAACGTGCTCGGTGAAGATCTGAAAATGCACAAGGACTGGACAGGTTATGTGAACAGCAGAGAGGCTGGAGAAGTAAGCTAAGAAGTGAGTATAAAGATTTTTTTTTTTACATTTTGATGGCTTTGTAAGAGGATGAATAAACGCAAGGGTGCCTTTCCTGCTTCAGGTCTGGAACCATCGGGGCTGTCACCTATGTTGCAGGGGAAGCTCTTTGGGAGAGGACTGGGGTCTCGTGCAGTCTTTTGAGGATGGATCCGGGTGCACTGCGCTGCACGCTGGAAGATAGTGAGAGGGGTGACAAGGGAGCTGTGTGGAGAGACGTGTGCGGGTCTGACGGGAGAGACCAAGCACCCGGGTAGATCAGGCCTGTCAGACATTGCCCTGAGTGAGACACCTGTTGGACCTAGACGACAGTGTGCCCCTGCTCCGTTATCCATCCCAGCTATTAGTGTCGCTCACCAGCAAGCTGTGACTGTGACACTTGTGCCGCTCGCAGTTAGACAGACGACCAGGCCTGAACCTTGTGGGCAGACTCCCGGATGTGCCGTGGGGCGAGGATTCATCCCATCAGTTCCCTCCATTGTACTAAGTACCGTGCTAGATACTTTTGATCACGGGAATCTTGCCTTTACCTCAGAGACTGCGATGAGATGACCCGTGCCGCTGCTGTCGGCACCACCATTGGATCCCCGCCTGTCAGAGACTACATCGAGACGCTCAGCGCCGCTGTTGCAGGTGCCACCGTTGGAATACTGCGACGCCGCATGCCAGAGGATCATCGTCTGTTAAGTCATATTACTTTTATTCTGAACTACCGTCGTCCCTTACCCTGCCTATCCTGTCACTCACACAGTTCTGTCCCATTCCCTGCCACTTCCCTGCATCCCTTTACTCACTGTGTGGAGATCATTGTTTGTTTTCAATAAATCTGTTAACTCTTGATCTGCCTCCTGTCCGTGGCAACATCCCGTGTTCCTGCGGTATCTACAGCCTTATGCTGAATCCTCACAAAAAAGTGAACAACAAAAATATACATTTTGGGGAATGCATTTTTTCGTCAAATTTGAGCAGAATTCAATCCCACTGAAATGTATTCACTAATCTCTAGTGTATATATGTGCTCCGTGTATATGTATGTTTGTGTGTATGTGCTCTGTGCATGTATACCGTATGTGTGTATGTAATCCGTGTATACAGTTTATGTGTGCCCTATGTATACATGTTTGTGTGTGTATATATGTGCTCTTATAAATACCGCAGCACAGACAAGATTTTATATGTGTAAAACATGTCGGCAATTGACCAATGAATGAGCAAAATGCTGCTTTGATTGGATTGTTTATGCAGGAAAAAAATAATTGTTCTCAGCAGCACATCGCCCAGTGTAAAGTGTAAATGCGTTGCTCATAATATGATGGTGATTGGGAACAAATTTATGTATTAGGGATTATTCTATGCCCATCATTGTTCGCCAGAAGGTGGAAAGAGGCTGGTAAAGAAGCGCCAAACAACTTATATATTGTCAATCATGCTCTTTTATCCCCTTTCTGACCCCAGACTACTATTCCGTCCATGTGACCTGGGACTTAATTCCCATGGACAGAACAGTACGTCATGTGCGATCGGCCACGCTCACGGGGGGAACACGGCCGATCGCGGCCGGTTGTCAGCTGTTTCTCACAGCTGATACCTGGCACTAAGTGCCAGGAGAGGTCACAGACCGCTCCCGGCACTTTAACCCCCCGGAACACTGCGACCAAACATGTTTGCAGCGTTCCGGACCGGCACATTGGCTGACAGCCCCTCGGCCTTTGGATCAGTGCCGCGGGGTCCCAATCGCTGCCATTGAGACCTATCCAAAAAGTCGTCCACAACTGTATGAGAAAAACTGGAACTCAAAAGTATCAAATAAACAAGAAAACGGATTTATATCTAATA
>JARQOD010000001.1:913971523-914155373 GCA_033576555.1 Oophaga sylvatica | reverse complement strand
CGATCTTCTTAACGACTTTAGCGGTACAAAAGTACCGCTAAATCGCTAAGAAAAGGTGCCACACAGCGATAAGATACTTACCCAGCGGGAGCTCCAGCGATGAAATAGGGTCCGGAGCGATTCCAGCGACGAGCGAGATCACAGCAGGAAGCTCGTCGCTGGAAGCTGCCGCACTGAACAATATCGCTAACGGGATCGCTAAATAGTGAGTTTTTTAGCGATCCGTTAGCGATATTGTTTAGTGTGGCATACCCTTAAACCTAAGATAAAAGCAAAATGAGCATATGCCCTGTAGTAAGTAAATAAGTAAATAGTAATAGTATATTTAAATAACATAGAGTACTTAGTTAATTTTGATCAAAAAAGTTTAAAAGCCATCCCATCATAACAAGATGTACTGAATCGTGACAGTCTTATGGCTAGTATTAAAACATCACCTTGTGTCTGAACTCAGTACAGATGGGGGCAGAGTAGGACCAAGACCTGACTGTTAGACACCTGTCCATAGGAAGCTATATGGATGAGACGCCTAGCTCAAAAAGGGGAGGCACTCCTTCTTTCCACTGATGCAAGTGACAATGAGAATTATCATTTACAGGACTGCTATTGTAATAAGCCATCAATTTTGCTTTAAGCAGACCCACAGAAGAAATTCTGCTAGGGAACATACCTGTTATGTTTCCTCCACTTTGTGTGGTGAGTGGCAGCTCAGCTGTCCAGTCAGGATCAGGTACATGCTGAGCTGTCAGTTTTGTGACAGATAGCTCAGCAGACAACCTAAGGCTTAGGTGTGCTGAGCTGTCAGTGTGGTGAATGACAGTCTAGTCATCCAATCAGGGCTGGGATGTGCTAGGATTCCTACAGGTGTCTCCTGTTTGGAGTTATTCCCAGGCAATTTAGCTGGCTGTCTGCCTCTAATCTCTGCTAATTATAGCTCTGCTCAAGTGCTGTGTGTTTCTGCTCTATGCTGTAAGTTCTAATATTCTATAATATTCTGATCTTTGTTCTCCAACCTTGGATTTGCCTTTGATTATTCACTTGCCTAGCCCTTTCTCTTGATCGGCTACCTTCTGGGAATTCTGACCCCAAACTGTGACCAGACTATGCCTTTGCCTCACCTCTCGGTTTATAACGTACCCTCCTGGCTTCTGACCTCAAACTCCTTGACTACCCCACCTCACGGCTTCTCTGTGTCTGAGTAGTGACTAGTGTCACATAACAATTGGCCCATACATTTGTCATTTTCACTAGTATGGATCCTGTTCACATGCTCAGTGACCAGGTGGTGAATCTAACGAAAAATAAGTTGCAGGGTCAGATAATTAGCTTGATGAAAAACTTCCCTCAGATCTAACTGCTTGTTATTATCCGGACAATGCAGTACAGGAACAGAGGTGAAGGCCTGTTTTAGAGACACAAAGGCATTCTCTGCTTCTGGATCCGCTCTCTCTCATAGGGGTTGAGCCATGCCAGAGCCTTGCCAGTGAGATGGGACATGATCAAGACCACCTTGACCCTATCTGAAATGAAATGAAGAGCCAAGAGTTTGAAGTGTAGCGTGCACTGGTTAATGAACCCCCTACATAGATCAGGGGCACCGTCATGGAGGAGTAGGCAGATGAGGTCCACGGTTGGGTTAATAGCTGGCAGGATGATGAGTCACGTCCAGAGTTGTTGCAGCATGGGTAGGTTCGGATGCAGCCGGAGTTGTCAGCATGTCTACACAAATGTTTACTGTCTTTACTGTATGCAGATAGGATAGGATCTTATCCTTTTGGTCTTTCTGGCAGGAGACCTCCTGGCACAGGTCAGAGATGGAGAAAATCTGAGAGACAGCGCATTGCATGGTCTGAGCAAACTGTAACGGACTGGGTGGTGGAACCACTGGACCGTGATCCAGGGAAAGCCTTGAAGGGTGTGACAAGGTGCCTCCCCAAGACCGACTTCGAATGCAAGGCGACTGACGATACCACAATCCGAGGAGGAAGAAGTGAGGCGAAACCAGGTGCTACACCAGGATTGACTTTGGGTGGATGGCAGCAGACCCCCAAGGGACAGAAGGCAGGACCGGCCATGAATGGTAGTCTTGGCAAGTACTGACTGGCATGGCTGATATACAATCTCATCGTATGAAGCAGCACAGCCCTCTTTTCCCTCATCCACATATTAAGAACTGTGAACTTTATATCTAAAACCGCACAGATAAATACCTTGACAAAGGCCAGATGGGCCGAAACGTTGTTTTTTTGTGTGACTGATGATATAAATTAAACTTTAACGCTTGAAATTATTTTGAGCCTCAAGGTTTTGCATTATAGAGTGATATTTATACCTTCCTGACGGCACTCGCTAGCTTTCCCCATTATTTTTCTATATATGGCTGATATACAGGTGGCAGGCGGACGTGGCTGATAGACAGGCAGACAGACAGGTATGGCTGATAAACAGGCAGGTAGGCGGGCATGGCTGATAGGCAGACTGCCGGGCACGGCTGATAAAAGGACAGACAGGTGCTTTGGAAGGTATGACTATAACACAGATAGACACGGCAGATATGAAACAAAGGGCAGGTATACTGGAATACGAGCACTGGGGACCTGAGTATTAGCAAGCATGTAAGGCCAAACTAACATGTTTCTCAGGCACCCACTGTCTCGACCCGCCACCACAATTGTGGGTTACCAGGGCAATGGGGTACTCAGAGCCGAGCCCATGGAAGTCTATGGGGATTTGTCACAGGTAGCTGTGGCTCGGTCTGTGGCCCTGGCGGTCTGGCATATGTTGGGGGAATATTTACAGGGGATAGATTTATATACAGTTCGTGACGCCACCTGTAGTTTTCTGGTAATTTGTACCAGCGCTGCTGTAGATCTCTGAGGGGATGGTGAGGCAGCTAGATGTCGGGTCCCCTACAGGTGGGACTCTTCCCTCAGGTCGGTAGTTAAAGCAGGGTTGTGCAAGCATGCAAGTAAATAACTCAGTCTCACACCGTCAGCGTCTTTCCATACCTTTACTTGTAAGATGGTAAGGCAGGTCCCAGGGAGGCTGATGGGGTTGATGGAGGATGAGCTTTGAGGCAACGGTTAAGCAAATTAGGGGCCTCCTTTACTGTCCAATAATGATGAGTCCAACCAGCCTGCAGCGTAGTTCCCTCTATAATTCCAGCTATTCCAAAGCTGTTCTGCCCAGTCAGATTTGTGGTCGGAGCCTTCCTGTGAGAGAGTTGAATTCCTATCTTGCTGATCAGGCTCAAAGTCTTCACTCCCCTGACCCCAGTTACGTACTGACTATTTGGGGCTGTTTGCCGCGACCTAAGGTCCGGTAAATCTCTGGTTTTCTTACCACTATGCTTGAAGCTAATAGTGATCCTTCGGTCCCCAGTGACCGGTAGCAATGTGCAGGACTTCTCCAAGCCAAAAGCACTTTTTAAATATTCCTTCCACTTTGCCCTTCGATTTGCTCGACTCTTAATAGATATCTCCGTCTGTCTTCCAGTGGGGCACAGCTCTGACTAGGCTGAGGTGAACTAGACCACCTGTACTAGCCTCCACTTTCTGAACTGCTAACAGGCTCAGACTGGACACGTCTACTCTGTCCAAGGACAGGAAACTGACTGACTAAATCACTCCCTTCCACACCCCTGCTGGGTGTGTCAGAAGTGTACGTGATGTTATGAAGAGCCCTTAACTGTTACCTCTCCACTCATCCTCCTGGTATTGTGTACCAGGGCTACACATTCCCCATGGTAAACGACAGCACTCCCGGGCTGTAAAATACAAAGACACATTTTGTTTATGCATTTAACATCAACAATAAACATTAATTCGTCCCATCCGGGAGGTAAGGATGTCTTGAACGTTGCAAACAATAACATTATAGAAAAATACAAAAAGTATTAATGCATCAAAACATTCAATAAATACTCAGTATTCTTGTGAAGGACCCGCACCAAACCTTCAACGTGGGTCCTGGGTGGGCTGCAGGACATCCAAATGCAGACCTCACTCAGTGCCACACCACACGGGTTTTCTGTTCAGAGGTAAGTCAAGGCTTCATGTGAAACCATTAAAAGGCACCTTAGTGCAACTATTTACAGGATACAGTTTTTGGGCTGGCTCAGTCCTCAGCCTCTGAGTCCATTATAAGACATAATAGGGAAAACACATATATATATATATATAGACTTTTTACAATATTCACATCAATTCGTTATAATCACTGCTGATATCTAATGGGTAACTTCCCTTTGGTGGTTCGCTCTGATCTACGTGGTGTAGCTTCAGGTATATCAAGTTGCGATCTGTCTGCACTGCGTAACGGCAAACTATAGAACTGCCTCAATCTTTCTATGGATCTGGCAAGCGTACTGATGGCTGGGCGGTGTGAGTCAGCTTCACCAGGGGATCCCATAGTATGGGGCGCTGCTTCAGATGATCCTTCTTGAGATTCCACAGGTTGAGGTGTTGCTGGAATGGGTAACTCCTGAACGGGCTCAACTGGCACCACGGGCACAACTGGAGGTAAAACTTCCTCTTGTGGCTGGTAAAACTGCAACACCGGAACTATTACAGCATCTCCCAGTCGGGGCCAATCCGCAGGAAAATCTCCCAGATCTGTGTGTATGACCTCTTCCTTTCTTTCTCCTTGATTGATGACAGGGTTCTTTTCACAACGCTTTAAGGGTTCTGGACACAATTTCAAATGGTCTCTGGACACAGTGGTTGTTGTTCTTCCTCCGTCCTTACTGATGATACAAACTTTTCTGTTGTCATATTTAGAATCTTGTACAACGTAGGGTTCTTGCTCCCACTGATTATCCAATTTGTGCATCTTCCTTTTTCTTTTTAATACTACCTCTCCAGGCATCAAAGGCTTGGCAGGAGCATTTCTGTTGTAAACATCTTCCTGTTTCTCCCGTGCCTTATTGAGACTTTCCTCCACACAGATTTGTACTCTTCTGTATTGCTCTTGCCGATTGATGTCCCAGTTTTCAACGGCGTCGTCTGCCTCCGGTTCTACCACTCCAAGTTCTAGATCCATTGGTAGTCTTCCGGGCCTTGCTCTCATAAGATAGGCTGGAGTGCAGTTAGTGGAACTGACAGGTATATGGTTATACAAATCAACCAAATCAGGTAGTAAATCCGGCCATCGATTCCTGTCTTCCAACGGTATGGATCTCAACAAATCAAGGACAATATGGTTCATTTTTTCGCAAAGACCGTTGGTTTGAGGGTGATATGGTGTTGTTCTAATTTTCTTGCACCCGTACATGTGACAGAATTCCTTGAATAAATCAGCTTCGAAAGCAGGTCCCTGATCGGTTAATACTTGCTCCGGATACCCATGCGGTCTGCAGAAGCTTGCTTGAAAGGTTTTCGCGGCCGTCACTGCGGTCTGGTCCTTAACTGGAACAACCACCAGAAATCTGGAGTAATGGTCCACCATGGTCAAGGCGTATGAGTATCCAGATCTACTTGGCGACAATTTGACGTGGTCCAGGGCCACAATCTCCAGAGGACGAGTCGTCCGGATAGGTTGCAGGGGTGCCTTCTGACTACCGTAGTCCTTCCTTCTGAGACCACAGGGTCCACAGTTCCGACACCACCTCTCAATGGAGCTGCGCATCCCTACCCAGTAGAACCGGCATCTCAACAGGGTCTCCAGCTTTCTCCAGCCAAAGTGTCCTGCTTGATCGTGGTATGCTTCCAACACCATTGGGACGTCTGCCTTGGGGACCACGATTTGCCAGACCATCTCATGGGTTCTGGGGTTGACGTATCTCCTGCACAACTTCTCACGGTATAGGAACAACCTGCTTTTCTCGTTCCACAGGAGCTTGGCTGACATAGGTGCTTCCTTTTCCAAAGAGGAGCCTTCCTGTCTTAACAACTCCTTGATGCGGCTGACCACTGGATCACTGTCCTGAGTCTCTTTCCAGCTGTGATGGGGTAAAGGATTTAATGTTGCACCATACTGCTTTCTGTGGACTCGATGCTCGTGGACTACCCCATTTCGATGGAACGCAGGTAGCTCAATTTCTTCCAGGTCGTCCGATTCTTCTTCCGTATCAGAGTCATGCGGCATTCGGGACAACGCATCAGCATTAGCATTCTTTCGACCTGCCCGGTACTTGATAGTAAACTGGTAATTGGACAACCGTGCCATCCAACGCTGCTCCATGGCGCCCAGCTTGGCGGTTTCCAGGTGCATTAACGGGTTGTTGTCTGTGTACGCCGTGAACTTATTGGAGGCCAGATAGTGCTTAAATCTTTCAGTAATGGCCCAGACCAGCGCCAGAAACTCCAGCTTGAAGCTGCTATAATTTTCCGGATTCCTTTCAGTTGGCCTGAGTTTCCTGCTGGCATATGCGATGACTTTTTCTTGACCATTCTGCTTCTGACTGAGAACTGCTCCCAAACCTTCATTACTGGCGTCGGTGTACAACAGGAACGGTTGGCTGTAATCAGGATAGGCCAAGATCTCATCACCTGTAAGGATCTCTTTCATCTTTTGGAATGCTTCAGCCTGTTCTTTACCCAATTAAAGGGAGGGTTTCTTCTCTTTAAGGATTGTCCTACCAGGAGGTCCTGTAAAGGAGCTGCCTTCTTCGTGTAATCTTTCACGAACCTTCTGTAGTAACCCGTTAGTCCCAGGAACTGTCGCACTTCCTTAAGGTTCTTCGGCTCCGGCCACTTCTGGATGGCGGTGACTTTCTCTGGGTCCGGCGCTACTCCTTCCGAACTGACGATGTGCCCAAGTATTGTACCTTCTGCTTGAGTAGATGGCATTTTGAGGGTTTCAACTTCATCCCGTACCTGGACAGGGACTCGAATACTTCTGCCAGGTGCTTCAGATGGTCCTCATATGTCTTGGAATACACGATAACGTCGTCTAGGTATAGCAGCACGGTTTCAAAATTGAGATGTCCCAGACAGTTTTCCATCACTCTCTGAAATGTTCCTGGGGCACTGCTGAGCCCAAACGGCATTCTGTCGAACTCACAGAGCCCCATTGGGGTGGTGAAAGCCGTTTTCTCACGATCCTCCTCAGCCACAGCCACTTGCCAGTAACCACTAGTCAGATCAAGGGTAGAAAAGTAGTTAGCCGTTTTCAGAGCAGCTAATGATTCCTCTATGCGCGGTAACGGGTATGCATCCTTGTGTGTTATGCGGTTCACCTGCCTGTAATCCACACACATTCTCATACTACCATCTTTCTTTTTAACCAGAACTAGAGGGGCTGCCCAGGGGCTACAACTATCCCTTATCACCCCGGCTTTCTTCATATCATTCAACATTTCTTTAGCCTTCTGATAATGAGCTGGAGGTATGGGCCTATACCGCTCTTTGATGGGAGGATGACTGCCTGTAGGGATATGATGTTGTACTCCCTTAATTATCCCAAAATCAAGTGGATTTTTGCTAAACACTTGGGCGTACTCTTGCACCACCCGTAATACCCTTGCTTCTGGTGAGCGGGAGTGGTGTCCGTCCCAACATGGAGTTGCTGACACCATTCCGCCACCTGAGTTGCTGGGTCATTGTCCTCCGCTATTTGACAGGAGTCTAAGGACTCAGCCGGGAGAATAGAATTATTATCAACAGCATGAAGTTTAGCAATGGTTGCATAACGGGGTAAATTTACCTCATCATCTCCCCAATTGAGAAGCCGTACCGGTACTCTTCCATTCACCACCTCTACTACTCCTCTAGCAGTCATAAGTGTAGGTCTATGTTCTGAATGGTGGGGTTCTACTACAGCTTGGTAATTCTGTCCTCTCAGACCTATGGCCGCCCTGCACCAAATGATCATTTCACTCATTGGGGGTATCACAATAGGATCCGAGTCAGTGACCCGTACATTACCAATTTCGCCGTCTGTAAGCTTCGCTTGCTGCTGACACACCAGGGCCCGGATCTCTCTTTGGATTACTCCTCTCTGCCTTGGTCGGGCAATCTCAGCGAGCTGTTGGAGTAAGAACACAACTTCTCCCAAACAATTACCGATAATGTTAGTACCCAAAATTATATTTAAACCGTTCTCCTCATTTACAGTCTTTACTACCAGAAGCCCTTGGTCTTTCAACTCCTCTCTGCCCACCTTTACATCTACACATTTTGTTCCGAGTACTTCTACAGGAAGACCATTAGAAGCATACACAGTAAAGTCAAGGCTCGGAGGTTTAAGACTGTCCATTGACCAGTACTTGGTATATAGGGCATCAGGTATTAGGGTCACCTGGGACCCAGTGTCTAACAATGCTGGAACAGCAATACCATCTAGAATAATAGACAGGTAGGGTCGCCCGCCCACATACCTGCGGTTCCAGTCTAGGGGGCCTGACGGGTATTCTCCTGGGTGTTGGCCCTTGGACCCAGGTTCTGCCCGTTTAAAGGACACTGTGGAGACAGATGACCTTTCCGGTTGCAGCGATAACAGATGATCTCTCGACGAGGAGGGTGTTGATCAGAGGTTGCTCCTGGGGGTGGCGTTGTCCTCCTCCGGGGGGGCGACGTCTTCTTTCTTCTCCGGTGCATCCACGGAACGTCCTCTGGGCAGTCAGCTAACAAGATCTTCCCTTCCTCCTCTTTCCGCAGCTGTAGGGCACTCATCACAGCGGCCAGATTTTTAGTCAGCTGGCGCACCTCTGAGCGCAGACAGTCCAATTCACTAGGAGGTGTCATCTGCGCTTTGGCTTCGGCCACTAACGGGGAACAGGGGGTTACTGCCGGTTCCAGAGTGACTTCACCCTGATGATGTTGGGTGGCCACCTCAGGTTTGCCCAGGGGCCGCAGCCCTTTTATTGCCATGTCCTTTAGGGCATCAAAGGTAGCATCCGGATGATCTAAGGACCACCAATTTACAGTTCTGCGTTCCTCTTGGGATCTCAATCCCTGTATAAATTGTTCTTTCAGCATTCTATTCTCGTCGATAGCATTTAAATTGTTAATTTGCTTGAGGGCTCTCAGGGCTCCTTGTAGTCGGCAAGCGTAGTCCCGGATGCTGTCACCTGGCTGTTGTGAACAGTGATAGAAGGCCATCCGGAGATCCGTTTCTGTGCGGTCTTCAAATATGGCATGCAGCTTAAGGAAGATCGCAGGTACCGACTCCTGATCAACGGTATCCCAAGTCTCCACTTCCCTCTCAGCAGCGCCGTTAGCTGCCCTATTAGCACAGCAGCTTTTTGTCTCTCAGGCATGGAGTACATTTCTAGGATGCTGCATAACTTCCGCTTGAAGCCTGCTAATGTGCCTGGCTCACCGCTGTACTGGGGAAGCCATTTCGCCCCAGGCATATATGGGAGCGTTAGTGGCATGATCGGGACTACCGGACTGGGTGCAGGGCCTGCGCCCCCATCTGGCGCTACAATACCAAGCGGTGCGGGATTGGGACCTCCGGCCGGGGCCGCACTGTCAGCCGGTTGTTGTGACATCTTAGCGCCCCCTTGGTTAAACGGAGCCTACCGGTTTCAGACGCTGCTATTTCACAGGCACCGCAGTGGGAACAGGACCTTCGTCGCAGGCGCTCTGATGTCAGAGCGTTCACTTCCTGTTGCAGGACCTGCCGATGAGTCAGAGCCGGGGGCGTGTCCAAGACTCTGCGCGCTCTTTCAGGTACGCCCACCTTCTTCTCCAGCGCCTTAGGGCGCGAATCTGGCGGCAAATATGGCGGTATTTGGCGCCAAACAACAGCAACAGTCTTTTTCGCCAAAACACTCCACAGGCACACAGGGCTCGCAATGCTGCAAGTTTCGTATCCTGTTCGTGACGCCAAATTTTTGTCTCGACCCGCCACCACAATTGTGGGTTACCAGGGCAATGGGGTACTCAGAGCCGAGCCCATGGAAGTCTATGGGGATTTGTCACAGGTAGCTGTGGCTCGGTCTGTGGCCCTGGCGGTCTGGCGTATGTTGGGGGAATATTTACAGGGGATAGATTTATATACAGTTCGTGACGCCACCTGTAGTTTTCTGGTAATTTGTACCAGCGCTGCTGTAGATCTCTGAGGGGATGGTGAGGCAGCTAGATGTCGGGTCCCCTACAGGTGGGACTCTTCCCTCAGGTCGGTAGTTAAAGCAGGGTTGTGCAAGCATGCAAGTAAATAACTCAGTCTCACACCGTCAGCGTCTTTCCATACCTTTACTTGTAAGATGGTAAGGCAGGTCCCAGGGAGGCTGATGGGGTTGATGGAGGATGAGCTTTGAGGCAACGGTTAAGCAAATTAGGGGCCTCCTTTACTGTCCAATAATGATGAGTCCAACCAGCCTGCAGCGTAGTTCCCTCTATAATTCCAGCTATTCCAAAGCTGTTCTGCCCAGTCAGATTTGTGGTCGGAGCCTTCCTGTGAGAGAGTTGAATTCCTATCTTGCTGATCAGGCTCAAAGTCTTCACTCCCCCTGACCCCAGTTACGTACTGACTATTTGGGGCTGTTTGCCGCGACCTAAGGTCCGGTAAATCTCTGGTTTTCTTACCACTATGCTTGAAGCTAATAATGATCCTTCGGTCCCCAGTGACCGGTAGCAATGTGCAGGACTTCTCCAAGCCAAAAGCACTTTTTAAATATTCCTTCCACTTTGCCCTTCGATTTGCTCGACTCTTAATAGATATCTCCGTCTGTCTTCCAGTGGGGCACAGCTCTGACTAGGCTGAGGTGAACTAGACCACCTGTACTAGCCTCCACTTTCTGAACTGCTAACAGGCTCAGACTGGACACGTCTACTCTGTCCAAGGACAGGAAACTGACTGACTAAATCACTCCCTTCCACACCCCTGCTGGGTGTGTCAGAAGTGTACGTGATGTTATGAAGAGCCCTTAACTGTTACCTCTCCACTCATCCTCCTGGTATTGTGTACCAGGGCTACACACCACCACCATGTGAAGGTGCCTTAAATAATAAGTGTTTCCCGGCTATTGACTGGGGACACTTTAGGACAGCCTAAGCACAGTGCTCAGGGATATGCGAGCAGTGCACAGACCCAGGTCAGTAGCAGTAGAAGACGGAACAGGCAGTGCGGGGCCACATTGGTGAGTGAGTCGGCATCTCTGCTGGGGGAGGGAAGCAGAGTGTAGAGATTCTGGCATGACAGTATCATCATAAGTACATCAATAAATCACAAGACACCATCAATGCTGGAATACATCACCATAAACAGTATCAGTAAATAAATAAATCAGTAGAACCATTACCAGTATATAAATACACGACTAGAACCACCATCAATACAGAAATACATCAGCACAACCACAGTTAATACATGTGTAAAGGGACGGCCGCGGGGCCGATGCACTGGAAGCTGTGTGCTGTGTTACCTCTGTAGTGTCTATTGAGCGGGGATGTTCTTCGCCTGTGAGGGAGCGTACAGAGCAATTAGAGACAGAGTCCAAAATCACATCAAACAGTTCTGCTTTATTGTCTTCTGGGCACAGCACATCCAAGACACCATAAGCATCTCTTACACTATATCAGCAATACAATCTTCACAATAGCAAGGTCCACCCCCGACTAATCTCGGCTACGATGAGAACTTCCTGACAGATTCCCGCTTGGAGGGGAATCTTTCTCTAGCAACAAGTCCCTAACTATAGTCCCTAACCGAAAGGATGTGCTGAATGCCCACATCTAGTTGCCAAACCCAAATACTGCACTGATGTATTTTTATAACTTCCTAACTGGATCTCTAACATGCCCCCATTAGTGATCCCTCACAGATAACAGTTAACCCCTGACTATATACACTATTCTCCCAGTGCTCTCCTTTAGTGACCCCTAGGATGTACTGACTGCCTAACACTCAACTCCCACACATATAACTACATAGCAATATACAAAGCATACAAATATACATATTGACTCAACTAAAGGGGATGAAACCTCCTTACATTCCCCTTCCCTTTAACCATTGCCATCCGGCAATGTGAACACTTTAATATACATATGTACATATATACAGTGAGGCACATTTCAACCATAAAACATTTGTGTAATAAATAACAACGGATGAAGGAGAAGTGTCCAGTACTCCCTTCCCTTTAAGGGCTGCTGGGGTATAACGTAGAAAAATGAAGAACACAAAAAAAAACGGGACTCCGCTGAAAATGTCTATGAGTGGCGGATCCCCATAGCGGGGGGGGGACGCGGAACAGTCCCTCCAGTCTTTTCTCTGTTGCAACAAGCATCCTCACTTGGGCTGCCGCAGGTGCGCACAGGAGTCCGTTCACAGGCCCTGTCAACCAATGAGGGCCGCAGGCCTAGCGGCGCAGCTGCGGCTCCGCTTCTCCAGGCCGCTCTCCTTCTCCTCCAAATCTCCGGCGGGGATGGGGAGACTGGGACTCGGACGGTCCCAGGTTCCAGGTGCGCTGGAGCCGGATTACGGGAGCAATGGGAGGCCGGGGACTCCTTCGTCCACGGGCCTGGGAGACCACTCCGCTCCTGCGACCTGTTGTTCCGCTCCTGCGACCAGCTGCTCCGCTCCTGCGACCTGCTCCATCCTAGCCTTGAATGCACAGAGGCACCGGCGTATCATCAGGGCCAGTTCCTCCCGGCTTGGGGCTGCAGCCACCCCGGCCTCCTCCTTCACCCCCACCGGCGCCTCCGTTTTGGGCCCTGACTGAGCTGAAAGGCACGGGATCGGCGGGGGAGTTGCCCTTGGTTTGGGCTCTGACTGAGCCGGAGGGCACGGGGTCGGCAGAAGAGCAGGGGAAGCTGTGCTCCATAGTAGCGGGCGCACGGTCCCAAGTCTCCGGTCCACGTCTCCTTCGGTCATGTCCTCACTCAGCATCGTGGGCCAGAAACGCTCTTGCTCCCTCCGCCAGCACCAATCAATACAGCCCACGCCCTGCCCGTGGCCCAGAGGCATCGTGCCGGCCGTTTCAGATTCAGTGACAACGAATTGTGACTCTCAGGGCCATCTTCAGGACCATCCCCACCCCAGGGTGGGGCTTTCATGGGCCTCTCCACCCCTTTTTCAGCATTAGGTGGGGGGCCGCAAGTGTCCATCTCAGCATTCTCCTCCTCGCAGGGGAGGTCCCGTCTTAGTTGACAATTCTCCTCTGGCGCCACTGAGACGCCGTCACGCCCACAAAGTGCAGGTTGTTGACAACGACAGTCCTGTTTGGCGCCAGAATTCTCCATCTTGTCAGACGCCATCTTGGGATCTGTAGCATCTTCCTCCACCTTTTCTTTTGTCAAGTCCTGTACTTTGGTCACATCTGTACGGTCAGTCACCTCCATCTCTTGAAATTTTTCAGAACATTTCTCCATTTCCAAATACAGGATGATAGCTTCCAATGACGCAGCTCCCATGTACTTCATCATTGTCACGGTGTCACTACCAGATGAGGCAGCGAGATCCTGCCGACTACGCCACTTGTAAAGGGATGGCCGTGGCCCGATGCACCGGAAGCTGTGTGATGTGTTACCTCTGTAGTGTCTATTGAGAGGGGATGTTCTCTGCCTATGAGGGAGCTGTTATGAATGTGCTAGAGATGGTTTCTGAGCAGAGGCTCCCTCTGGTGGTTACAGACAGTACTGAACCTTTCAGCGAGGAGTGGCAATCTGGGATCACGGATTGGTCTGATATAAGGGAGGTGTTAGAACCCTCTTGTTAGATTTTGTTTCAGTTTGCTGGTCACATGACCTTTTTACCCTATTTAGTCTGGCTCCGCCCTTCTGGCTTTGCTGGACTTCATTGTATTATCTACTCTTAAGCTAGCCGGGTGCTTAGGTGCCTTACTCTGTCAGTTTTGCTTGATCTTAGGATCTCTTAGTATTTGTTTTCTGTTTTATATTCCCTGCTACACTTTCTGTTAGGAGGTATCCACCTTTTCACCCAGTCCCTAGATCTTGTAGGGATTCCTCCCTCGCAACTATAGGTTTCGTTCAGACTAGCTGAGGACTTTAGCGGGTCTGGTCGCAGGATCAGGTTCCCCGTTACATCGTAGGGATACAGCTCAGTCCTATTGTAGGGACAGAATTCCCACCTTTCCTTAGTGCTAGTAGCAGATCATAACAGTAAGTCCAGCCCAAAGAAAAAAAAAAAAAAATCTCTAAGGAAAGATTTTCTGTTTCCATCATGGTCTCGGTTCAGGATTTGGTTCAACGCCTGCAGGGACTTTCTCTGGAGGTGGCTGAGATAAAGCAACACGTGAGTAGTTGTTCTGGAGCACATTTCGTGGAGCCAAAGGTACGTTTGCCTGATTTATTTTTTGGTGAACAACAAGATTTTTTTTCTTTTAAAAATGCTTGCTTGTTGTATTTCCGTTTGAGACCCAGATCCTCTGGTGATGAATCACAGCGCATAGGGTTCATAATGTCACTTTTGCGCAAAGAACCTCAGGACTGGGCCTTTTCTCTGCAGCCTAGTGATCCATGCTTTAGATCAGTGGATAGTTTTTTTTCTGCTTTGGGGTTATTGTATGACGATCCGGATCGTGTTTCATCAGCTGAGACAGAATTGAGACGTTTGAGACAGGGATCAGGTAATGTGGAAAAATATTGTACTCACTTCCGAAGGTGGTCCACTCAGGTGGGCTGGAACGATTCAGCTTTGAAAAGTTTATTTCTTGCAGGGTTAAGTGAGAGGATTAAAGATTTGCTGATTGCTTATCCCATACCTGGTAACTTGCAAGAGGCTATGCAATTAGCCATACGGGTGGATAGGAGACTGCGTGCAAGGGTTAATGAGAGTAAATCTGCCTTGTCAGCTCCAAGTTTGGAGAAGGAATGTACTGACATTGCAGAGCCGATGGAAATTGGAGCAATGGCACCTCACTCTCGAGAAAAAGAACGCAGATTTGCTAAGGGCTTGTGTTTCTATTGTGGCAAATCTGAGCATTTTATTAAGAACTGTGCGCTTCGAATGATTAAAGAGAGAAAAAAAAATGAGGTCAGTTTTGCCCGCATAGCTTGTTTAAACAATAAAGGTGTCTTTCTTTCTGCTACCACTGCTGTTGAGGAGGAATTAATGGAGTTTCGGGTATTTGTGGATTGTGGTTCAACTCTCAATGTGATTGATGGGAAATTTTTGGAAAAACTAAAATTAAAACCCAAACTTCTGTCTTCCCCTATTAATGTGGTGTCTGTGGATGGTTCTCACTTGAAAAATGTTACTCACCATATCTGTGAATTTCCTCTTACTATTAATGGTGTTCATCAAGAGAATTTGGATTTGGTAGTTTTGAATAATTTGCCCTCACCGGTGATTTTGGGGTTACCCTGGTTAAAATTGCACAATCCGGTACTGGATTGGTCTACCAATGAAATTAAGTCCTGGAGTCCCAATTGTTATGACAAGTGTTGTAACGGGCGTATTGCTGCTGTAGTTAAGGGGAGTTACCTGTACCTATTCAGGATTTTTGGAAAGTTTTTTCTGATAAGGAATCGCAGGTATTGCCTCCTCATAGAGATTATGATTGTGCAATTGAATTTGTCCCTGGAGCGACTCTTCCTAAAAGTCGTCTATTTAATTTGACTATTCCTGAGAGAAAGGCTTTGGAGGAATACATACAGACAAGCTTGGCCGCCGGTCACATTAGACCTTCCAAATCTCCTGTGGCGGTTGGATTTTTTTTTGTTAAAAAAAAGGACGGCGGTTTACGGCCTTGTCTAGACTTTCGTGAGATTAATAAGATTACTGTACGCAATCCTTACCCACTGCCATTGATTCCTGATTTGTTTAATCAGTTAGTGGGGGCCAAGTGGTTCTCGAAAATTGATCTTCGAGGGGCAAACAATTTGTAGCGCATGAAGGAGGGGAATGAATGGAAGACTGCGTTTAACACTCCACTGGGTCATTTTGAGAATCTGGTCATGCTCTTTGGACTTTCCAGTGCTCCGGCATTTTTTCAGAATCTTATTAATGACATCCTTAGACCTTTGATCGGCAGAAATGTGGTTGTGTATTTGGATGACATTTTGATTTATTCATCAGATTTGGAGTCTCATTGGAGGAGTGTGCGTGAAGTATTACAGTTACTGAGTGATAATTCACTTTTTGCCAAACTAGAAAAATGTGAGTTCGCTGTACAGAGACCTAGTTTTTTGGGCTACATTGTCTCCAGTGAAGGTTTTGAGATGGACCCAGTGAAAGTGCAAGCTGTGCAGGATTGGCCTAGACCTATTGGTGTGAAATCAATACAGAGGTTTTTGGGGTTCGCCAATTATTATAGAAAATTCATAAAAAAATTTTCTGTGATTGCCAAACCTCTGACCGATCTCACCAGGAAAGGTGCTGATGCGGTTCAGTGGACTACTGAGGCCATTGAGGCTTTTGTGTTGCTAAAGGAGAGGTTCAGCTCTGCTCCCATCCTTACGCAGCCTGATGTGACTAAACCATTTTTGGTTGAGGTTGATGCTTCTTCTGTGGGGGTCAGCGCGGTGTTGTCTCAGGCAAAGACGGATGGAGTACATCCCTGTGCTTTTTTTTCAAAGAAATTTTCTGAGTCTGAACTAAATTATGATATCGGTAATCGGGAATTGTTGCCAATTAAACTCGCATTTGAACACTGGCGTAATTTTTTGGAGGGAGCGGAATTTCCCATTCAAGTCTTCACCGATCATAAAAATCTGATCTACCTTGATGCTGCCAAACGCTTGAATGCCCGTCAGGCTAGGTGGGCACTGTTTTTCTCACGGTTTAATTTTACCGTTACTTACATCCCAGGTACTAAAAATGTTAAAGCTGATGCTTTGTCTCGCAGCTTTTCTCCTATGGTGGGTACTGAGGAGGAGGAGGAAAACATCTTGCAAGAGGGGGTTGTTATTGCTGTTTTGGACTCCGTGTTGGAAGATGAGATTCTTAAAGCACAGGAGAATGCCCCATCTAACACGCCGCATGGGAGGTTGTTTGTGCCTGGTACCCTGAGGAGAGATTTGTTTGTTGAATGTCATGACTCTCGGTTGGCAGGTCATCCTGGAATCTCTGAGACCAAGAGACTTGTGGGTCGCAGTTTTTGGTGGCCAGGATGGCAGAAGGAAGTCATTAAGTGGGTGCGTCAATGCACTGTGTGTGCTAGATCTAAGTCTTCTCATACTCCTACTGCGGGGTTGCTTTGCCCTCTGGAGGTCCCTAGTGCACCTTGGACACATTTGGCTATGGACTTTATTACTGACCTTCCCCCCTCTGAGGGTTTCACTGTCATCTGGGTGGTCGTGGACCGTTTTAGCAAGATGTGTCACTTGGTTCCTTTCATCAAACTGCCCTGCGCTAAGACTCTCGCTAAGGCCTTTGTCAAGGAAATAGTCACACTACATGGCGTTCCTACTGACATTGTTTCCGATAGGGGACCTCAGTTTGTGGCTCGTTTTTGGCGCGCTTTTTGTGACAGGTTGGGAGTTCATTTGTCGTTTTCTTCCGGATATCATCCTGAGTCTAATGGCCAGACAGAAAGGAAAAACCAGGATGTTGAGCAGTTCTTGCGTTGTTTTGTGACTGATAATCAAGAGGGGTGGTCTGAGTTTCTGCCACTTGCTGAGTTTGCTCTTAACAACCATACATCCGCTTCTGCTGGTTGTTCGCCTTTTTTTTGTTGTACTGGGAGACATCCGTCTTTTGGGTCATTTTCCAAGTTGGGATCGGCTGTACCTCAAGAGGAGAATTTTTCTGGTGTTTTGGAGAGAGTTTGGACTGATGTGCGTGGTAATCTTCAGGAGGCTAACAAAAGATCCAAAGTGTATTTTGATAGAAAACGACAAGAGGTTTTGTTTGCTATTGGTGACATGGTTTGGTTGTCCTCTAAGAATCTGCGCTTGAGGATTCCGTCTAAGAAATTGGGTCCCAAGTTTGTAGGGCCCTTTAAGGTGCTTCAGGTTATTAACCAATCTGCTGTTAAGTTGGAGCTTCCTACCTCCTGGAAGATTAATCCGGTGTTTCATGTTTCTCTCTTGAAAAAAGCTGAGGTCTCAGATGGAGACGTCTCGGCCACTGTTCCCCTGGTGGTGGAGGACGGGCAATATGAGATTTCCCGCATCCTAAATTCTAGACGGTATAGAGGGAGTTTGCAGTACCTCGTCGCTTGGAAGGGTTATGGACCCGAGAATAACTCATGGGTGAGGGCGGATGATGTTTCTGCGTCTAGACTTGTTAGAGCGTTTCACAAGAGGTTTCCGGATAAGCCTAAGTCCTAGTTATCCGGAGGATCCTCTTAGAAGGGAGGGTACTGTTAGAACCCTCTTGTTAGATTTTGTTTCAGTTTGCTGGTCACATGACCTTTTTACCCTATTTAGTCTGGCTCCGCCCTTCTGGCTTTGCTGGACTTCATTGTATTATCTACTCTTAAGCTAGCCGGGTGCTTAGGTGCCTTACTCTGTCAGTTTTGCTTGATCTTAGGATCTCTTAGTATTTGTTTTCTGTTTTATATTCCCTGCTACACTTTCTGTTAGGAGGTGTCCACCTTTTCACCCAGTCCCTAGATCTTGTAGGGATTCCTCCCTCGCAACTATAGGTCTTCGTTCAGACTAGCTGAGGACTTTAGCGGGTCTGGTCGCAGGATCAGGTTCCCCGTTACATCGTAGGGATCCAGCTCAGTCCTATTGTAGGGACAGAATTCCCACCTTTCCTTAGTGCTAGTAGCAGATCATAATAGGAGGTTCCCTCCCATGATGGTTGCCGGTGATCAATTGTTCTTGTCTCAATTGTGGTTCCTGGTTCATTTGGAAGTTTGCTGGAGCCTTGCCTGCATCTCCTGCTTTCAGATAAGATATTTTTTGCTTTTCTTTTTGTGCTTGCTTTTTGCATTGTTTTCTGCACTTTTGTGGAGGTCAGCCAGGTCCCCTCCTGGGGCCTGGGCTCCTCACAGTTTGTCTGCAGCCATTGTTGTTTGCTCATTTGCTTTTTCCTGTTTTTTCAGTGGCTGCGGCTTGGTTTTTGTTCACACTGAGATCTGATTTAGTGGGTGGCGAGATCGTGTGATCTCAGATTTTTTTTGTAATCAGAATTGTTGGATTTTTGTAGGGTTTTCTGGGTTGCAGAAAGTAATCTCTCCTGTCCTATCCTATTTAGTCAGCTTGTGGCCCCAGCGTTTGCTCAGTCTATTTTCTGCCTATGTTTGTATTTTCATCTTGTCTAACCGCCATTATATGTTTGGGGGCTTCCTATTTTCTTTGGGGATCTACTCCGGGGCAGATAGCTTTCATCTTTCTGCCTTTAGGTGTAGTTATCTCTCAGGCTGTGACGAGGCGTCTAGGATCAGCATAGGAACGCTCCACGGCTACCTCTAGTTGTGTGGTTAGTTTAGGAATCTGCAACCCATCAGTTACCAACATCTCAGGTGTTCGGCTGCCCTGCTGTTGTTCCTGTCCTCCTCAGCTACCTAAACATAACAGGGAGCGTACAGAGCAATTAGAGACAGAGTGGCTTCTTCTCTGCTGCCACACCAGAATGGACCAATAAGTATTGACGGGACGAGGAGCCTGGTGAAAACAGCACTTCAATTGCTTCTCCTGGACAGTGGCGCACCTATAATGAGGCGAGTTGAGCCTTCGGCCTCAGGCGGCGGCAGCTAGGGGGCGGCAGAGCAGAACTCAGAACACCTGGTGTGGTGCCGGCTCTCCTTAACCCCTGCTGAGTGTTACACTCCTGAGCACTGTGCTATGTGTCCTGCAGTGAGAAGCAGCCACGCCCCCCATGCACCCCTTCCTCACCCTCCCACCTTTCCACTTCAGATTCTGGCAGCCAGGAGTCCGTTGCTGTGCTGTCCTCTTATGTGCGACCAGGACCTGTGATGAGGTCACAGGAGGGGGAGGAGTCAGGGGTCACATGGTCAGGCTCCCTGTGTGCAGGTCTGCTGTCCTGGTTGTCATGGTGCTGGATGAAGGTAAGTTTATGTGTGGGGTCAGGAGGGGTTTACAGTGTGGATGTAGCAGAGCTGTATGTGTTCGAGGTGTACGGAGTGGAGCCGTGTGTGTACGAGGTGTATGGAGTGGAGCCGTGTGTGTACGAAGTGTACGGAGCGGAGCCGTGTGTGTACGAGGTGTGCGGAGCCGTGTACGAGGTGAGGTGTACGGAGCAGAGCGGTGTGTGTACGAGGTGTACGGAGCGGAGCCGTGTGTGTACAAGGTGTACGGAGCGGAGCCGTGTGTACGAGGTGTACGGAGTGAAGCCGTGTGTGTACGAGGTGTACAGAGTGGAGCCGTGTGTACGAGGTGTACGGAGCGGAGCCGTGTGTGTACGAGGTGTACGGAGCAAAGCCGTGTGTGTACGAGGTGTACGGAGCAGAGCCGTGTGTGTATGAGATGTACGGAGCGGAGCCGTGTGTGTACGAGGTGTACGGAGCGGAGCGGTGTGTGTACGAGGTGTACGGAGCGGAGCCGTGTGTGTACGAGGTGTACGGAGCGGAGCCGTGTGTACAAGGTGTACGGAGCGGAGCTGTGTGTGTACGAAGTGTACGGAGCGGAGCCGTGTGTGTACGAGGTGGCTGTAGCAGTGCTGTGTGTGTACGGGGCGTACGAAACGGAGCCCTGTGTGTACGAAGTGTACGGAGCTGAGCCGCTCAGCTCCGTACACACAGGGCTCCGTGCTTGAACCGTGTGTGTACGGAGCGGAGCAGAGCCATGTGTGTACGAGGTGTATGGAGTGGAGCCGCGTGTGTATGGAGCGGAGCCGCGTGTGTACGGAGCGGAACCGCATGTGTATGAGGTGTATGGTCCAAAGCCGCATGTGTACAAGGTTTACGGCAGTGGAGCCATGTGTTTACAAGGTGTATTACTTATACAGAACTTTAACAAATATAAAAATCGATGTTTCAAACATATTCCTATTTAAGGGTCTGTGCGGATTTGCCGCTGCAGATCCGCAGCAGAACTGCAAGTGATGTACAGTACCATTATATTCAATGGAAATAAAAAAAACGCAGTGCACATGCTGCGGATTTTTCCGCGCGGATTTGGTGCGGATTTAAATCCGCAGCATGTCACTTCTTTTGTGCAGTTCCGCAGCATTTTGAGACCTGCTCTAAATAGGAATCCGCAGGTCTCAAAACGCAGGGGAAATCTGCACAAAAACCGCGGCAAATCCGCAGGTAAAACGCAGGTCATTTTACCTTTGGATTTAGCAAAATCTGCGCGGAAAATTCCACAACAGATTCTGCATTGTCTGCACATACCCTAAAAGTGTATGTATTTCACATGTGCGTCACGTTAGGCTAGTAAGAGTAAACCAGATTTATTTGTACTGATTTTACAATGGGGGGGCGCCGTTTTGCAGTTCGCCTCAGGCAGCAGAGAGGCTAGGTTCACCCCTGCTCCTGGAGACACTTCAATCCAGCATAAGAAGACACATTTACTAGGTCGTCCACCCCTCTCTGGTTATCCTGTCCAGATACTTCTGATGGCCCACTCGCTTCTACGCTTCAGCACGACCTCTTCTGCTGAGCATTCCCCCCACAGTGGTTCTTCCACTGGATTACTGCTGCGTAAACCCACTCTCTTTGGGCTCACACTGCCACGGTGACTCCTTCGGCTTCTTCAGGGGTTGCTGGTCCCCTATTCTTCCTACCCTATGCTCAGGGCCCAGGAACGTGGACGTCCTCACACTTGCAAGGTCCACTCCCGACTGATGTCTGCTACGAGGAGAGCTTCCTGACAGATTTCCGCTTGGATTGGAATCTTTCTCTAGCAACAAGTCCCTAACTTGCCATCTCCACCTTTCTCGACCACTTCACCACCTGGCTACTCCATTTCCTCTCTGCTGACATCCCCACCATCATCATGGGCGATTTCAACATCCCCATTGACACTTCCACCCCGGCTACCTCTAAACTTCTTTCGCTCACGGCTTCCCTCGGCCTCACTCAATGGTCCTCTGCGGCCACCCACAAAGGCGGTCACACGCTGGACCTTATCTTCACCCGCCTCTGTTCCCTCACCAATCTCACTAACTCCCCACTCCCCCTGTCTGACCACAACCTACTGACATTCTCTTCCCTCTCCTCTGTTAGTACGCATCCCCCACTCCACAAACTCACCCACCCTCGCAGAAATCTCAAACACCTCAATTTACAATCGCTCTCTGAGTCCCTCCTCCCTCTCACAGACATAGCCTCACTTAATGACACAGATGCTGCTGCCACATTTTATAACACCACAATAAAAACCACACTTGATTCGGCCGCCCCCCTCACGCAGAGCAAAACTCGTACAATCAACAGGCAGCCCTGGCTGACCGGCCTGACCAAAGAACTGAGACGGGCTTCCAGGGTTACCGAGCGGAGATGGAAGAGAACCCATTCTACCAAGCACCTCAACGCATACAAGCAGTCCCTCGCCAGCTTCAAGTCCACGCTCTCTGCCGCAAAACAAACTTACTTCGCATCTCTCATATCCTCCCTGTCTCACAACCCTAAACAGCTCTTCAACACTTTCAATTCTCTACTCCATCCCACAGCACCTCCTCCCTCTCCTCTCATTTCTGCCGAAGACTTTGCCTCCTTCTTTAAGCAAAAGATTGATACTATCAGAGAAGGCTTTGGCCCGCAGCCCCCAATGCCCCTCTTAGCCACTCAGCCCTGTTCTTCCAAAACCAGCTTCACCACCATGACAGAAGATCAGCCTCTCACCTCCTGTCAAGATCACACCTCACCACTTGCGCACTTGACCCACTCCCGTCCCACCTCATCCCTAACTTTGCCACAGTCTTCATCCCTACTCTCACACACCTCTTCAACCTTTCACTTACAAATAGTGTCTTTCCTTCATCCTTCAAACATGCTTCAATCACACCCATCCTCAAAAAGCCCTCCCTCGAACCATCCTCTGCGTCTAGCTATCGCCCGATATCTCTTCTCCCCTACGCCTCAAAACTACTGGAACAGCATGTATATCTTGAACTGTCCTCCCACCTTTCCTCCTGTTCCCTCTTTGACCGGTTACAATCCGGCTTTCGACCGCATCACTCAACTGAAACTGCCCTAACCAAAGTCACTAACGACCTTACAACCGCCAAGAGCAAGCGACACTACTCTGTCCTCCTTCTCCTGGACCTGTCTTCTGCCTTCGACACTGTGGACCATTCCCTCCTGCTACAGATTCTCTCATCTCTTGGCATCACAGACCTGGCCCTATCCTGGATCTCATCATACCTAACAGACCGAACATTTAGTGTCTCCCTCTCACAAACCACCTCCTCACCTCGCCCCCTGTCTGTCGGTGTTCTCAAGGCTCAGTCCTAGGACCCCTACTCTCCTCCATCTACACCTTCGGCCTGGGACAGCTCATAGAATCCCACGGCTTGCAGTATCACCTCTACGCCGATGACACGCAGATCTACCTATCTGGACCTGACCTCACCTCCCTACTGACCAAAATCCCACAGTGTCTGTCTGCTATCTCAGCCTTCTTTTCTGCTCACTTTCTCAAACTGAACATGGACAAAACAGAATTCATCATCTTTCCCCCACCTCACTCTACCCCTTCACCAGACCTATCCATCAATGTCAATGGCTGCTCGCTTTCCCCAGTCCCACATGCTCGGTGCCTTGGGGTGATCATCGACTCTGCCCTCTCTTTCAAACCACATATCCAAGCCCTCGCCACCTCCTGCCACCTCAAACTCAAAAATATTTCCCGGATCCGCTCATTCCTCAACCATGAAACCACAAAAACACTAGTGCATGCCCTTATCATCTCCCGCCTCGACTACTGCAACCTCCTACTGTCTGGCCTCCCCTCTAGCACTCTGGCACCACTCCAGTCCATCCTACACTCTGCTGCACGACTAATCCACCTGTCTCCCCGCTATTCCCCAGCCTCCCCCCTATGCCAGGCCCTTCACTGGCTCCCTATTGCCCAGAGGCTCCAGTTCAAAACCTTAACCATGACATACAAAGCCATCCACAACCTTTCTCCCCCATACATCTGTGACATGGTCTCCCGCTACCTACCTACATGCAACCTTCGATCCTCTCAAGATCTCCTTCTCGACTCCCCCCTCATCTCTTCTTCCCACAACCGCATACAAGACTTCTCCCGGGCTTCCCCCATACTCTGGAACTCCCTGCAGCAAAACATCAGACTTTCACCAACAACGGAGACCTTCAAGAAAAACCTGAAGACCCACCTGTTCCGACAAGCCTACAACCTGCAATGATCCTCAGTGTACTGAACCATCGTACGACCAGCTCTACCCTTTCCTAGTGTATTCTCACCCATCCCTGCAGTCTGTGAGCCCTCGCGGGCAGGGTCCTCTCTCCTTCTGTACTTGTGTGTCCCTTGTCCAGCACATGTTTATTGTACCTGTCTATATTTTCCCCTTTTCATATGTAAAGCGCCATGGAATAAATGGCGCTATATATATGTATAATAATAATAATAATAATAATAAAATACAAATATTCATATTGACTCAACTAAAGGGGATGAAACCTTAAAGGGTTAATACCCTTCCACCTCCTTACACATGAATACATCATTAAAACTAGCGACATTATAAAAATACATCACCATAACCACCATCAATACAGGAATGCATCACCAGAACCACCGTCAGTGCATGAATACATCTGTAAGCTTAGTGCAGCAATCAATTGCAATGTCAGGTCAGCTCCATATACAATTACATCACATTAACTTGCAGCTTCCAGTAAGAATTAACAAGGAGATACTAGGAGTTGTTACTACCAGCCATCATCAGACTAAGGACCATATAGAATTTACGGCACTGATGAGATGCAGTCAGTATCACAAATAAACATTTACATTCAGGTACCTTATAGAAGACATCTTCACTGATTAGTTTTTCTCTTTATTTTTTTCTCTATTTGGTCCAGACGCCATGATTAGTTTTCAGATCCACAGCTCATCTATGCATACTTTTCTCCAGTTTTCTGCAGCACATCCTCACACAGGATTTATCATAATTAAAATATATGCCCATTTTGTGCCCCATAGTAAATAACTGCCCCTCACAGTGCTCCCTGAAGAAAATATGACCCCCGTACCCAGGGGCATACATAGAAATCATGGGGCCCCATAGCAAAAGTCTGAATGGGGCCCCCCCCAAAAAAAAAAAGCCAGAGCCATTGTAAATGTAAAGTGCCAGCACAGTGAGGAGACACATTTAACAAAAAAATGTTTTATGCCCCCATAGATGCTCCATAGATTGTGCCCCCATAGATGCTGCCCCATAGATGCTCCATAGATTATGCCCCCATAGATGCTCCATGGATAATGCCCCCATAGATGCTCCATAGATAATGCCCCCATAGATGCATCATGCTCCATAGATAATGCCCCCATTGATGCTCCATAGATTGTACCCCATAGTATAGGTCCCTTATACTGCCGCAGCTGCTGAAACCAAAAAAAAAAAGACATACTCACCTCCCGGCACCTGTGATATTTACCTGTCACCCGGTGCACCGCTGACCGCCGCTGTCTTCTGGGTCCTCCGCAGTGAATGCTCAGGCAGAGGGCGCAGCGCGCACAAACTACGTCATCGCGCCCTCTGCCTGAACATTCACAGCAAGAGAGGATGCGAGCACACAGCAGCGCAGCGGTGGAACGGGACAGGTAAATATCCCTTATACTCACCTCCTCCTGGCGCGGTCTCTGCCCTGCTTTTCTCCCGCGGTCTCCGGCTCCTGTGTTCAGCGGTCAGGTGGTACCGCTCATTAAAGTCATGAATATGCACATATTCATGACTTTAATGAGCGGTACCACGTGACCGCTGAACACAGGCGCCGGAGACCGCGGGAGAAGAGCAGGGCAGAGACCGCGCCAGGAGGAGGTGAGTATAAAGCACACAGCTGCGCTTCGCCTCCCCGCCTCCCCCTGTCCTGGTAGTACTGTGTCAGCACAGCTGCCAAACCGCAGCGGCCGTCGCGGGCCCCCTCACCTGTCCGGGCCCCATAACAGCTGCGTGGTCTGCTACAATTGACGGTACGCCACTGCCCATACCGTCCCTCTTATGGTACATGGCCTTCACACTGTCCTCTCCTTTTAATACTTGGCCTCCTCTTTACACTGTCTCCTCACACTCTGTCCCACCTGTACTGTCTAGTCACTAAACTGTGCCCACTCCTCACACTTCACCCCTTTCTGCATACTGTCCCCTCCATACTATCCACTCACACTATTCGCCCCATACTGTCCCTTCACACTTTCCCCCTCATACCATCTCCTCACACTACCCCCTGTACTGTCCTGTCACTCTCTCCCTCATACTTCCCCCGAAAAAGTCCCCTCACATGCCCCATTACAGTCTGCTCACACTTTTTTCCCTCACCCCATTCTGTCCCCTTACACTTTTCCCCCTTACATTGTCACCTCACACTCTGACCTGATAGCACTGACAATATTGCCTTGGCCCTGAAGTGCTGGAGGTCAGAGCTTCAATTGTATTCACCCTGAAATATGCTAGTGTAATTAAATGCAGAGAGCTTGAATATACATGTTCTCTGAGCCGGCTGTTGGTTTAATAACCAGCTTAGAGAATGACTAAATTCAATTCTTGGAGGCATTAAAATCCCACTGCCCGAGAGACACCTCGAACTGCTGCATTAGAGGGCACTCTCCTGCTGGCTGCTCCCAGGGCAAATGCTCTGTCTGTTCCCCCTTACATACAGTCATGGACAAAAGTTTGAGAATGACACAAATATTAATTTTTACAAAGTCTACTGCTTCACTTTTTCTAATGCCAATTTGCATATACTCCAGAATGTTATAAAGAGTGATCAGCTTAACAGCAATTACTTGCAAAGTCAATATTTGGCTAGAAAATGAACTTTATCCCCAAAACACATTTCAACATCAGTGCAGCCCTGCCTTAAAAGGACCAGCTAACCTATTTTCAGTGATTGCTCCATTAATACAGGTGTGGGTGTTGATGAGGACATGGCTGGAGATCAATCTGTCATGATTAAGTAAGAATGACACCACTGGACACTTTAAAAGGAGGCTGGTGCTTGGCATCATTGTTTCTCTTCTGTTAACCATGGTTATCTCTAAAGAAACACGTGCAGTCATCATTGCAATGCACAAAAATGTCCTAACAGGGAATAGTATCGCAGCTAGAAAGATTGCACCTCGGTCAACAATCTATCGCATCATCAAGAACTTCAAGGAGAGAGGTTCCATTGTTGCCAAAAAGGCTCCAGGGCGCCCAAGAAAGACCAGCAAGTGCCAGGACCGTCTCTTAAAAGTGTTTCAGCTGTGGGATCGTGCTATCAGCAGTGCAGAGCTTGCTCAGGAATGGCAGCAGGCAGGTGTGAGTGCATCTGCAAGCACTGTGAGGCGGAGACTCTTGGAGCAAGGCCTGGTCTCGAGGGCAGCAAAGAAGCCACTTCTCTCCAGAAAAAACATCATGGACAGACTGATATTCTGCAAAAGGTACAGGCAGTGGACTGCTGAGGACTGGGGTAAAGTTATTTTCTCTGATGAATCCCCTTTTCGATTGTTTGGGACATCAGGAAAATGCCTCATTCGGAGAAGACAAGGTGAGCGCTACCATCAGTCTTGTCTCATGCCAACTGTTAAGCATCCTGAAACCATTCATGTGTGGGGTTGCTTCTCAGCCAAGGGAATCGGCTCTCTCACAGTCTTGCCTAAAAACACAGCCATGAATAAAGAATGGTACCAGAATGTCCTCTAAGAGCAACTTCTCCCAACCCTCCAACAGCAGTTTGCCGATCAACAATGCCTTTTCCAGCATGATGGAGCACCTTGCCATAAAGCAAATGTGATAACTAAATGGCTCAGGGAACAAAACATAGAGATTTTGGGTCCATGGCCTGGAAACTCCCCAGATCTTAATCCCATTGAGAACTTGTGGTCAATCATCAAGAGACGGGTGGACAAACAAAAACCTAAAAATTCTGACAAAATGAAAGCATTGATTGAGCAAGAATGGACTGCTATCAGTCAGGATTTGGTCCAGAAGTTGATTGAGAGCATGCCAGGGAGAATTGCAGAGGTCCTGAAGAAGAAGGGTCAACACTGCAAATATTGACTTGCTGCATTAACTCATTCTAACTGTCAATATAAGCTTTTGTTACTCATATGTTTGCAATTATATTTCTGTCTGTGATAAAAACATCTGTCAAACACACATAAAAACCAGAGGGCAGCAGATCATGTGAAAATATAATATTTGTGTCATTCTCAAAACTTTTGGCCATGACTGTACACCAGTATAGTAAAATATACTGTTTATACTGTGAAGTATGGTGACAGATCCACTTTAAAGAAAGAGCTTCCAAGAACTGCACTTCTTGCCTAAGAGATTGCCCACCTATAATAGACTGCAGCAATGGCTGGTAACCTAGTCAATGAACAGTAAGCAATTAAAATGAAAAATCGTTTTATTCTTAAAAAACGGAGAGGATTTGTAGAAAGAAGTAAATTGCAAAGTTGCATTCTTTTACAAGCACTTTGCAATGTTAACTATTTATCATCCTGAGACTGCCACTTTACATATTGTAATACTATACATACTATGCTCTGTTGTTTTTTACGCAAGGAGGATTCTTCCTTTTTTCTAGATTTTTTTTTCAAAACATATAAATGCAGAAGTGTCTCAGCCAGTAAATTATTAATCTAGACACTAAACATAAGATAATGTTTCAGCTATAACTTACACTTTTAACTCAGATGACTCCAAGTAGGCTTTGGTTGTTCATGGAGAACATTCTGTGATGCTTCATTAATTACAGCAAAAACTGCTGAAACGCCTTCTTGAATGTGAGATTACTAAAAAGTTGCCAAGCCGTTGTGTCTGACCTCCGACGCACAAACATGCTCAACAAATAGGATAATTGCTTTCAAAACCATTATGCCTCAATTAAAGATAGCTTTCATGGCTAGTGAACACATCAGCTTCTTTACAAGAGGACCTCACTGGAAGGCCTGTGAGCAGTGCAGTCTATTTCACTACTTTGTATGAGGATGACTTGTCTGTGGTCTGGCCAGTAACAGGGTGAGAGCTAATCTAGAAACTTCAGTTCAGATAAACACTGATCAGACAAAAGAAGGATTCAGCTAAACGTTTTTGTGGTTACATATTAAAACATACCTGTCAATATAGAGCGCATTCAAAAAGTATCACACCTTTCATCTTTTTACATTTTGCTACATTAATAATTATAAAATGGATATTTTTTTCTATTCCGTCTACACATAATACCCATAGGTGTTTTTCCCAACCCGTGTTTAGAATGGGTGGTGCTTGCATTGCATTGGTTTGGGTTCATGTTCAGGCTCAGGCTAAAGCCACCAAAACACAATACATACTATTGGCCAAATGACCATTCAGCTGCCAGTAATCCCTCCCGAGCCCCCATGCATAGGAGTTCCTGTGTTCTCTATGAGAGAGCCACTGTCAGACTCTTATAACAGCGACTTACCTCCCAGAGAATAAAAGGGTTATAGGAGGCCCCCATACACATTAGACAGTCAGCCAATATCAGCGGGTTCAGCTGAAATAAATGTGTATGGTATACCCAGGGGCGGAACTATCGTGGAAGCAGGGGAAGCAGCTGCCATAGGGCCCGGGCTAGCAGGGGGCCCGTCCCTGCTGCAGCTGTCTCCCCTGCGGCTGTGTTCCGCCGCCCATGGCCTGAGAGTCGGCGGTTCCCTGTGCTGGCTGTCATGCTGACAGCCGGCGCAGAGAAGCTGCTGCGTGCCGTCTCCCAGGAATCAATTGCACTGGTGTCTATACAGACGCCAGTACAATTGAAGCTCTGACCGCCGGGTCAGAGCGACGTCTGCAGCGTGATCATGTCATGTGATCACGCTGCTGACGTCACTCGTCGGCGGCGCCCAGAAGGGTGAAGACTGGTGGTGAGTGTGCTCCACTGTGGAGCTGAAGATACCACCGAAGATTAACGGGGGCACATACTGTGTGAGTGATAACTCTGCATTCTTGGCTGCATTACTACTTGAGGGGCACATTACTACTGATGGGAGAATAAGAGGGCTTATTACTAGTTATGGGGGCATAATGTGCCTGCATTAATAGTTATGCGGGACATGGTTACTAGTAATGGTAGCATAAGGGGGCTGCATTGCTACCAGTCCATTATATTATATTGTGTTTCCATAATGTCTGCTTTAAATACAGCTCTGATTTGGGCAAAAAGCTGGCCGTTATGAGACTGAAGAGTATTTTTTGGGCCTAGAGAATTGCTGTGATTTGCTCCGCCCACTGCTATTGGCTCCGCCCACTATCAGAACCCCGCCCCCCCGCCGCCCGTTTGGGAGAGGGGGCCCCGTTCAAAATTTTGCTGTGGGGCCCCGCCATTTCTAGTTACGCCACTGGGTATACCGCCTTAAGGTCCAGAACCCACTGGAACAGGTTTTCACCAAAGATATCCCTGTACTTTGCCCTGCTCTACCTGCTTTCTTCTAATTAGTTGAAAAACATCTTCACCGCATATTACCACCACCATGCTACACTGTAAGCAGTAGATCAGTCTGGAGATGAGCCAAAGTCCCTAGCAGGATCCATGTTGCCTACTCTCATGCAACCTATCCATTTGCCTCACAAAGCGATATGGTAACATGACACAATTATTTTAAGCGGCATTTCTATTGCATTCTTTGGAAATTATTTGGTTTAGTTAGAACCCAAACATATGCAAGTATATGCCCACGCTTATGTTGCAGACATCTGCAAGTTAACAACACTTTTTTATACAATTAAAGGGTTTGCACCAATTTAATAAGCTAATAAGTTATTCTTTATCAATAATAAAAGAGATAACTTATTGACCATTGAGAGTCGACCATTGGAACGCACAGTGATTCCCAGAATGTGGCTGCAAAGAGCTTCATCTGATTGGAGCAGGAGTTAAGCATGCACATATCAGGAGACTTATCTATTTTTCTCACTTAAGGGTATGCCACACTAAACAGCGTCGCTAACGAGATCGCTAAAAAACGTCACTATTTAGCGATCTCGTTAGTGACGTTGTTCTGTGTGGCATGTAGCAACGACGTGGCCCCTGCTGAGATCCTGCTGTGATCTCGTTCGTCGTTCTCATTGTTCCGGAACCTATTTTTATCGTCGGCGTCCCGCTGGTAAGTATATATCGCTGAGTGTGGCACCTTTTTGTTAGCGATTTAGCGGTATTTTGTACCGCTAAAGTCGTTAAGGAGATCGCTAACCGCGATAGCGTCCTTAACGACATCGCTAAGTTAAGCCGCTACTAGCGATATTGAAACTATCCCGCTAGCGATCGCATTAGTATGCGTCGTTATCGTGATCGCTAGCGGGATAGTTTAGTGTGGCAGTACCTTTATACACCATGTTCCAAATTATTATGCAAATGATATTTTTCTCTGATTTTCCTAAGTGGTCGGTGCAAATGATAGTCAGTCTAATAAAAGTCATCACCCATTAGAGTATACATCGACTTTTATTGAAGAAACCTCACAATGATAACAGTATAATCTCCAAAATTAATAAAAACTCAAAATGCACTGTTCCAAATTATTAGGCACAGTAGAATTTGTAAACATTTGATATGTTTTAAAGAACTGAAAATGCTCATTTGTGGAATTTGCAGCATTAGGAGGTCACAGTCACTGAACAAAAAAGCTACTTAACTCCAAAACATCCTAACAGGCCAAGTTACATGTTAACATAGGAACCCTTCTTTGATATCACCTTCACAATTCTTGCATCCATTGAACTTGTGAGTTTTTGGAGAGTTTCCGCTTGTATTTCTTTGCATGAAGCCTCCCAGAACTGTTGTTTTGATGTGAACTGCCTCCCACCCTCATAGATATTTTGCTTTATGATACTCCAAAGGTTCTCTTAGGGTTGAGGTCGGGGGAAGATGGTGGCCACACCATGAGTTTATCTCCTTTTATGCCCATAGCAGCCAATGACTCAGAGGTATTCTTTGCAGCATGAGATGGTGCATTGTCAGCATTAAGATGATTTTGCTCCTGAAGGCACATTTCTGCTTTTTATACCATGGAAGAAAGTTGTCAGTCAGAAACTCTACATACTTTGCAGAGGTCATTTTCACACTTTCTGGAACCTTAAAGGGCCCTACCAGTTGTTTCCCCATGATTCCCCATGATTCCAGCCCAAAACATGACTCCTCCACCTCCTTGCTGACGTCGCAGCCTTGTTGGGACATGATGGCCATCCACCAACTATCCACTACTCCATCCATCTGGACCATCCAGGGTTGCTCATCAGTAAACAAGACTGTTGGAAAATTAGTCTTCATGTATGTCTGGGCCCACTTCAACCGTTTCTGCTTGTGAGCATTGTTTAGGGGTGGCCGAATAGTAGGTTTATGCACCACAGCAAGCCTTTGAAGGATCCTACACCTTGAGGTTCGAAGGACTCATTCTTTGACCGAGTGCACACCATATTCCTATACTGTAGTATTTTCTTGGTGTTTGCACCAGTCTTCCAAATGTCAAGTGACACTTTTGCCTATGATGTAGAAACCAGTACCAATATCTTATCCCAAATCACCAGTTCCACTGAGTTCCTTAAGACTCCTGTTCTGGACTTAAGGACCAGGGACTATGAGAAAATCAAACGCAAATTAATTTAGTTTGACCTAATGTCACGACGTATAACAGATATATTCTATGATAGTAACATATATCTAATGTGACAACATTCTATATTTCATATAATAGAAAATATCAACATGTATACATAGTATCTGCCAGCAATGTCTTACCTGACATAATATCCTATGTATTGTGGGTCTATACTGTGTACGTGTCACGCTGTCTCAGGATAGAGGTGGACCGGGGTCTATGCTGACCCTGAACTGGGGTCCTGACTAGTCCCTCTACCTGGAGGTACTGTTAATGGTACAGAGGTCCAGGCCGCCAGCGTAACCCTGTCTCCTGTAGATCCCTGACCACTGTAATCTAGTCCTGAGAAGGACCCTGATTACCACCACAGGGAATGGGCAGGTCACAGCTTACACACAGTCTAAGACAAACGAGACAGACAAGGGGTAAAGAAAACACTGCCTTGCATACAAAACTTCCACTACAGAGGAACACAAAAGGTTAAGGAGATAAACAATAAGCGAGGAGAGGAAAAACCACAACAGGCACTCTTAGCTTAAGTCTTCTCAGAAACGATCCGCTCTGCTGGTCTGAATGAATGCTTTCACCGGCAACTTCCCCAGCAGACCAGCAGGTATATGAAGGAAGCTAATTAACAAAACATCAATCGCAGCTGGGCGAGGCTGGTCAGTCCAGCACCGAGAGAGAAAGAATTAACTCCCTCAGTGCCGAAAAACACCCAGCACCAGAAACTCAGCTGTGCGAAGTCAGGGTGTGCAATCGCGACGATCTCCGCCGCGACACACCCGTGACACCTACACTATACCACCCTAGCGGAATACCACCGCCAAGGCAAGATTCCTAGAGGTTTACGGTGCAATTTACACCAACTCTTTTCTCAGACAACCAGGAATTCTGTGAAAAATATAAAAAAAAATTAAATAAATGTTCATTAGATATTATTATCCTTACAATCGAATATCTCCAAAAGTAGATTACTGAAACTAAGAAAAATATCCAAGCTATTGAAACGCAACTTACCAGCACTCTCTCACCCACTGAATGGACTTCCTTAAAAAGTAAGACAGATAAAATCATTGCGGAACACCAGAAAATTCTCCAGGATAGGAAGAGACTGAAATTCCAGCGTGACAACGAAGATTACTCGCACAATCAAGTCTTCAAATGGAGTGACTCTGTCGGATCCGGAACCTGGCAACGGCGCCCTTATCGGCGACAAAATGGATCTTTCAGCTCAGGCAGCGACTCATCAGCAGGATCTCACAGAACCCGTTTTTTAGCTAAAGGCCACAGGGGGGGCCATCACGGCACAGACCCACCAGACGATCACGTCACAAAAATGACCACACGCTCCCAAGTAAGCCACCGAACCTGGTAATTAACATTTCAGGGTATTCACTCTCCCCCGTGGAACCGTTGGCCCTACAAATAGGACTTTCATTTTGTCCCACCCCTTGTTGGGACTCATTACAATTGGAAAAAGATTTGCAACAGTTTTATCGCAATGTCAGGTTGAAGACCCATTTTGCATTATCACTGATAATCAATGATTCTTCCTCGGTGGTCACTACCCCTCCTCCGGAACTTTCTATCCTATCCTTGGGCCTTCGTAACCCCAGCTCATTCTCTCCTCCACATACTTACCATCGGTTGAGACTTTCATCTCTCTAGTGGACCGTGAGATTAAATCACTTACGCACCAACATAAATTGTTTTTTTTTCCCACACATGCTAATCTTCCTCTGGAAGAAAAATTAGCTCTCACTTCACTTAGCCTTAACAAGGACATTATTATTAAGCCAGCGGACAAGGGTGGCACAACGGTCATTATGGATCGCACTCAATATCATGACGAAGTCTCTAGACAACTATCTGACACCGATACTTACAAAATTATCCCTGGAAACCCTACCTTCTCAATCAATAGAAAAATCCAGAACGTCATCACGCAATATTTGGGTAACAACACCATTGACAAAAAAACGGCCACCTTTCTACAGAACCTTCACCCCAATACTCCAGTATTTTATATCTTACCCAAAATCCACAAAAATCTCAAAAACCCTCCTTACAGGCCCATTGTGGCCTCCACGGACACAATCCTTTCACCAATTTCCGTATTCTTAGAAAAAGTTCTCACCCCCCTGGTTAAAGGAACTAGGTCATTCTTACTGGATACAAGCCACTTTTGAATATCATTAAACAAATAAGTCCTGTACCAGCCCATAGTATCTTGGTCACACTTGACGTCAACAACTTATATACTTCTATAACACACGAGAAGGGCACCAGGGCTACTCAACTACTACTTGAGAATTCTGACATGTCTCTTAACTCCATCCATCTGTGCCTGGATTTATTAAAACTTGTCCTCCATGAGAATTTTTTTCTCTATGGGGACACGTATTACATACAAACACGTGGGACCGCGATGGGCTCAAACGTAGCTCCGGCCTGCGCTAATGCGTATATGAACCTTTTGAAATAGAGCATGTCTATAACAATGATTTATTCATACAATATGCCATGAATTACTACCGCTATATAGATGACATTTCCCTTATCTGGACTGGTACTTCTACTACTTTACAAACATTTTTCGAGCACCTCAATTCAGTTTTCCCAGAACTTCAATTCACTATACACCACAATACATCACAGATTCCTTTTCTGGATACCATGGTGCTAAAAGATTCCGATGGCAATCTCACAACTGATCTGTTCTCCAAGCCGACCGATTGTAACAGCTTGTTACATTACTCTAGCTGCCATCCCAGAACAACGAAAGATAGCCTACCACGGTCACAGTTTAAGCGGGTTTCTCACATTGTTACAGACCAAACACTACATCTAGATAGACTTAAAACTATGGCAAGTAAATTCAGAGATAGAGACTATCCAGTGAAGCTCTTAGAAGAGGAACTAGCTAAAACACTGATCCCACAATCTCCTCCTCCCTCCCGCCAACCTCTAGAGAGAATACCATTCGTCCACACGCACCATCCTTTTATGCCCAAAATTTATTCTGCCATTAAAAAACATTGGCCTCTTTTGACTCGTGCTTACCCCAACATTCCATCCTTTCAAAATCCGGTACTTATGAGCACTAGAAGACCCACTCACATTAAGGATCGTGTGGTAACAGCTGACATTGGTAGTGTATGCCCGCCTTCAACACAAAGGCTACTTAGTACCCAACGCAAAGGCACTTTCCCCTGCCTGGGATGTGCAGCCTGCTCGAACATCATTAAATCAGACAGTGTTTTACACCCCAAACGGGTAAATCATACCCCATTAATGGCTATTTTACCTGTGAGTCCAATTTAGTCATTTATGTGATTAAATGCCCGTGTGGGCTCCTCTACGTGGGGGAGACCACCCAACATGTGAAGGACCGCATAGCAAGCCATAAGTCGACCATTAGGTGCGGTAAAACATGGCTCCCAATCCCTGATCATTTTCACAATTTTAAGCATTCAGTGTCACAACTTAAATTTCAGGTCTTAGAGCAGGTCCCTCGCCCCAGACGCGGAGACAACCATGTTAAACTCCTTAAATCTAGGGAGACCTATTGGATTTACACACTAGATACTTTATTCCCACGTGGTCTGAATAGGGAAATTGATTGGTCCGTTTGACTTTGGTCTCTTGATCCTTTACTACACTAACCATAATATCTCTACTCCTTCTAGACCCGTTGATTCTTTGTCATTTCGGTGAGTTACCTTCAATACCATACTGAGGCTAAACCAGGTCCCTGACTTTTAATGCCACTGTATTAACCTATTATTAGTTTACAGTTTTCCTGTTAGGCTACTTTCACACTTGCGTTTTTTAGCGCTGCGCATCGTGCGCTATTGGTCGCATGCGCAATGTTCCCCTATCATTAACATGGCGGGCGCAGTGTCTTGCGCTTGCACGCGCTCATTAGCTTTTGACGTGCGCAGCGCATTTTCCAGGTGTGCGCCCAGACGCGCTAGACGCTACATGTTGCATTTTTTTTCAGCACACCAATTTAAAAAGGCGCGTGCGCACGTGTGCGCACGCTATGCGCATAAAAATATCATTGCCGTCTATGTGGGCGCTGGCGTGCGTGTGGCTGTGCGCTTGTCAGCGCTTGTGCGCGCACGCGATTTTTTAGTAAACAATGTCTAGACACTTGTCAAATGACCCCCTAGACAAGATACATTGTTTGTGAGGAGTTTAGATATAAGGAGTATAGATAAAGGAAGGTGTCAGTGCCACACAGACCCCTACTCAGACTGCCTGGAGACTGCTTGCTGATAAGACCTGAAGATACAGCCTGGATCCCTATAAAAAGGCCTGCAAACAACAAGCAACATACTGCAGTGCCTGGAGACTGGAGCTGAAGACTGGAAGATCCATCTTGGACCACAACAGCCAGAATATTGCCTGGAGACACTGCGCCTGGACTCAAGACCGATCCAAAGTGCAAGAATGTGAGTATTCTTTAAACAAATGACAGGCTGTCCTTCTAATGTAATATGTGTTCATGTTTTTTTTTTTTATTTGCAGCATGTCTTCTGGATGTGAATATTCCCCATCCCGGCAAGAACTGGCCGAAGCAGAGCATGATGTGAGTATCTTCCTGCCTTTGGGTAAGTATAGCTGCAGATTCTACAAATGGCTAAAATTTGGTTTCCTTTTTCAGACATCATCGTCGGACACGGGCATTGAGGAGTCTCAGGAGCAGTCGCAGCCGAGTCAAGTCCCGGTGGCGAGACGGAATGTAAGTATATAGCCTTTGAATGTCTATTTCTTTTCTACTCCTATTTTTCTTTTTTTTGTAAAAAATATACAAGATTGTAATTTTGTTTTTGTTTCTTCTAGGTTCCACAATGGGACGACGACCTGTATGTGGACAACGATGCCCTCATCTGCCAGGTCCATGACCGTGTCCCGTTGTGGACAGCCGAGATCCCCAGTACAAGGACAATGTGGTGACCCGGCGGCTATGGAATGAGGTGGCCGCAGCGTTGATGGATGGCTGGGACAGCGCCTCTCCAAACCTCAAAAAGGCGTTTAGTAAGTATTTTCATTCTCTGTAATGCTGCACTCACTGTTGTTCCTGAGGCTACTGATGGGTTTACTGGCAGATATATTCTGCCACCAAACCCAACAGTGCCCTCTGGTTCAAAAGTGTCTGCCCTGTGTATGCTATTGCTATGTGTTCTGCATTCAATTGTTTGTTTTTATGTTACACTCACTCTTGTTCCTGAGGCTACTGATGGGTTTACTGGCAGATATATTCTGCCAGCAAACCCAACAGTGCCCTCTGGTTCAAAAGTGACTGCCCTGTGTATGCTATTGCTATGTGTTCTGCATTCAATTGTTTGTTTTTATGTTGCACTCACTCTTGTTCCTGAGGCTACTGATGGGTTTACTTGCAGATATATTCTGCCAGCAAACCCAACAGTGCCCTCAGGTTCAAAAGTGACTGCCCTGTGTATGCTATTGCTATGAGTTCTGCATTCAATTGTTTGTTTTTATGTTGCACTCACTCTTGTTCCTGAGGCTACTGATGGGTTTACTTGCAGATATATTCTGCCAGCAAACCCAACAGTGCCCTCAGGTTCAAAAGTGACTGCCCTGTGTATGCTATTGCTATGAGTTCTGCATTCAATTGTTTGTTTTTATGTTGCACTCACTCTTGTTCCTGAGGCTACTGATGGGTTTACTTGCAGATATATTCTGCCAGCAAACCCAACAGTGCCCTCAGGTTCAAAAGTGACTGCCCTGTGTATGCTATTGCTATGTGTTCTGTATTCACTCTTGTTCCTGAGGCTACTGATGGGTTTACTTGCAGATATATTCTGCCAGCAAACCCAACAGTGCCCTCAGGTTCAAAAGTGACTGCCCTGTGTATGCTATTGCTATGAGTTCTGCATTCAATTGTTTGTTTTTATGTTGCACTCACTCTTGTTCCTGAGGCTACTGATGGTTTACTTGCAGATATATTCTGCCAGCAAACCCAACAGTGCCCTCAGGTTCAAAAGTGACTGCCCTGTGTATGCTATTGCTATGAGTTCTGCATTCAATTGTTTGTTTTTATGTTGCACTCACTCTTGTTCCTGAGGCTACTGATGGGTTTACTTGCAGATATATTCTGCCAGCAAACCCAACAGTGCCCTCAGGTTCAAAAGTGACTGCCCTGTGTATGCTATTGCTATGAGTTCTGCATTCAATTGTTTGTTTTTATGTTGCACTCACTCTTGTTCCTGAGGCTACTGATGGGTTTACTTGCAGATATATTCTGCCAGCAAACCCAACAGTGCCCTCAGGTTCAAAAGTGACTGCCCTGTGTATGCTATTGCTATGAGTTCTGCATTCAATTGTTTGTTTTTATGTTGCACTCACTCTTGTTCCTGAGGCTACTGATGGGTTTACTTGCAGATATATTCTGCCAGCAAACCCAACAGTGCCCTCAGGTTCAAAAGTGACTGCCCTGTGTATGCTATTGCTATGTGTTCTGCATTCACTCTTGTTCCTGAGGTTACTGATGGGTTTACTTGCAGATATATTCTAACAGCAAACACAACAGTGTCATGTGTTTCAACAGTCACTGACTTGTGGATTCTTGAGCTTTGTGTTGTGCATTCTATTGAGTTTTTTATTGCCCAGTCACTCTTGTTCCTCATGGTACTGTTGTTTTTGCTGCCAGATATATTCTAACAGCAAACACAACAGTGTCATGTGGTTCAACAGTCACTGACTTGTGGATTCTTGAGCTTTGTGTTGTGCATTCTATTGAGTTTTTTATTGCCCAGTCACTCTTGTTCCTCATGGTACTGTTGTTTTTGCTGCCAGATATATTGTAACAGCAAACACAACAGTGTCATGTGGTTCAACAGTCACTGACTTGTGGATTCTTGAGTTTTTTATAATGCTGCATTAACAGTTTTAAATTTTCATTCAGGTATGTATGTTGAGAGTGATTTTGCACAGACTCCATTGTATAATTTTTTTTTTTTTTTTTCATCAACAGTGAACAAAATCCGCACACGATGGCGCTCGATGAAGGACCGCTTCAACACTAATGTTCGAGCAGAGGGACAGGTTCGCAGTGGTTCTGCAGCAAGGCCCAGAAAAAAATATCGCTATTATCGCGAGTTGGCGTTCCTGAGACCGGTCCTTGCTAGCAGAGCGTAAGTATTTTATTTTATTTTATTTTTTTTAAAGTTTTTAATTTATTTTCTTTTCTACAGCTGATGCTTCTTGTTCATGCATTATAGTAATGTTTTGTTTTTCTTTCCACAGCACCTGGAGCAGCACCATGCAGCCTGTCCCTGAAGAGGTCCTTCCTCGGACAACCTTGGACTCGTCCCAGCCATCCGACAGCCTGGAAGCAACTTGCAGGTCAGCAACACGGACAGCTGGTGATCAGGAAGCTGGTCCATCAGGTGTTCCCCTCTCCCAGGTGTCTGCCACTGGTTATGCGGGCACTTCCCGCCAGCGGCAGAGGGCCATGGAGAGGAATGTCTTGCCCGAGTTTGTTCACTTGAGCGAGTCCTTTCAAGGCAATATCAAGACACTTGGAGGCAGAGTTGGAAGCGGTTTTTTACTGATGGAACGTGGTTTTACCCACATGGATCACCGCTTCAACAATGTCGAACAGCGTCTTGATCGCCTGGAGGCCGACCTCAACAGACCATTGGGCTGTCACATTGTAGAAGGATCATCTTTATTCTCATTTGCGCAAGGAAAGACTAGAAGCAATGGGATGAAACTGAATGGGAGGAGACACAGATTAGATATTAGAAAAAACTTTTTGACAGTTAGGGTGATCAATGAGTGGAACAGGCTGCCACAAGAGGTGGTGAGTTCTCCTTCAATGGAAGTCTTCAAACAGAGGCTGGATAGACATCTGTCTGGGATGATTTAGAGAATCCTGCTTTGAGCAGGGGGTTGGACCAGATGACCCAGGAGGTCCCTTCCAACTCTACCATTCTATGATTCTATGATTCTATGACCAGCGCACCATTTTTTCAGTAAAATAGAACGGGGCATGGCGGATCACCTTAGTCCTGAGCAACAGCTGGGTGTGATGCAGGCCTGCAACAATGCTTACTTGCAGTATATGCAGCAGAATCAGTACGCGTAGCAGTCAGTGGTTGCATATCCAACTGTGCTACCACTGATTCGACACACATCACTACCGACTTCTGCTGCATACCACTGCACGGCCACCACCATTGCGAGTCACCACTACACCACCACAAGTCCGAGTACTGTTGGACGCTCCAACGTCGCTACCACCATGGCAAGCGCTGCTCCTGTGTGGAGCAACACCACCACAGACACTGGTCCACAGTCATGGACCCAAGCCACCGCAGTACCTGCTTGGGCCACCACACCCACTTCTCCTTCTAGGAGTACTGCCACCAGTCTTCAACAATTTCCGGCCACAGCACCCACTGATCCTATGAGTACTGCCACCAGTCGTCAACAATTTCCGGCCACAGCAACCAATGATCCTATGAGTACCGCCACCAGTCGTCAACAATTTCCGGCCACAGCACCCACTGATCCTATGAGTACCGCCACCAGTCAGCAACAATCCATTTCAATGCCACCCACTTCTCCTCCTTGGAACACCGCCAACCCTTGTGCTACTCAAAGCACTGCCAACACTTCCACAGCCACTGCCACCACCGAGCATGAGAGCGGTGACCCACATTCACTATTTTTTGGGTCAAGGCCACGGTCAACCAGCTCAAGGCGGACACAGAGAAGTCGGTCCATGCAAGGTACTCCTGTCCCCAAGAAGAAAAAAAGAAAAACTTTGTTGGTCCATCCACCCTCTCCTCCTAATGTGTCTCAAACTGCCTCTACTTTGATGTCTGATCTTCCTTCACCCACTAATTTTGTTGACCCTTCCCCTCGAACCCCTTCATCGCTTTCCAGCCGCTCTTCATCTCTGCACACCCCCAGAGTATCGAAATCACCACCAAAACGTCATTCGCAATAAAAATTTGTAATATTATCTGTACAAATCACATTTCTATCCAACTTCTGGGGCAGTGACTATACCAATTGCATGTTGTACACTCATTGTACTAATCTGATTTTTCTATTACTTATGGGCCAGTGACTATACCAATTTTTATCTTGTACACAAACACTGTACTAATCTGATTTTTCTATTACTTATGGGCCAGTGACAATAACAATGGCTAGTTGTACACATATTGTACTAATCTTAATTTTCTATTACTTATGGGGCAGTGACAATACCATCGTCATGTTGGACACAAATTGTACTAATCTGATGTATCCAAAACCTTTGTGTGAATATCAATAATTTTTTTTTTTACTCAAAAAAGTCATAATGTGATCTCTAGAAATGTAATCCAAAAAAATTTTGGCAATTCAAATGTTGGTTTCCTGTTGTAGAAAATAAATGTGCCAATCTTCTTTTAGTAATTTTGGTTTGCTTTGTGTTTATTTCGCCGCCTACACACTGCGCCGTACACACACTGCGCCGTACACTTTGGGTTTTGGACTACACATAACTCCAGGAATGACACATGTTTGTGTACTTCATGGAGATATGTTTACTCCAAAACACAAATATATATATATTTTTTCACAACCAGTCTGTCAGTATGCTAATATTGCACAGACTGAATAGAGGATGGTGTTGAGTGCAAGGCATATCTATTTTACCTTGCCAGATATACTAAAAAGTTAAATGAGTGTGGTGTGTTTTTGACATTATTTCACTTTGTGATACAAGGCCAGGGATTCTAGATATAGTTTGTAATTGAGCACATCCTCTATTCAGTGTGTGTTGAAGAAATAGAGGAGATGATGGTGAAAATAGACTTTATATGTAGAATACCCTGACATTGTATCATTACTATCAGTCTGCATTAATTTTAAGCATACTGTAGCGATGCTGCTGTTTAGAACTGATGTGTACTCACCTGCCCAGCCTTGTGTCATTACTATCACACCTGGGCAGGTGAATAGACATGAGTTTTAACCCCTTCACCCCCAAGGGTGGTTTGCACGTTAATGACCGGGCCAATTTTTACAATTCTGACCACTGTCTCTCTATGAGGTTACTACCTGTAGTACCCGGCTTCGCCCGGGTTAATTAATAACTGCTGTTAGCTGTAACAAAATAGACTATGTTAACAAAAATTTATTCTGCACATAAAAATCACACACCAAAACGTGCGGGGGTTAAAATTTCCATTCAACACATAGCCTATGATGCTCCTGGGGTTGAGATGTGCGGGCATGCAAAATTTCATGCCCGTAAGTACAACGGTGCAGATTCCTATCCCGGGCCAAAAGTATTTGCCGATTTGGAATGCGCGGGGTTAAAATTTCGACTCAAAACCTAGCCTATGACGCTCCCGGGGTCGAGACGTGCGGGTGTGCAAAATTTCATGCCCGTAAATGCAGATTCCTATGCCGGACATACACACAAGCATTCAGCTTTCTCCCCATTATGTAGATAGGGCCAAAATTGTTTGGCGATTTGGAACGTGTGGGGGTTAAAATTTCCATTCAACACATAGCCTATGATGCTCCTGGGGTTGAGATGTGCGGGCATGCAAAATTTCATGCCCGTAAGTACAACGGTGCAGATTCCTATCCCGGGCCAAAATTATTTGCCGATTTGGAATGCGCGGGGTTAAAATTTCGACTCAAAACCTAGCCTATGACGCTCCCGGGGTCGAGACGTGCGGGTGTGCAAAATTTCATGCCCGTAAATGCAGATTCCTATGCCAGACATACACACAAGCATTCAGCTTTCTCCCCATTATGTAGATAGGGCCAAAATTGTTTGGCGATTTGGAACGTGCGGGGGTTAAAATTTCCATTCAACACATAGCCTATGATGCTCCTGGGGTTGAGATGTGCGGGCATGCAAAATTTCATGCCTGTAAGTACAACGGTGCAGATTCCTATCCCGGGCCAAAATTATTTGCCGATTTGGAATGCGCGGGGTTAAAATTTCGACTCAAAACCTAGCCTATGACGCTCCTGGGGTCGAGACGTGCGGGTGTGCAAAATTTCATGCCCGTAAATGCAGATTCCTATGCCGGACATACACACAAGCATTCAGCTTTCTCCCCATTATGTAGATAGGGCCAAAATTGTTTGGCGATTTGGAACGCGCGGGGTTAAAATTTCGATTCAAAACATAGCCTAGGACTCTTTCGGGGTCGATACGTGCGGGCGTGCAAAATTTCATGCCCGTAAGTGCGACGGTGCGGATTCCAATCCCGGACAAACATACCCACATACATACACACATACATACATTCAGCTTTATATATTAGATAACTCTGGAACGCTTCAACGGATCTTCGGATTCTGAGAATGTTTTCTCGTGACATATTGTACTTCATGTTAGTGGTAAAATTTCTTCGATATAACTTGCGTTTATTTTTGAAAAAAACGCAAATATGGCGAAAATTTTTAAAATTTTGCAATTTTCAAACTTTGAATTTTTATTCCCTTAAAACAGAGAAATATATCACACAAAATAGTTAAGAAATAACATTTCCCACATGTCTACTTTACATCAGCACAATTTTGGAACCAAAATTTTTTTTTGTTAGGAAGTTATAAGGGTTAAAAGTTGACCAGCGATTTCTCATTTTTACAGCAAAATTTACAAAGCCATTTTTTTTAGGGACCACCTCACATTTGAAGTCACTTTGAGGGGTCTATATGGCAGAAAATACCCAAAAGTGACACCATTCTAAAAACAGCACCCCTCAAGGTACTCAAAACCACATTCAAGAAGTTTATTAAGCCTTCAGGTGCTTCACAGTAACTAAAGCAACGTGGAAGGAAAAAATGAATATTTTACTTTTTAGCCACAAAAATTATCTTTTACAAACTTTTTTTTTATTTTCACAAGGGTAAAAGGAGAAAATAGACAGATAAGGTTGTTATGCAATTTCTCCTGAGTACGCCAATACCCCATATGTGGGGGAAAACCACTGTTTGGGTACACGGCAGAGCTCGTAAGGGAAGGAGCGACGTTTGACTTTTTCAAACTAAAATTGGCTGGAATTTAGATTGGATGCCATGTCGCGTTTGGAGAGCCCCTGATGCGCCTAAACAGTGGAAACCCCCCACAAGTGACACCATTTTGGAAACTAGACCCCCTAAGGTACTTATCTAGATCTGTTGTGAGCACTTTGAACCCTCAAGTGTTTCACAAAAGTTTATAAAGCCTGGGTGTGAAAAAAAAAAAAAATCAATTTTCCACAAAAATGATTTTTTAGTCCCAAATTTTTGGACCCCAAAAGTTGTTGTCCAATTTGTCCTGAGTACGCTGATACCCCATATGTGGGGGGGGGGAAACTGTTTGGGCGCACGGCAGGGCTTGGAAAGGAAGTAGTAACGTTTTGGAATGCAGACGTTAATGGGGGTCATGTTCCGTTTGCAGTGCCCCAGATGAGCCTAAACAGTGGAAACCCCCCACAAGTGACCCCATTTTGGAAACTAGACCCCCTAAGGAACTTATATAGATCTTTGGTGAGCACTTTGAACCCCAAGTGCTTCACACAAGTTTATAATGCCCGGGCATGAAAATAAAAAATCCTATTTTTTTCCCACAAAAATTATCTTTTAGTCACTAATTTTTATTTTCCCAAGGGTAACAGGAGAAATTGGACCACATAAGTTGTTGTACAATTTGTCCTGAGTATGTGATACCCCATATGTGGGGGGGAACCACTGTTTGGGCGCACGGCAGAGCTCGGAATGGAAGGAGCACCTTTTGACTTTTTCCAACCAAAATTGGCTGGAATTGAGTTTGGATGCCATGTTGCATTTGGAGAGCCCCTGATGTGCCTAAACAGTGGAAACCCCCCACAAATGACCCCATTTGGGAAACTAGACCCCCTAAGGAACTTATCTAGATTTTTGATGAGCAATTTGAACCCCCAAGTGCTTCACACAAGTTTATAACGTAGAGCCGTAAAATTTAAAAATCATATTTTTTCCACAAAAATGATCTTTTCACCCCAATTTTTATTTTTCCAAGGGTAACAAGACTCCAAAAGTTATTGTGCAATTTGTCCTGAGTGCGCTGATACCCCATATGTGGGGGTAAACCACTGTTTGGGTGCATGGCAGAGTTTGGAAGGGAAGGAGCGCCGTCTGACTTTTTCAACGCAGAATTGGCTAGACGCCATGTCGTGTTTGGAGAGCTCCTGATCTGCCTAAACAGTGGAAACCCCCATAAATGACACCATTTTGGAAACTAGACCTCTCAAGGAACTTATCTAGATGTGTGGTGAGAACTTTGAACCCCAGGTGTTTCACTAAAGTTTATAACGTACAGCCGTAAAATAAAAAAATCTTTTTTTTTTTTTACAAAAATGATTTTTTCGCCCCAATATTTTATTTTCACAAGGGTAACAGAAGAAATTGGAACCCCAAAGTTGTTGTCCAATTTGTCCTGAGTACACTGATACCCAATATGTGGGCGAAAACTACTGTATGGGCACACGTCGGGGCTCGGAAGGGAAGTAGTGACGTTTCGGATTGCAGACTTTGATGGAATGGTCTGGGGGCGTCATGTCACATTTGGAGAGCCCCTGATGCACCTAAACAGTGGAAACCCCCCACAAGTGACCCCATTTTGGCAAATAGACCCCACAAGGAACTTATCTAGATGTGTGGTGAGCACTTTGAACCCCAAAGTGCTTCACAGAAGTTTATAACGCACAGCCGTAAAAATAAAAAATCTTTTTTTTTTTACAAAAATGATTTTTCGCCCCCAATATTTTATTTTCACAAGGGTAACAGGAGAAATTGGACCCCAAAAGTTGTTGTCCAATTTGTCCTGAGTACGCTGATACCCAATATGTGGGAGAAAACTACTGTATGGGCGCACGTCAGGGCTCGGAAGGGAAGTAGTGACGTTTTGGATTGCAGACTTTGATGGAATGGTCTGGGTGCGTCATGTCGCATTTGGAGAGCCCCTAATGCGCCTAAACAGTGGAAACCCCCCACAAGTGACCCCATTTTGAAAATAGACCCCACAAGGAACTTATCTAGATGTGTGGTGAGCACTTTGAACCCCAAAGTGCTTCACAGAAGTTTATAACGCACAGCCGTAAAAATAAAAAATCTTTTTTTTTTTACAAAAATGATTTTTTCGCCCCCAATATTTTATTTTCACAAGGGTAACAGGAGAAATTGGACCCCAAAAGTTGTTGCCCAATTTGTTCTGAGTACGCTGATACCCAATATGTGGGAGAAAACTACTGTATGGTTACACGTTGGGGCTCGGAAGGGAAGTAGTGACGTTTTGGATTGCAGACTTTGATGGAATGGTCTGGGGGCGTCATGTCGCATTTGGAGAGCCCCTGATGCGCCTAAACAGTGGAAATCCCCAACAAGTGACCCCATTTTGGAAAATAGACCCCACAAGGAACTTATCTACGTGTGTGGTGAGCGCTATGAAGCCCCAAGTGCTTCACAGAAGTTTATAATGTACAGCCGTAAAAACAAAAAAATATTTTTTTTTGTACAAAAATGATATTTTCGCCCCCAGTTTTTATTTTCCCAAGGGTAACAGAAGAAATAGGACAAATTGCACAATAACTCTTGGGGTCCAGAGTACGCTGATACCCCATATGTGGGGATAAACTACTGTTTGGACGCATGGCAGAGCTCAGAAGTGAAGGAGCACCGTTTGACTTTTTCAACGCAGAATTGGCTGGAATTGAGATCAGACGCCATGTCACATTTGGAGAGCCCCTGATGTGCCTAAACAGCGGAAACCCCCCAATTCTAACTCTAACCCTAACCCCAACACACCCCTAACCCTAGTCCCAACCCTAACCACAAACCTAACTCTAACACACCCCTAATCCCAACCCTAACCCTAATCCTAACTTTAGCGCCAACCCTAACCCTAACTTTAGCCGCAACCCTAACCCTAACCCTAATGGGAAAATGGAAATAAATACATTTTTTTAATTTTATTATTTTTCCCTAACTAAGGGGGTGATAAAGGGGGGTTTGATTTACTATTTATAGCGGGTTTTTATGATTGGCAGCTGTCACGCTAAAAGACGCTTTTTATTGCAAAAATAGTTTTTTGCATCGCCACATTTTGAGAGCTATAATTTTTGCATATTTTGGCCCACAGAGTCATGTGAGGTCTTATTTTTTGCGGTACGAGTTGACGTTTTTATTGGTACCATTTTTGAGCAGGTGACATTTTTTGATCGCTTTTTATTTCGATTTTTGGGAGGTTAGAATGAACAAAAATCAGCAATTCATGAATTTCTTTTGGGGGAGGCGTTTTTATTGTTCCGCGTGTGGTAAAATTGATAAAGCAGTTTTATTCTTCGGGTCAGTACGATTATGACGATACCTCATTTATATCATTTTTTTATGTTTTGGCGCTTTTATAGAATAAAAACAATTTTATATAAAAAATAATTATTTTTGCATCGCTTTATTCTGCGAGCTATAACTTTTTTATTTTTTTGCTGATGATGCTGTATGGCGGCTCGTTTTTTGCGGGACAAGATGAAGTTTTCAGAGGTACCATGTTTATTTATATCGGTCTTTTTGATCGCGCGTTATTCCACTTTTTGTTCGGCGGTATGATGATAAAGCATTGATTTTTTGCTTGTTTTTTTTTTTTTTTAAGGGGTTCACTAAAGGGGTTAACTAGTGGGACAGTTTTATAGGTGGGGTCGTTACGGACGCGGCGATACCAAATATGTGTACTTTTATTGTTTTGTTTTTTTTTATTTACAGGAAGAAATGAATTTATTGGGGAATATTTTTTTTTTTTATTTATTTTGGATTTTTTTTTATAACATGTTTATTTTTATTTTTTAAACTTTTTTACTTTGTCCCAGGGTGGGACATCACTGTATTTGAGCAGATCGCTGGTGTGACAGTGTGCACAGCACTCTGTCACACCAGGATCGCTCAGGCAGTGCAGCAGGCTTCTCAGTGCCTGCTCTCAGCAGGCACTGAGGAAGCCGCCTCCCTCCAGGACCCCGGCGCCATCTTGGATCCGGGTCCTGGGAGGGAGGAAGCCCTCAGAACAGCACAATCACATCGCGCTGGTCTGAGGGTCTCAGGGGGGCGCGCAGGGAGCCCCCACCCTGCGCGATCCTCCCCTGTGCCCCCAGTACACCGCGATCATGTTTGATCGCGGTGTGCTAGGGGTTAATGTGCCGGGAGCCGTCCGTGACCGCTCCTGACACACAGTCACGGGTGTCAGCTGTGATAATCAGCTGACACCCGGAGGCGATTAGCTGCGCTCCCCTCAGGAGCGCAGCTGATCGCCTATGACGTACTATCCCGTCCATGGGCAGAATGGCACGGGTTTTATGGACGGGATAGTACGTCTAATGTCAGAGAGGGGTTAACCAGCAGCGTTGCTTCAGTCTGCATTAATTTGAAGCATACTGTAGCGATGCTGCTGTTTAGAACTCATGTGTACTCACCTGCCCAGGCCTGATACATTCTGAAGTGACAATGCGTTATTTGGGGCATCACCACTTCAGCATGCCACCAGGCATTGGTATAGAACAAGATGTATAATCTTTATTATCTTTGCGTTCCAAATCAAGTCACAGTGACACAAATAATTGTTGTGTTATCTCCACCGTCACTGAAATTGGAAGCAAAAGTGGATAAATAATAAAGGTTATACAACTTGTGTGCATGTATATTTAACTACATAGTCAGGATTAGGGTTGAGCATTCCGATACTGCAAATATCGGGTATCGGCCGATATTGGCTGTATCGGAATTCCGATTCCGAGTTCCGATATTTTCATCATATCGGATACCGGAATCGGGATGTCACTGTCACTGTCAGTGTCCGTCTGTCGGGTCTGTCAGGAGTCAGCGGCACTTACCTGGCAGAAGATCTCCGGCGGTCACGTCCTGGACTGCTTCATGGCCGACATCCTCTTCTCCCCGGCGGTCACATGCAGTTTCTCGCGATAACTGCAGTGACTGCTGGGTAATCCCGGCCGTAAAGCAGTCAGTCCGATGATGTCACCGCCGGGGAAGCAGGTAATCAGCTGTGCTGCGTTGCAATGACAGGCTCTGCCTGTCATTGCGATGTAGCAGAGCTGGATCGTCGTGGGACTGTCGTTATGGACTGCGTCGGACGTGTGGTATACTGTTGGTTTGTTTTTTTTCTTTTTTTACAGGAGATCGATGGCGTCGCAGGAATGAGAGTATAATAAAATTAATGAAAACTGTGTTGTCTCTTTTATTTCATTAAAATACTTTTTTCTTGCTGTGTCTTTTTTTTACACATTTAAAAACTTTGGGATTAATAATGGATCGGTGTCTTATTGACGCCTCTCCATTATTAACCAGGCTTATTGTCACCGTGCAATCAACGGTGACATTAACCCCTTATTACCCCACTTGCCACCGCTACAGGGCAGTGGGAAGAGCCGGGTAAAGTGCCACAATTGGCACATCTTTTGATGCGCCAAATGTGGGGCTGCTGTAGCCTGGTATTATCAGGCTGTTGAGGGCCAAAATCCATGGGCCTTAACAGTCTTTTAATACCAGGCCGCAGCAGTCTGCATTTTACTTGGCTGGTTAACAAAAATAGGGGGACCCCTACGCCGTTTTTTTTTCGAGGGGATCCCCTATTTTTGTTAACCAGCCAAGCTAAGCAGACTGCTGTGGCCTGGTATTATCAGGCTTGCAAGGTCCATGGATATTGGATCCTTACCAGCCTGAGAAACCAGGCCTCAGCGGTCTGCTTCATCTGGCTGGTTAACAAAAATAGGGGGGACCCCACGCCAATTTTTTTCGAGGGGATCCCCTATTTTTGTTAATCAGCCAAGATATGCAGACTGCTGTGGCCTGGTATTATCAGGCTGGCAAGGTCCATGGATCTTGGCTCCTTAACAGCCTGAAATCCAGGCCTCAGCGGTCTGCTTCATCTGGCTGATTAACAAAAATAGGGGGGACCCCACGCCATTTTTTTCTAGAAGGGAACCCCTATTTTTGTTAACCAGTTCCCTCTGACGTCACTGATGGTGTCCCTGGCTGACCTGAAGTGAAAGTGGAAAGCAATCAATTAAGCTTTCCACTTCCTCTCCTGTCAGCCAGGAGAGGAACTCATTCATTTGGGGGTTTACTGTGAGGCTGCAGCATTAGCTGCGGTCCCTGCAGTAAACATTAACCCTTTCTGAAGGATTACACCGTGGGACCTGACTGTGCATCGGATTGGTAAGAATCATTTTGCTTTATTATTTTATTTTTATTACAGGAAATGGTTTTAGCAGGTAATAAAATATGGTCAAAAACTGTGTGATTATTTCATTAAACTTCTTTTTTATTAAAGTGTGTGTGTTTGATTTTTTTTTCATACAATAGGATTAATAATTGATAGTTGTCTAATTGACAGCTCTCAATTATTAACCTGGCTTAAAGTGACCTTCAATTGCAAGGTCATTTTAACCCCTTATTAACCCATTCGCCACCGCTACAGGGCAATGGGAATAGACGGGCAAAGTGCCAGAAAGGGCAAATCTAATTAGAGATTTGCCCTTTCTGGGGTGTCTGGGGGCAGATGTTAAGTAGCCGGGGGGGGCCAAAAAAAATGGTCCCTCTCTGGGCTATTATTATCTGCCCCCACTCACTGGCTTTATCTGTCTGGTTGCGAAAATAGGGCGGGAGCCCACGCATTTTTTTTCAGCAATTTTACACCTCATATATATATATACATGTCATTGAATTTGTGACACATATATATATATATATATATTTATATTTATAGTTCATACACTTCTACATAGTATAATAGCCGCTAATTCAATTGCGGGCTTTTGTGAAAATGCAGAACCCGACATGAAATGACACTTGGTGTACATAGGGTTAACCATGTCTTTTCATGTCGTTTGCTATCTGATTTTGCACAAACAATTACATGAGTGGCTGTGTGCAAAATTTCACACCTGTAGGGGTTAATTAAAGGTGTAAATTCGTAGCAAAAAAGTCCTTTTTTTTACAACGAATTTACACCTTTAATTAACCCCTACAGGTGTGAAATTTTGCACACAGCCACTCATGTAATTGTTTGTGCAAATCAGATAGCAAACGACATGAAAAGACATGGTTAACCCTATGTACACCAAGTGTCATTTCATGTCGGGTGCTTCTGTCTTTTCACAGAAGCCGGCTTTACCCGGCAATTAAATCAGAGGATATTTTACTATGTAGAAGTGTATAAACTATACATATATGTATATATATGTCACAATGACATGTATATATATATATATGTATTCTATGTGTGTATATTTAGTGTTTACAAGGAAAGAAAGAGGTTTTTTTAGTTGCGATATTTTGTTCCCATAGACTTACATGGGACTTCCGGTATCGGGTATCGCTGATATTTTAATGGTATCGGCGATACCATTCCGATTCCGATACTTTTGGATATCGGAAAGTATCGCTCAACTCTAGTCAGGATTACAAATAAATTAATGATGCACCCAAAAATATGCATCATGAATTCACTGGTAAACCTGGCCATTTCATAATTGTTTTTTAATTTAAAAACAGACTGCACGTGGCAAAGGTATAAAACAGAGGTATTTTATTAACATAAAAAAAAAAAAAAATTATTAACATACAGACAAGAACATTATTTTACACCATTTGTTCTTGCCAATCCACCCGTCCTACATCTGAGATGAAGTAGGCCGCAAATTGGTCTCTCATTTGGCTGACTTCAACAGAAGACCTGAGAGGGTGCTGAGTGAACTCAGGCAATGGGTTAGGAGCTGCATCATCAAGTTCAAAGTTTGGGTGTTCTTTCGACATGACAAAGTTATGTAGCACCACACAGGCCTTCACAACTTAATCCACTGTTTGCACTTTCAGATGAATGGCTGTGCCCAGAATGCGCCATCTGGAAACCAGTATACCGAAGGCACACTCTACAGTTCTTCTTGCCCTGGTCAGCCTGTAATTGAAAATTTTTTTGGTGTGGTCCAAGTCCCGGCTGGAGTAGAGTTTTAGCAGGTGTTGGCTCATCTGGAATGCCTCATCCCCAACCATGACAAATGGCATTGGTGGACCTTCGGTGTGGGGAAGAGGCCGTGGCATGGGGAAATTAAACTGGTTGCCATACAACCTCCGTCCCATGTCCGAGTTCTTAAACGCCTGTGAGTCATTCCCACGGCCAAATGCCCGAATGTCCACCGCAACAAACATACAGTCTGCATCCGCAATGGCCATAAGAACTGTAGAATAGTACTTCTTGTAATTATAGTACTCCGAGCCTGTTCTTTTGGGTTTGATGATGCGTATGTGTTTCCCATCAACTGCTCCCAAACAGTTGGGGAAATTGCAGGTTGTCCAGAATTTCTCGGCTATTTCTAGCCACTTTTCTGTGGTGGGCAGGGGCATAAATTCCGGACAGAGAACAGTCCACAATGCCCGGCAGGTGTCCACAACAATTCCTGACAACGTCGAGATACCAATCCTGTACTGGAAGTGAAGTGAAGACAGGCTCTCTCCAGTAGCAAGGAATCTAGAGAAATAACAAAACAAATATTATTGTATATGTTTTTGTAAAACATTAATAAAATAAAAAATGGCATAAAAATAATTCTGCAGGTCTTTGTTTAATAGCTGTCAGAACAATAATTCTGTCATCTTTGTAATAGTACATGGCATATACAATTATGCAGGCATTGGTTTCTCAATAATACATACCGTAATGTCACCAGGAGTCTTTCCTCTGGACGAATCGCCCGACGGAGCTGGGTGTCCTGTCTCCTTATTAATTGTTGGACCCGAGCAAGTAAATCCATGAAGGATTGTTGTGACATCCGGGTGTAGTCGGTAAATTTCTCCGGGTTTGACTGCAGCTCACTGTAGAGAGTGTGGTACGCTCCATGGCTCTCCCGGAGTTCAACAATGGGATGTACCCACAAACGCCGCCGCTGCCGTCTCCGCTGTCTGTCTCTCTCCCTTTGTTCATGGCAAGCAACGGCATAAGACTGAGCCATAGCCATGTCCACATCAAGGTTGAAGAAGAAAGTCTGCATAAGCTGATCCATGTTCACCAAGGCAAATCCAAGCAAATGTAAAAAAGGGCTGTGAACAGGCTCTATTTATATTTTCAATAAGACACGCCCACTGGTGTCCCATTGGTGGGTTCTGTTGCAACAATTTTTCAAGGATTTTCATCATGTGTTTTGCACAGAAAAAACACAAACGCATACAAAAACGCTTTAAATCGCATACAATCGCTTACAATCGCTGCGTTTTTTAGAGGCAATGCGCACTCTTCGACTGCAAAATATCGCAGCGATTACACGCGTTTGCACGCGTTTTTTTATGCGTTTCATGTGCGCTCGATGCGCAGCGCTAAAAAACGCAAGTGTGAAAGTAGCCTTAGTCAAGAAAAATTTTTTTGCATTACCTTTTATACACATATGCATGTATACTGGCATGTGTGTATATATATATATATACATATGTGTACTTCCCTAGTTATAGATCCGATTTACCATTAATACTCTATCCCTTACATTTAGTCTCGTGTTTTCATTCAATTAAACTCCCCAGATATTAGTGATACAAGCTACCTGGCGATCCATTGCAGATCCCCTTTCTATATATACGCACATTACTATTGCCACACATTTAATCATACTCATTTAGCAGCGTTTACATCTGAGCCTCTAATTGCTTCATTGCCACTACATAGTTCTACTTTGTCCATTCATTAGCGCTGTCACACTGAGTCTTCACTTACTGAATGCCCCAGGACCTGCTGCGCAGACGCATAGGTCTCTTTCATCTGTGTGTCTGATCACTTCCGGACCGTATGACGCACTTCCGGTCTGGCGGTCACCAGAGATGCTCAACTCAGGGCCGGCGTCAGCACCCGGCATACTCGGGCAAGTGCCGGCGCCCTGAGCAAGCGGGGGGGCCCACTCGCCGTCAGGCACTCCGGCGCCCGTTAGCGGATGACAGCAGTACCAGCGCCGCCACTGGGCCCCCCTGCTTACTCAGGGCCCCAGCAGCAGCCGGCGCAATACTTACCTCTGCCCGTGCCTCCGCAGCTCCAGGCTCCAGGGGGCGCCTGCAGGGCGCCCGCGCTTCCTCTCACAGCAGCGCCGCTGAATGACGTCATCATTCAGCGGCTGGCTGTGGCAGAGAGTAAGTGCAGGCGCCGGACAGGAGAGATGTGAGGTGTATGTGTCTGTGTGTGTGTGTAGTGCGGTGCTTTGTGTGTGTGTATGTGAGAGAGTGCTGCGGTGCTGTCTGTGTGTGGTGCTGTATGTGTGATGGTGGTGGGGGGAGGCAGTGATGGTGGTGAGGACCGGAGGCAATGATGATGATGATGGGGAGGCGATGATGACGGGGAGGCAATGATGATGACGATGGGGAGGCAATGATGATGATGGGGAGGCAATGATAATGATAATGGGGAGACAATGATGATGATGATGGAGAGACAATGATGATGATGATGGGGAGTCTTTCCACAGCGCCCTTTCCTGAGCCGTAACTGCGCAGAACGCAGCACAGTGCAGAGGAGAGCTCCATATTTTGTATGGAGCATTATATGGGGACCAGTATCCTGTATGGAGCATTATTTGGGGTCCAATATTCTTTATGGAGCATTATTTTTGGCCCATAATACTGTATGGAGGACTATGTGGTGCCCATAATATTGTATGGAGGACTGTACTGTCCAGTCTGTACTGTGCTCTGTGAGGATTTAGCGGTTTTTGAGCTATTGTACAATTTACAATAGATATCACTCATGTAATGGAAGAAGAGAAGTGTTTGGCATTGTACTATACCCATATTTTTCTGCAGTATCTGTGCATCATGAATCATGGTCTGTGTTAGGCTATGGTTCCACGGTCCGGAACCATAGCGCTTTTGACGGAGCGGAAATTCCGCTCCGTCTAAGCCCCGCCCCCTTTCTGACGCGCGCTCTTTCCGGAGGTGTTCAGGACACCTCCGGAACACCTCCGGAAAGAGCGCAGGGCTACATAGCCCTGTGTTAATTATGTTGCGGCGACGCACCGTCGCCGCAATACGCGAGGACATGCTGCGGTCTGAAAAGACGCGCCGCATGTCCGTTTACGCAGGTTTGCCACCTGCGTATTGTTACGCATAGTGGAGACGGGATTTCTTGAAATCCCCTCCACTATGCTGTAACATCTGGACGCTGCGTGTTTGGCGCTGCGCCAGCGCACAGCGCCAAACACGCAGCGTTTCCTGACCGTGGAAACTCACCCTGAAAGGGGCCCACTGAGACTCTTTCACCCGGGGCCCATAAAAACCTGGAGCCGGCCCTGACTCAACTCCAGCGTCTGCCAGCAGCATGCACGCCGTGCATAGCAGGGCGCGGGAGCGCCGCTTGGTCACACAACACAGCAGGTAATAATGCAATGTATCCCACCGCTCTGTGTATACTGCTATGTATTTACCACTAAGACAATTCTCTCTTAGTACCTGTATCTTTTATCGGCATTTCTATGATTTTAGGCACTATATCCATTTGGACCAGCATTAACCTCTACCTACAGGTTGGTTGCTTTGCAATTACCTAATTTACTCACAGGTACTATATGCAACTCTATCTTGTGCCACCAGACTTTTTTAGTTTGAACTCGAGACCTAACACCATATTTTTCCTTCCCTACCAGAGTTTATCTCCCTTTTCCTTTTAGGATCTTTCAGATTGCACATTGTCCTCATACTAAGGTAACCTGTCCCTTTTCTATGGGTAACAATGATGTGTACTTTCTATCATTCTGATCTCTTGTCTACCAGTTTCTTCAATAAGAATATTTGCTTAACCACCTCTTTCTGACTCTCCACATATTTCCATGATCCATCCTCTGAAGGTGTACAATTGGTGCTTGTGGTGTTCTACGTCGTTGTTTGGCATTACCCACAACTGGTTGTTTTTTATTAATTTTTATGTTCATTTTGATTCTCTGATTTGTATTATTGCTTGTAATATGTAGCAATTATATGACACATGTTTTGTTTTGTTTTTTTTTTTCTTATAGCGACGTTATGATTAAGACTCGGGAGAGTAGAAACGTCAAAACTTGTTCTGCTAATCGCTTTGTATATATGTTTGCTCCCTGATTTCACTACATTAATAAAGCTTGCATTATTTTGTATGGAATTCCTCCAGAGTGTGCGGTATATTCTACACTTTTACTCCAGTCTCTGACGGGAGTTAGATTTATGGCAATACACATGTAGGCGCGCTCCTTTTTTCCGATGCATTAGCTTCATTAAGAGGTGTGCATTCCACCACTCCCCTTCATCAGGACCTATGTTGATGACAATGCGGATTTTGATGAATAGAGGTCTTAATGCATGTCAAACAGCATATATGGACATTTAAGTGTAGGTACCAAAAGTGCCACACAAATAGTCTGAGTCTGTAGTTTACATTTAAATAGTTAATTAAGTGCTTCTATATTTAATTTATATTTACATTTTGCAAGAAAATGAGTTATCCAACCACAGCTAAAGCTCTTAAAAAATAGTTGTATTTTAAAACTTCCCTGCTCAGAGCATAAGCAGGTTTGTTTCATATTGCCTCTATACTAATACCTATACATGGAAGGTAATTGCTCCAGAGATTTGATGTCTCAATGATTTACATTTTTAAGATCTTATCTGTATTCATTGGCATTGCTTCTTAACATTAATATAATTCACTCTGATTTATGTGCAGGAAATGACAGAGAAAACGTTTTAGACACTAAGAAGACACCTTCTAGTAAGCTGAACTTTAAGATGGTTTAAGAGTTTCAGCAAATAAAGGTTATTCTCTACATAAAAAGGTTATATACCGTATATACTGGAGTATAAGCTGACCCGAGTATAAGCTGAGGCTTATTGACTCAAGTATAAGCCGGGTATACATTGTCCCCTCATCCCTGTCCTGCTCTGTGTGGCTCTCTTCCCCTCCCATTATGCATGGCTCGGCTCCCCGTCCCATCCTTCTATGTATGGCTCAGCTCCTTGTCCTCCCCCCATGCTCCCCCGTCCTCCTCCATGCTCCTCTGTGCACCCCAGTCATCATCAGTGCTCCCCATCCTCCTCAGTACTCCCCATCCTGCTCCGTGCTCCTCTCTGCTCCCCCATCCTGCTCTGTGCTCCCCCGGTCCTGCTCCGTGCTCCTCTGTGCTCCCTCATCCTGTTCTGTACTCCGCCATCCTGCTCAGTGCTTCCCCGTCCTCCTCTGTGCTTCTGTGTGGCCCAGCTGCGCGTGGCACACATGTCTCCTGGAAAATGCACAGATAAGGTAATTGTGAAGCCTGATATTCATTCACATCACACATTTCCCAACACTGCCACCAGAGGGCATTTTAGACTATTTAAGTAGTGTGACGTAGCAATAGTGAGTCATTCTAGTCAGAGCTCAGTCTGAGCTAGACAGAAGTATGATTCAAGTTCCTGTCTTTGGACAGAGAGGTTCGGTTAGTTTCTGTTTCAGTCAGAGACAGACGGAAGGAGAGGAGAGTTCAGTCTTGGAGGGAGAGGAGTAAAGAGAGTCTAGTCTTGGAGGGAGAGGAGATAAGACTGATTCCTGACGGAGCTCAGATAGTTCATCTTATACAGAAGTGGAGGCTAGTACGAGTAGACGGATTTACTCTAGCCTAGTCAGAGCTGCAACTGAAGCAAGTGAAACAGTTACCTCAGAACAAGCTGTCTGTGTTCTCTAGAAAGTGGAAAGTGACTCTCGGAGCTACAGCGTGTATACAGTCTGACGAATCGTCCTGTGAGCTGCTCTGGACAGAGTCTGGAAGGAAAGAAGGAAGGGAACCACTGCAGTCATAACAACGAGGCAACTGAGAACAGGTCAGTGAGCACTGGAAGGAAAGCTTACGACTACAACCACTGCTACCTGTGCTTATGTTAAGGGCAAGAGCAGGGCGACAGGCGAGTGGTAAAAGAAGGACAAGTGACTTAGGTGACAGATCACCTTCACTAAATTGACCGGACACCGGGTCCGAAGCATTGCTAGTACTTCACGGCTAGTGATAGAAAACCGGAGGCCTTGCTGGACTTCAAGTCGCAGAAGGTAGCCCTAAGTGCCGATACATAACCGGGGTCAGGAAGGACAACAGTCTAGCAGGGCCCTGCACAAAAGACTAGTTCTATCCAACAGAAGACACCCACCACAATGTCGACCGGGCGTAGCTGTTGCATTAAGAGTTAAACTTGACTTTATGCAAGTTAGGACTCACATACACATTAAGGATAAAGGAGGCCTCAAACCTGCTCAGCAATTCCCTGAATGTGCATTCTCCAACCTGACCAGCTTCCCGGGACATACCTGCAACATCTACAAGTAAAGGTATGGAAAGAGACTGCATTGTGTGTGACTGACTTCTTATCTGCACCCTGCACCACCATAGACTTTGAGGGACCAGTCCCACCTGTGGGGGACTTAACATCTAGCTGCCATAACATCCCCTCAGAGATTTACCCTGCAGCGCTGGTCAATCAGATCAGATACCACAGGTGGCGTCACGAACAATTATTACAATCCCCTGTAAATATTCCCCCATTGCATGACCGCCCAGGGCCACGGACCGAGCTCTGCTGCTAGTGACATTCCCCATAGACTTCCATGGGCTCTGTGCCGAGTACCCCATAGCCCTGGTACCCAGAAGTGGTGTGCGTCATCTTTGGCGTCACGAACAGGATACGAAGCTTACTGGATGTGAGTCCTGTGTGCCTAGAATTGGACTGTTTAGTGCAAAAAGACTGTGTGCAGTTTTTGGTAATTTTTGGCGCCATTGTTCGCCATTTTGCCGCCATATTCGCGCCCTGAGGCGCTGGTGAAGAAGGTGGGCGTGCATTCGTGGGCGTACCTGCAAAAGCGCGCTGAGTCCTGAACACGCCCCCAACGCTGACGCGGCAGCAGGTCCTGTGGAGAGCTTCAGTGAACGCTCTGACGTCAGAGCGCCAGCGACACAGGTCCTGTCTCCACCGCGGTGCCTGCAAAGCTGCAGCCTTCAGAGAAGGTAGGCCAAGATTAACTAGCGGGGCGCAGACATGTTGCAGCAGCCAGCCGACAGCGCGGCCCCGGCCGACGGCCCCCATGACTTACCACTTGGCGTTGCAGCGCAGGGTGGAAATGTGGGCCCCTCACCTGATCCTGTGGTCCCCATAATACCGCTGACGCTCCCATACATGCCTGGAGCGAAGTGGCTCCCTCAGTACAGCGGCGAGCCAGACACCCTGTCAGGGTTCAAACGGAAAATATGCAGTATAATGGACATGTACCCAATGACGGAAAAGCAAAGAGCTGCAGTGGTAGTAGGGCAATTGGCTGGTGCTGCAGAAAGAGAAGTAGAGACTTGGACAGCTGCAGACCAGGAGTCAGTGCCTGCGATTCTCTTAAAGCTACAGACTATCTTTGAGGACCGCACTGAAACGGATCTCAGGATGAGGTTTTATCAATGTTCCCAGAAATCAGGAGACAGCATTAGAGACTACGCCTGCCGACTACAGGGGGCCCTGCGAGCTCTCAAACAGGTTAACCCTATAAGTGCCATTGATGAAAGCAAAATGCTGAAGGAACAGTTTGTACGGGGACTGAGGTCCCAAGCTGAAAGAAGGACTGTGAACTGGTGGTCCTTGGATCATCCTGATGCAACCTTTGATGCCCTTAAAGATATGGCTATAAAAGGACTGCGGCCCCTGGAAAAGCCTGAGATGGCAACCCAGTATCACCCGGGTGAAGTCACTCTAAAGCCGGTAACATCCACCTTTCCCCTGCTGGTGGCAGAAGCCAAAACGCAGGTGGCGCCCCCTACTGAGTTGGACTGTTTGCGCTCAGAAGTGCGCCAGCTGACTAAAAACCTAGCCACTGTAATGAGTGCCCTGCAACTGCGGAAGGAAGAAGGAGGAAAGATCCTGCTAGCCGACTGCCCAGAGGATGTCCCTTGGATGAACCGGAGGAAAAGGAGGACGTCGCCCCACCGGAGGAGAACAACGCCACCCACAGGAGCGACCCCTGATCAGCACCATCCTCGCCGAGAGATCATCTGCTACCGTTGCAACAGAAAAGGTCATCTAGCCCAACAGTGTCCTTTAAACGAGCAGATCCTGGGTCCGAGGGCCAACACCCAGGAGTAGACTCATCAGGCCCCTTAGACTGGAACCGCAGGTTTGTGGGAGGAAGACCCTACCTGTCCATCATCCTGGACGGGATCGCAATCCCTGCACTGCTGGACACTGGATCTCAGGTGACCATCATACCTGATGTCCTTTATAATAAGTTTTGGTCCATGGACAGTCTCCAGCCCCCGAGCCCTGACTTTGCTGTGTACGCCTCTAATGGTCTCCCTATTGATATACTAGGAGCCAAAAACGTGGACGTAAAGGTGGGCAGAGTGGAGCTGAAGGATCAGGGACTCTTAGTAGTAAAGACTGTAAATGAGGAAAATGGTTTAAATGTGGTTTTAGGTACTAACATTATTAGTAACTGTCTGGGAGAAGTTGTGTTTTTGCTCCAACAGCTCGCTGAAGTTGCCAAGCCAAAGCAAAAGGGAGTGATCCAGAGGGAGATCCGGGCCCTGATGTGCCAGCAGCAAGCGAAGCTGACAGATGGTGAAATTGGTAATGTACGGGTAACAGACCCGAACCCCATTGTGATACCCCCAATGAGTGAAATGCTGATATGGTGTAGAGCAGCAATAGGTCTGAGAGGACAGAACTACCAAGCAGTAGTAGAGCCCCATTGTTCAGAGCACAGACCTACACTCTTGACTGCTAGAGGGGTAGTGGAAGTAAGAAATGGGAGAGTACCAGTACGACTTCTCAACTGGGGAGAAGATGAAGTAAATTTACCACGTTATGCCACTGTTGCTAAATTACATACCGTAGATAACAACTCTATTCTCACAACAGAGTCCTTAGCCTCCCGCCAACCAGCGGAGGATAATGACCCAGCAACACAGGTGGAGGATTGGTGTCAGCAGCTCCATGTCGGGACAGACACCACTCCCGCCCACCAGAAACAGGGAGTACTACGGGTGGTACAGGAGTACGCACAGGTATTTAGCAAACACCCACTTGACTTTGGGACAATTAAGGGAGTACAGCATCATATCCCTACAGGCAGTCATCCTCCCATCAAAGAGCGGTACAGGCCTATACCTCCAGCACACTATCAGAAAGCTAAGGAAATGTTGTGTGACATGAAGGAAGCAGGGGTGATAAGGGATAGTTGTAGTCCCTGGGCAGCACCTCTAGTCCTAGTTAAGAAAAAGGATGGAAGCATGAGAATGTGTGTAGATTACAGACAAGTAAATCGCATAACACATAAAGATGCATACCCTTTACCACGCATTGAGGAATCCCTAGCTGCTTTGAAAACTGCTAACTACTTTTCCACCCTCGACCTCACTAGTGGGTACTGGCAAGTAGCTGTGGCTGAGGAGGATCGGGAGAAGACAGCTTTCACCACCCCAATGGGACTCTGTGAGTTTGACAGAATGCCGTTTGGACTCAGCAGTGCCCCGGGAACATTCCAGAGAGTGATGGAGAGCTGCCTGGGACATCTCAACTTTGAAACCGTGTTGCTGTACCTGGACGACGTAATTGTGTACTCCAAGACGTATGAGGATCATCTGAAGCACCTGGCAGAGGTATTCGAGTCACTGTCCAAGTATGGGATGAAACTGAAGCCTTCAAAGTGCCATTTGCTCAAACGAAAGGTACAGTACTTGGAACATATTGTCAGCTCAGAAGGAGTAGCGCCGGACCCCGAGAAGGTCACGGCCATCCAGAAATGGCCGGAGCCGAAAAATCTCAAGGAGGTGCGCCAGTTCCTGGGACTGACAGGTTACTACCGGAGGTTTGTAAAGGACTACACCAAGAAAGCAGCGCCTCTGCAGGACCTCCTAGTAGGACAACCCCTCAAGAGTAGAAATCCTCCATTCCACTGGGTAAAGAACAAGCTGAGGCGTTCAAAGAGATGAAGGAGATCCTGACAGGTGATGAGATTCTAGCTTACCCTGACTACAGCCAACCATTCCTGCTGTACACTGATGCCAGCAACGAAGGATTGGGAGCTGTCCTCAGTCAGAAGCAAAATGGCCAAGAAAAAGTCATCGCATATGCAAGCAGGAAGCTCCGGCCGACTGAGAGAAACCCAGAGAACTATAGCAGCTTCAAGTTGGAGTTCCTGGCGCTGGTCTGGGCCATTACAGAAAGATTCAAGCATTACCTAGCCTCCAGCAAGTTCACTGCGTACACAGACAATAACCCCTTGACGCATCTTGAAACAGCCAAGCTGGGAGCCATGGAGCAACGTTGGATGGCTCGGCTGTCAAACTATCAATTTACCATCAAGTACAGGGCGGGCCGTAAAAACGCCAACGCTGACGCCTTGTCCAGAATGCCGCATGAATCCGACACGGAGGAAGAATCGGATGACCTAGAAGAGATTGAGCTACCTGCATTCCACAGAAATGGGATGATCCATGAGCAACGAGCCTACAGGAAGCGGTGTGGTAAGACGTTAAACCCTTTACCTCACCACAGCTGGAAGGAGACTCAGGACAGCGATCCAGTGGTCAGCCGTATCAAGGAGCTGATAAGACAGGAAGGTTCCTCCTTGGAGAAAGACGCACCTATACTAGCAAGGCTGCTGTGGAACGAGAGAAGCCGGTTGTTCATCTACCGTGAGAAGCTGTGCAGGAGGTACGTCGACCCAAGGACCCATGAGATGGTTTGGCATATAGTGGTACCCAGAGCAGACATCCAAATGGTGTTAGAAGCCTACCACGATCAAGCGGGACACTTTGGCTGGAAAAAGCTGGAGACCCTGTTGAAGTGTCGGTTCTACTGGGTAGGGATGCGCAGCTCCATCGAGAAGTGGTGCCGGAACTGTGGACCCTGTGGCCTCAGACGGAAAGACTACAGTAGTCAGAAGGCACCCCTGCAGCCTATACAGACGACTCGTCCCTTGGAGATCGTGGCATTGGACCATGTCAAGTTGTCACCAAGCAGGTCGGGATACTCATATGCCCTGACCATGGTGGATCACTATTCCAAATTCCTGGTGGTTGCCCCCGTAAAAGATCTGACAGCAGAGACAGCAGCAAAGACCTTTCAAGCAAGTTTCTGCAGACCACACGGATATCCGGAGCAGGTGCTAACTGATCAAGGCCCAGCCTTTGAGGCCGAATTATTCAAAGAGTTCTGTCACTTGTACGGGTGTAAGAAGATCAGAACAACACCGTACCACCCTCAAACCAATGGACTTTGTGAAAAGATGAATCACATTGTCATTGACTTACTGAAATCTGTACCACTGGAGGAAAGAAATCGGTGGCCAGACTTGTTACCTGACCTGGTAGACCTGTACAACCACATACCGGTAAGTTCCACCAACTGCACCCCAGCCTATCTCATGCGGGCAAGACCAGGAAAGCTGCCCATGGATCTAGAGCTTGGAGTTGTAGAGCCGGAAGCGGATGTAACTACTGGAGACTGGGACACAAACAGACAGGAACAGTACAGAAAAGTACAGGCCTGTGTTGAGGAAAGTCTCAATCGATTCAGGGATAAACAAGCAGATCGTTACAATAAAAGTGCGCCAGCTGAACCTTTCGCACCTGGTGAAATCGTACTAAAAAGAAAGAGGAGGTTACACAAACTTGACGATCAGTGGGAAAGAGAGCCTTACATTGTATGTTAGAAAAGCGTATATCTGCACAGAGATTGACGCTTCAGAGACTGGGAGTTCTGTGGAAACTGTTTGGGTAAGAATACAAAGACAGAACAATGGAAAGGACACCATTGTAGGCATTTACTACAGGCCGCCTGTGCAAGCTGAAGATATGGATGAACTCTTTATGCATCAAATGGCCAAGTTCTCCAAAAAATATGACATAGTGGTCATGGGAGATTTCAACTATCCAGACATTTGTTGGGAATCTCTCTCAGGCAAAACTAACAGGTCCAGGAAATTCTTATCCTCTCTTGCTGACAACTTTATCTTCCAAAAGGTAATGGAGAAAACAAGGGGATCTGCTACCTTGGATCTAATCTTCATAAACAGGGAGGAAATGGTGGAGGAGGTAAGAGTGGCTGGGACTCTAGGAGGTAGTGACCATGCTATTTTAGAATTTTGGATAAGAAGAGGAGGAAGACCTGTGAAGACTCAGACGTCAAGGTTAGATTTCAGAAAGGCAGATTTTAAGGAACTCAGAAAGAGAATTGGAGGGATCCAATGGCTGGATATCCTTAAGGACAAAAATGTCCAGGAAGGATGGAAAATCTTGAAAAATGAGATTCTCAAAGCACAATCGTTAACAATTCCGAAAAGAGGGAAGAATGGGAAGCACTTAAGGAAACCAGGATGGATGAACATAGAACTTAAACACATGCTAAAAAGGAAGAAAGAAATGTTTATCAAATGGAAAGAGGGAGGCATATCTAAAGAAGAATATAATGCCGTCTGCAGAACCTGCAGGGCACAAATCAGATTATCTAAAGCTGACAATGAATTAAGGCTTGCAAGTGACGTCAAAAGCAACAAAAAAGGATTTTGGGGATACGTCAAAAGTAAACGAAAAGTCAAAGATGCTATAGGATTTTTACAGGATGAAAATGATGAAATGGTAAGTCAGGATGTTGAGAAGGCTGAACTTTTAAATTCCTATTTTGCATCTGTTTTCTCTCAGAAAGGAAATGTAACATCAACTGATCTTCACTGTCCTATTAAAGGAATAGAAGAATCCAGGATATCTATAAACAGAAAGACAGTGAGGAAACACTTAGCTAACATAAATGAATTCAAGTCTCCAGGTCCAGATGAATTACACCCCAGGGTACTGAAGGAGATAGCAGAAGAAATTCTTGAACCACTGTCCATAATCTTTGAAAATTCTTGGAAAACAGGAGAAGTCCCAGAAGACTGGAGAAGAGCAAATGTTGTTCCTATCTTCAAAAAGGGGAAGAAGGTGGACCCAGGGAACTACAGGCCGGTGAGTCTGACTTCTATACCAGGAAAGATCTTTGAACAAATTATTAAAGAACATGTATGCAAGTACCTGGATAAGAATGAAGTGATTAAACAGAGTCAGCATGGGTTTGTAACTAATAAGTCATGTCAGACTAACTTAATTTCCTTCTATGACAGAATCACTGACTGGGTGGATCAGGGAAATGCTGTAGATATAGTATATCTTGACTTCAGCAAAGCATTTGACAAAGTATCTCACACAATCCTTATTGAAAAAATGACTAAGTATGGAATGGACAAGGCAACTGTTAGGTGGATTCATAACTGGCTTAGTGATCGGACCCAAAGAGTGGTTGTAAATGGCTGCACATCCAGTTGGAAGAATGTCTCAAGTGGGGTACCACAAGGCTCTGTTTTGGGCCCTGTATTGTTCAACATCTTTATCAATGATTTAGATGAAGGAATTGAGGGTAAACTGATCAAATTTGCTGATGACACAAAGCTAGGAGGGGTAGCTAATACTAGAGAAGAGAGAGAGAGGATTCAAAAAGATATACATAAACTGGAGCAGTGGGCAGCAACTAACAGAATGGATTTTAACAGGGAAAAATGCAAAGTGCTACATCTGGGCAATAAAAATGAAAAAAGCATATACAAAATGGGAGGAATAGGGCTAAGTAACAGCACATGTGAAAAAGACTTGGGTATACTAATTGATCACAGACTTAACATGAGTCAACAGTGTGATGCAGCAGCAAAAAAGGCAAATGCAATTCTAGGATGCATCAACAGAAGCATACAGTCTAGATCACGTGAGGTCATTATTGCCCTCTACTCCTCTTTGGTCAGACCTCATCTGGAATACTGTGTCCAGTTTTGGGCACCACATTTTAAAAAAGACATCAACAAACTGGAGCAAGTTTAGAGAAGAGCCACCAGAATGGTGACCGGTCTGCAAACCATGTCCTATGAGGAACGGTTGCAGGATTTGGGAATGTTTAGCTTGCAAAAAAGAAGACTGAGAGGAGACTTAATAGCTGTCTACAAATATCTCAAGGGCTGTCACATTGTAGAAGGATCATCTTTATTCTCATTTGCACAAGGAAAGACTAGAAGCAATGGGATGAAACTGAATGGGAGGAGACACAGATTAGATATTAGAAAAAACTTTTTGACAGTTAGGGTGATCAATGAGTGGAACAGGCTGCCACAAGAGGTGGTGAGTTCTCCTTCAATGGAAGTCTTCAAACAGAGGCTGGATAGACATCTGTCTGGGATGATTTAGAGAATCCTGCTTTGAGCAGGGGGTTGGACCAGAAGGCCCAGGAGGTCCCTTCCAACTCTACAATTCTATGATTCTATGATTCTATGATCATACAGAGTTCAAGGTTTGATAACAAGAAGACGTGCATAATAAGCAAGGATGGAGGAAAAACGACTGCAACTGTGTCTAGAGATCATCTAAAGTTGTGTCCGGACCCATTAAAGCTTCGTGAGGAAGAACCTGTTGTCAATCAGGAAGAGAGTGATGAAGCGGTCATACATACAGATTTGGGAGATTTACCTGCAGATTGGCCCAGAATTGGAGAAGCTGTAATCATTCCTGTGCTGCAGTTTTATCAACCGCAAGAAGAATCTGTACATCCAGTCGCACCAATTGTGCCAGTAGAGTCAGTTCCAGAAGGACCTGTTCCGGCAGAACCTCAACCAGTGGAACCCCAAGAAGCGGAACCACAAGAAGCAGCACCACAAGAAGTGGAATCCCCTGGTGAAACGGAACCGCATCGCCCAGCCACAAGTATGCTTGCCAGATCCATAGAGAGGTTGAGGCAGTATTACAGTTTGCCAGCACGCAGAACAGATAGGCCACAGACTACTATATCTGACACCACACCACGCAGGTCAGTACGTACAACGAAGGGAAGGTTACCTGTTCAGTACCAAGAGTAGTCCTAGCAAATTAGCCTAGTATGACCCAGACAGGGTTTACTTAATTGTACAAAGTTATGAAGAGTTGATTGAAATGTGATTTTACTTGAAATGTGTTCACATGCAAAGGACTGCGTGGCTGTGGACTGTGCCAGCCCAAAAACTTTATTGTAAATAGTTCGCACTTCGGTGCCCCATCTTGGTTTTACATAAAAGCATTACTGCCTCTGAAGAAAAACCCGTATGGTGTGGCCTAGAGTGAGGTCTGAAGCAATGAAGTCCTGCAGCCCACCCAGGACCCACGTGGGAGGTTTTTGGTGCGGGTCCTCCACAAGAATCTTGTCTTATACTGTGTATGTTTATTGAAAAGTATTTTGATAATTTTCTACTGACCTATGTACAAATTGTAACGTTAAAGAGTCCTTACCTCCCGCAAGGGATGAGTTAAAATGTTTATGTTATATGCAAAACAAAAATGTTTTTCTTTTCTATTTCAGCCCGGGAGTGCTGAGTTTAACTAGGGGGGGATGTGTGGCCCAGCTGCGCGTGGCACACATGTCTCCTGGAAAATGCACAGATAAGGTAATTGTGAAGCCTGATATTCATTCACATCACACATTTCCCAACACTGCCACCAGAGGGCATTTTAGACTATTTAAGTAGTGTGACGTAGCAATAGTGAGTCATTCTAGTCAGAGCTCAGTCTGAGCTAGACAGAAGTATGATTCAAGTTCCTGTCTTTGGACAGAGAGGTTCGGTTAGTTTCTGTTTCAGTCAGAGACAGAAGGAAGGAGAGGAGAGTTCAGTCTTGGAGGGAGAGGAGTAAAGAGAGTCTAGTCTTGGAGGGAGAGGAGATAAGACTGATTCCTGACGGAGCTCAGATAGTTCATCTTATACAGAAGTGGAGGCTAGTACGAGTAGACGGATTTACTCTAGCCTAGTCAGAGCTCCAACTGAAGCAAGTGAAACAGTTACCTCAGAACAAGCTGTCTGTGTTCTCTAGAAAATGGAAAGTGACTCTCGGAGCTACAGCGTGTATACAGTCTGACGAATCGTCCTGTGAGCTGCTCTGGACAGAGTCTGGAAGGAAAGAAGGAAGGGAACCACTGCAGTTATAACAACGAGGCAACTGAGAACAGGTCAGTGAGCACTGGAAGGAAAGCTTACGACTACAACCACTGCTACCTGTGCTTATGTTAAGGGCAAGAGCAGGGCGACAGGCGAGTGGTAAAAGAAGGACAAGTGACTTAGGTGACAGATCACCTTCACTAAATTGACCGGACACCGGGTCCGAAGCATTGCTAGTACTTCACGGCTAGTGATAGAAAACCGGAGGCCTTGCTGGACTTCAAGTCGCAGAAGGTAGCCCTAAGTGCCGATACGTAACCGGGGTCAGGAAGGACAACAGTCTAGCAGGGCCCTGCACAAAAGACTAGTTCTATCCAACAGAAGACACCCACCACAATGTCGACCGGGCGTAGCTGTTGCATTAAGAGTTAAACTTGACTTTATGCAAGTTAGGACTCACATACACATTAAGGATAAAGGAGGCCTCAAACCTGCTCAGCAATTCCCTGAATGTGCATTCTCCAACCTGACCAGCTTCCGGGACATACCTGCAACATCTACAAGTAAAGGTATGGAAAGAGACTGCATTGTGTGTGACTGACTTCTTATCTGCACCCTGCACCACCATAGACTTTGAGGGACCAGTCCCACCTGTGGGGGACTTAACATCTAGCTGCCATAACATCCCCTCAGAGATTTACCCTGCAGCGCTGGTCAATCAGATCAGATACCACAGGTGGCGTCACGAACAATTATTACAATCCCCTGTAAATATTCCCCCATTGCATGACCGCCCAGGGCCACGGACCGAGCTCTGCTGCCAGTGACATTCCCCATAGACTTCCATGGGCTCGGTGCCGAGTACCCCATAGCCCTGGTACCCAGAAGTGGTGCGCGTCACTTCCCCGTCCTCCTCTGTGCTCCCCCATCCTGCTCCGTGCTCCATTTTTCCCCATCCTGCTCTGTGCTCCCCGTTCTTCTCCCATCCTCCTCCATGCTTCCCCCATCCTCCTCCATGCTCCCCCTGTCCTCCTCCATGCTCCCCCCATCCTGCTCCATCATACTCACCCTCCTATGCAATCGCTGAACGTCCTCTACATTCTCCGTAGTCCCAGTTTCCTGCAGCTCTCCTGTGCTGAGCGGTCACGTGTTACCACTCATTAAGGTCATGAATATGGAAGCCACGCCTATGGGAGTGGAGTTACGTCCATATTCATGACCTTAATGAGCTGTACCATGTCACCACTCAACACAGGAAGAAGCTGCTGAGTCGCACCACATGTGGATACCAGGGCTATGGGACACTCGGCACCGAGCCCATGGAAGTCTATGGGGGATGTCACTGGCAGCAGAGCTCGGTCCGTGGCCCTGGGCGCTCATACAATGGGGGGTATTTACAGGGGGTTATAAAGATTAATTTGTGACGCCACCTGTGATTTCTGATCAATTTGACCAGCGCTGCAATATAGATCTTCTGAGGGGATGTTATTAGGCAGCTAGATGTTAAGTCCCCCACAGGTGGGACTGTTCCCTCCGAGTCAATGGTGTTGCAGAATAAGTCAGTCACACACAATTCAGTCTCTTTCCATACCTTTACTGATGTTGTTGGCAGGTATGTCCCGGGAAGCTGGTCAGGTTGGAGAATGCACATTCAGGGGATTGCTGAGCAGGTTTAAGGCCTCCTTTCTCCTTGAAGTGTATGTGAGTCCTAACTTGCATGAAGTCAAGTTTAACTCTTTCTATAGCAGCTACGCCCGGCTGACATTGTGGTAGAGTCTTTTCTGTCTCTGATGCTCAGATGTTGGCAAGAACGAAGTCCTCTAAGCTTGGCCTAGCTAAAAGTCCTTGTTCTCCCTGACTCCAGTTACGTATCAACGCTTAGGGCTACCTTCTGTGACTTGAAGTCCAGCAAGGATTCCGGTGTTTCTTATTACTAGCCGTGAAGTACTAGCAATGCTTCGGACCCCGGTGTCCGGTTAATTAAGTGAAGATGATCTGTCACCTTGGTCACTTATCCGTCTTTCTCCACTCGCCTGTCGCCCTGCTCTTGCCCTTAACATAAGCACGGGTAACAGTAGATGTAGTTGTCAGTTATTCTTCCAAGCTCACTGACCTGTTCTCAGTTGCCTCGTTGTTATAACTGCTGTAATCCCTTTCCTTCTTTCCTTCAAAGACTCTGTCCAGAGTGGCTATCAGGAACTCTGTCAACTGATTTCATGCTCGCTCTGAGAATCACTTCCCACGTTCTAGAGAACCCAAGCAGCTTGTTCTGAGTAACAGCTTCAGATTCAAATGTAGCTCTGACTATGCTAGAGTGATTCCTTCCCACTCGTACTAGCCTCCACTTCAGTACAAAATGAACTACCTGAGCTCTGTCAGGAATCAGTCTTCTCTCCTCTCCCTCCAAGACTGAACTGCTCTGTCCTGAGACAGCAAACTGGTCTGAATCTCCCTCAGACTGAACCGAACTGTCCTGAGACAGGAAACTAATCTGAATCTCTACTGCTACGTCACACTAACTTAAATAGTCTAAGTTGCCCTCTGGTGGCAGTGTTGGAAGTGTGTGATATGAATGAATATCAGGCTTCACAATTACCTTATCTGTGCACTCTCCTGGAGACATGTGTACCAAGCGCAGCTGGGCCACACACTGCCAGCCCTGGGTCAACGGAGAATGCAGGGACGATCAGCGATTGCACAAGAGGGTGAGTATGATGTCCCAGCCACCGCCTCCTGCCGCTGCACCTCCTCCCCCACTGGTTTCTGCACAATAACTCGTGTATAAGCCGAGGGGGCATTTTCAGCACAAAAAATGTGCTGAAAATCTCGGCTTATACACGAGTATATACGGTAATTATTCCAATATACGGATTTTCTACAGCTTTGCTTGCTGTTATTTGAAAGAATCCTATGTTTTGTACCTGCAGGGAATAAAAATCTGTCCTGATATTGTGATGGATACTCAGGAATTTGCCGAAATTCAAATACATCAGTCACATGAATTTGGAAGGGAAATTCGATTAGCATTGAAAAAACCCGGTACAAATTGAACCTGTTGGGAAGGAGTTAAATGTAACTAGTGATGAGCGAACGTGCTCACCACTACTCGTTACTCGCCCGAGTATCATGGTACTCGGTGTACTCGTCGAATACCAAGCATTTCCGGGATTACTCGGCAGGAGCTCGGGTCTCCACCCAGCGTTTTTGGCGGACTTTACAGACCCTATCACGATGGAACCACACTAAGGATAAACTGAGTATAAATTGCAAAAATTGATTTTATTACAAAAATTCATAAAATACAGATGAATACATAAATAACATATAAATAATGGGAATATGTTATTTATGTATTCATCTGTATTTTATGAATTTTTGTAATAAAATCGATTTTTGCAATTTATACTCAGTTTATCCTTAGTGTTGTTCCAATTGATTAGTAGTTTTTGCATATTACCATTTGGGTTTCTTTGGTTGTAATAGACCCTATCACGATGCAGAGATTGTCTGCCAGGCAATGAAACGCTGAAGCAATCTTTGTTGTGGTCGTGCAGTGATTGGCTGGCCCCACAGCATCATCAGGGGTATAAGGGTATAAGAGACCAGACGCCGCGCTGCTCAGCGCATTCAGCTCCAGATTGAGATACTGTAGGGAGAGCTGCTGCCGATATAGGGTCAGAATTGGGGATTTATTAGTTAGTGTGGGGTCTACCATCCTAAACTACTCAAATCCAGCTAAACCAACAGTTCTTCTACACCCCACACATTTGTCGCAGTGGTATCTCCGTGGCAGCTCATATGTGTGTGTGCTCCAAGTTTTGCCAGTTTACGGCGTTTTTTCTTTTTTTGTCCTGGGTGAACTATACTTATATACAGCATTATTTAGCCAAAAAAATAACAAAAAAAACAAAAAACATTTGTCGTAGTAGTATCTCCATGCCAGCTCATATCTGTGCGTGCTCAAAGTTTGGCCTGTTTAGGCCGGTTTTCTTTTTTTGTCCTGGGTGTGACAGTACTGATATACAGCACTAGTTAGCCCAAAAAAATAAAAAAGGCAGGGCACACATTTGTCGTAGTGGTATCTCCGTAACAGCTGATATCTGTGTGTGCTCAAAGTTTGGCCAGTTTAGGAACGTTTTCCTTTTTTTGTCCTGGGTGTGATAGTACTAATATACAGCACTAGTTAGCCCAAAAATAAAATAAACAGGGCACACATTTGTCGTAGTGGTATCTCCATGGCAGCTCATGTCTGTGCATGCTCAAAGTTTGGCCAGTTTACGGCAGTTTTCTTTTTGTGTCCTGGGTGAAACTGTACTTATATCTAGCACTATTTAGCCAACAAAACAATAAGTAACATTTGTCGTAGTGGTATCTCCGTGCCAGCTGATATCTGTGCGTGCTCCAAGTTTGGCCAGTTTAGGCCGGTTTTCCTTTTTTTGTCCTGGGTGTGATAGTACTGATATACAGCACTAGTTAGCCCAAAAATAAAAAAAAACGGCACACATTTGTCGTAGTGGTATCTCCGTGGCAGCTAGTATCTGTGTGTACTCAAAGTTTGGCCAGTTTACGGCAGTTTTCTTTTTTGTGTCCTGGGTGAAACTGTACTTATATCTAGCACTATTTAGCCAAAAAACACCCCCAGAAAAACAATAACTAACATTTGTAGTAGTGGTATCTCCATGCCAGCTCATATCTGTGCGTGCTCAAAGTTTGGCCAGTTTTTTTTGTTCTGGCTGTCACAGTACTGATATACAGTACAGCACTAGTTAGCCCAAAAAAAAACAAACAGGGCACACATTTGTCATAGTGGTATCGCCGTGCCAGCTGATATCTGTGTGTGCTCAAAGTTTGGCCAGTTTAGGCCAAAGCACTGTATTTTTTTTTGCAGTCTGTTAACGTAATTATTAAATCTGATAAGGCCAAAAACATTTTTAGTCCAGGTAGGTAAAAGTGTGGTTTTCAAGCACACGTATCACATACAAGTTGACTCCCAAATCACTCTTTTGTAGTGAGCGTGTATAATATTCTATTCCATTTACAATGGGCAAGGCGCGTGGCAAGGGACAGGGAAGTGGACATGATGGTGATGGCGCAGGCCGAGGCCGTGGGCAAGCTGAAATTGGCCCACCGAAAACACCCACATCTTCTCGCTGGACCTTATCGTCCGAAGTCCTAGGGGAACGCGACAAGACAGCACTATTGAAACCTGAGCAGTGTGAAAAGGTTGTTGGTTGGATAGCGGATAATACTTCCAGTCACATATCCACCACAATTAGCACCCTGTCTTCAATACGGTCAAGTCACAGTAGCCATGTTTCTCGACCGCATATTCCTTACCCTGATCCTCCTTCCTCCCACCATGCTGAGTGCCCTGAGACAACTGATCCCACACTCGGACACTCCAAAGAGCTGTTCAGTTTTCCATTTGGAGATTCGTGCCTCTCGCCCGGTCCACTAGAAGCGGGGCAAGTTCATATTCGAGACACAATTGCTGGAAAGTCAGGAGGAGGACCAGGGTGGGGAAGTGGAAGATGAGGTGGTGGATGATGTAGTAACAGACCCAACCTGGCAGGAGGACATGCAGAGCAAGGACAGCAGCACACAGGGGGAGGTAGGCATCGCACCACTTCAGGCAGGAAGAAGCACTGTGGTGGCTGCAGACAGAAGGCGTGCAACCGTTCCCCGTAACACCAACCTGACGGAAGTTGCCAGTCCAACTGTTAGGTCTTCCCGAGTCTGGTTATTTTTTAAAGACTCTGCCGATAACCCCAAACAGGCCATTTGCAACACCTGTCATGCCAGCATCAGCAGGGGTAGCAAAACTACCAGCCTTACCACCACCAGCATGATCAGGCACATGGCAGCAAAGCACCCGACTTTGTGGGACCAACCCTAGGCTCCAGGAACAGTGTCTGCAGGTGACGCCACTGCTTCTTCCACTGTTGTGCATGTAAGCCAATCCCCTGTCCACGGTGCATGCGAAGATGGCTCCTGCCCTGCACTTGCCCACAGTCAAATAACACCATCATCAAGCACAGCCATGTCCTTGTCCCAGCGCAGCCTTCAGTTGTCCATACCCCAGTCATTGGAACGTAAGCAGAAATACGCAGCCAATGCCCCACAGGCCACAGTGCTCAATTCTCATATTTCTCATCTGCTTGCGGTCGAAATGTTGCCTTTTAGGCTCGTGAAGATGGAAGCTTTCTGCAACCTGATGGCGGCAGCCGTCCCAAGGTACTCTGTCCCCAGCCGCCACTATTTCTCCCGCTTTGCCATCCAGGCATTACACAAGCACTTGTCCCACAACAATGCAGTTACTGTGAAAATACACCTAACCACGGACACGTGGACAAGTGCTTGTGGCCAGGAACGGTATATCTCACTGATGGCACACTGGGTTAACATAGTGGAAGCCGGGACCCAGTCATACCTTGGGATGGAACACATCCTCCCGACGCCAAGGATTGCAGGCCCTACGTCAATCAGGGTTGCCCCCACTGTGTACAGCTTCTGCACCTCCTCCTCCTCTTCTTCAGCCTCCATGTCAGAAATGAGCACATCAGTCACAAGCTGGAAGCACTGCAGCACTGCCAATGCAAAGCGGCAACAGGCTGTGCTGAAGCTAATTTGCTTAGGTGACAAACCGCACAATGCTGAAGAGTTTTTGACAGCTCTGAAAGAGCAGGCAGATGTGTGGCTGACACCGCTAAATCTCCAGCCAGGCATGGTTGTGTGTGACAATGGCAGGAACCTGGTGGCAGCTTTGAGGCGAGGCTAACTGACACACATACCATGCCTGGCCCATGAGCTGAACCTTGTTGTTCAACGTTTTCTAAAAAGCTATCCGGAGCTTCCGGTTCTGCTGGTTAAAGTACGATGCCTGTGTGCCCATTCTAGAAAGTAAGCTACAGCTGCAGCCGCCCTTACCGTTCTTCAGCAGCGATTGCAGATTCCGGCTCACCGATTGGTGTGTGATGTCCCCACACGTTGGAACTCCACACTGCATATGTTAGAAAGGATTTGTGAGCAGAAGAGGGCAGTTGTTGAATACCAGCATCAACAAGGCCGTCGTTTGTCAGGTTTGACTCCACACATAAGACCTCAGGAGTGGACATGGATGTCAGACATATGTAGTATCCTCCAAAACTTTGAGGAGTTCACCAAGATGGTGAGCAGCGATGACGCCATAATTAGCGTCACCATCCCACTCATCTGCATTCTGAAAAGCTCTCTGCTCACAATTAAAGAGGAGGCATTGCAGGCAGAGCACGAGGACATGGATCAAGGAACCATACAGGGTGATTACACACAACCCAACCTCGTATCATCCCAACGTGGATTGGTTGACAATGAGGAAGAGAAGGAAGAACAGGAGCTATTTTCATGCACTATAGGCAGGACTACAACCACAACTGTCATACCGTCTGTTAAGCGTGGATGGCCTGATGACAGGGAAGAAGAGGAAGAGGAGGAGGAGTACACCTTGGTCAGTCGTCCTGTTGGTGAGGACACGGAAGTCTTGCCTGTTACCAGTCTGGCACGCATGGCTGACTTTATGTTGTACTGCGTTTCCCGTGACCCTCGTATTGTCAAACTATTGGGTACCAGTCATTACTGGCTAGTGACACTTTTAGACCCATGGTACAAGAACAATTTTCAATCTTTTGTTCAAGAGGCAGATAGGTGTACAAAAATGGTGAAGTACCATAGAGCCATTGTTGCAGAATTATTAAAAAAATTCCCATCTAAAACGCTGGCGGCAGAGATAATAGTTCGTTGGCCTACCAAGCAGGACAGGCGAGACAGACACAAGTCCACTCCAGCAGAGGCAGGGGAACACTGGCGAAGTTCTGGGACAGTTTTCTAAGACCCTCCCATCGCCCATGCACTGAGGTGCAGGTTAATCTCACAAGGAATGCAATCTTCTCTAAGATGCTAAGGGAGTATCTTGCTGACCATACCAACAACCTCCGTGATTCCTCTGTGCCATTCAATTATTGGGTATTCATGCTGGACACGTGGCATGAGCTGGCTCTCTACGCCTTGAAGGTCCTGGCCTGCCCTGCTGCTAGCATTTTGGCCAAGTTGGTTTTTAGTGCTGCTGGAGGCATTATCACAGATAAGCGCATTCGCCTTTCTACGGAAAATGCAGACAGGCTGACTCTTATAAAAATGAACAAGGGATGGATAGGGCCTAACTTCTCGACACCACCAAATGATGACAGCGAAGCATAAACTCCAATGTAGTGTTTTTTGGGAGGTGTATTCCCATGCACCTCTTCACAACCAAACATGGATATATGCTTCCTGATTTTGGCTATTTGGTGTCCTCCTCCTCCTTCTCCTCATCCTCACCGTTCAACACCACTTGAACAGCAGGGTGAACGTATTCAGTCATGCTCTGGCCACTCTATGTTTTAGCAAGGGTGTTATGATGCCCGTCACCAAAATACAAAAAATATGTACACCCCCAAGGGGAAATGTTTGCCAGCCCATACCGTATTCCAAGTCTAGGAGACCTGCTCCTAGAAATTGGGCCTATTTTTTCATCAGGCCTTCCTCCACGTCTGATCATCCACCGCCACTAGATCAAAAGGGTTTACGTGTTCCGTGCAGCTACAGCCAGTGTTGCATTATTAACAAGGGTGGGTGATTAGGTTGTGCGTAAAAGACTTGTTCTGAGAAAGGTTGAGGTGAACTCCACAGAGGAATTGTTTGCCAGCCCATACACTAAGTGTATGTGCATTCCAATTCTAGGAGACCGGCTCCTAGAAATTGGGCCTATTTTTTCATCAGGCCTTCCTCCACGTCTGATCATCCACCGCCACTAGATCAAAAGGGTTTACGTGTTCCGTGCAGCTACAGCCAGTGTTGCATTATTAACAAGGGTGGGTGGTTAGGCTGTGAGTAAAAGACTTGTTCTGAAAAAGGTTGAGGTGTACCCCACAGGGGAAATGTTTGCCAGCCCATACACTAAGTGTATGTGCATTCCAATTCTAGGAGACCGGCTCCTAGAAATTGGGCCTATTTTTTCATCAGGCCTTCCTCCACGTCTGATCATCCACCGCCACTAGATCAAAAGGGTTTACGTGTTCCGTGCAGCTACAGCCAGTGTTGCATTATTAACAAGGGTGGGTGGTTAGGCTGTGAGTAAAAGACTTGTTCTGAAAAAGGTTGAGGTGTACCCCACAGGGGAAATGTTTGCCAGCCCATACACTAAGTGTATGTGCATTCCAATTCTAGGAGACCGGCTCCTAGAAATTGGGCCTATTTTTTCATCAGGCCTTCCTCCACGTCTGATCATCCACCGCCACTAGATCAAAAGGGTTTACGTGTTCCGTGCAGCTACAGCCAGTGTTGCATTATTAACAAGGGTGGGTGATTAGGTTGTGCGTAAAAGACTTGTTCTGAGAAAGGTTGAGGTGAACTCCACAGAGGAATTGTTTGCCAGCCCATACACTAAGTGTATGTGCATTCCAATTCTAGGAGACCGGCTCCTAGAAATTGGGCCTATTTTTTCATCAGGCCTTCCTCCACGTCTGATCATCCACCGCCACTAGATCAAAAGGGTTTACGTGTTCCGTGCAGCTACAGCCAGTGTTGCATTATTAACAAGGGTGGGTGGTTAGGCTGTGAGTAAAAGACTTGTTCTGAAAAGGTTGAGGTGTACCCCACAGGGGAAATGTTTGCCAGCCCATACACTAAGTGTATGTGCATTCCAATTCTAGGAGACCGGCTCCTAGAAATTGGGCCTATTTTTTCATCAGGCCTTCCTCCACGTCTGATCATCCACCGCCACTAGATCAAAAGGGTTTACGTGTTCCGTGCAGCTACAGCCAGTGTCACATTATTAACAAGGGTGGGTGATTAGGCTGTGCGTAAAAGACTTGTTCTGAAAAAAGTTGAAGTGTACCCCACAGGGAAAATGTTTGCCAGCCCATACACTAAGTCTATGAGCATTCCAAGTCTAGGAGATCCGCTCCTTTTTAATGGGACATTTTTTGGTAAGAGGCCCTCCTCCCTGTTTCTTCCAAGGGGGGATTGGAGTTATTGGGTTCATATGACTTGGTAGCAGGGCAGGCCTTGCAGTCAATGCATAAGAAACAGAATGGGAGTACAAAATGAATAATGTGAAGTGGATTTTCCTGGGCCCATCCAGTATGTGGGTTCAAAGGCTTATTGGGGTGCATATGACTTGGTAGCAGGGCAGGCATTGCAGTCAATGCATACGAAAACAGAATGGGAGTACAAAATGAATAATGTGAAGTGGATTTTCCTGGGCCCATCCAGTACCTGGGTTCAAAGGCTTATTGAGGTGCATATGACTTGGTAGCAGAGCAGGCCTCGTATTCAATGCAACATTTTTATGGAAGCCATCCTGGACTTCTTGTAAAAGGGGTATTGGGGTGCGTCGTAATTCTTGGCAGCCCATCCACTCACTGCATAGGCTATAACAGTTTTGGAGACCCACTGTTTAATAATGGGCCTTTAAGCAGATTAATGCTGCCTGATGCCCCTGTAAAAATAGGCTCTGTGACTTTAAGAGTCCCTCCTTCATAAATGAAACAAGATATGTCTGCTTATGTGTCACACACCACATGGCCAGCTAGGGTTGGTAAATGTTACAATGACATTTCCCAGTGAATGCACTGGTTTTGGTTGAAAGCAATGTTAAAGTTGAAAAACGCTTCAAAAACACTGCGTCTGAACATAGTTCAAGTGGTGGAGGAACATTTTGGTCTGGGTTATTTATTTTGCCTTATATACAAGTCATTAACCTGGAAAAGATGTACCTTAACACATTTCCCAACAAAATCCGTTTTGATTTAGTTTTGGTATGTTTTTTGGTGCAGCGATATAAATGGCATGAAACTCTGACCACATTGTCTAAAGCTGTGAACTAGGAGTCAGGAATGCTTCCTGGGGCGATCCTCATGATGTTCCTGTGTCATTTGAGCAGTGTTTCCATCATTTTCAGACGTTTTTAGACCTTAAAAGGACCCCACGGTACAAATGCTCGGGTCTCCCATAGACTTACATTGAGCTCGTGGTTCTGTCCAAGTACCCGAGCATTCCAATTTGCTCGACCCGAGCAACGAGCACTCGAGCATTTTAGTGCTCGCCCATCACTAAAAGTAACCTTGCACCCATCTCTGTCTTCTCTCTTCTCTCTTCTGTCTTTTATCGTCTTTTCGTTCCAATCCTCTGCAGTTGGCGTTCTTCACTGCTCCCTACGCCATATCATCACACTCAACCCAATTGATTGACGTCAATGAGGTATGTTGCTGCCCATGTGACAGCATATGGTTTAGTTGCAAATGGCAGCGCCGGAGGCTTAGAACGAGAAGAAAGCTGAAGAGAATTCGGACAGATATGGAGGGAACTGAGAGGTGAGTATGACAGTTTTGTCACAATTACAATCTATTCAGAGTTTCTGGGACTCAGTGATGGACAACTCTGTCATACTATCCTGTGCTGGGGCACGCTGATCTGTCGGTGCTTTGATTGACAGCTCGGTTGACCTATCTGAGACTGGAATGTGTAGAGATTTCCACAGGTGCTTCCTGTTCTTAATAATTGCCCTGCTATGTAGGTGAGCTGTCTGGCCCAGATCACTGCCAGTCAAAAGCTTGTTCTAAGCCTGTGCTCTCTGGTGTGTTCGCCTGATTCCTGTGCTGTAAGTTCTGAACTACTGCTGCTGACCTTTGGACTGTGTTCAGACTACCCGTTTGTTATTGCCCCTTTGCACCTGATATTCTGCTACTGACCTTTGGATCGTGTTCTGACTACCCGTTTGTTATTGTCCCTTTGCATCTGATATTCTGCTGCTGACCTTTGGACTGTGTTATGACTACCTGTTTGTTATTGCCTTTTTGTTTCTGATATTCTGCTGCTGACCTTTGGACCGTGTTATGACTACCCATTTGTTATTGCCCCTTTGCATCTGATATTCTGCTGCCGACCTTTGGACCGTGTTCTGACTACCTGTTTGTTATTGCCCCTTTGCTTATCTGCCATTTCCCTGGTATTCTGACCCTGGCATGTGACCTGACTTACAACTTCATATTTTCCCTTGGTTTACTACGTGCTCTTTTGGTATTGACCCCGGAACATCTTGACTTCGCTGACTCATGGCCTGTCTGTTGGTTGTGACTAGCCTCACATTTGTGTCTAGCATCATAAGTTTAGTGTTTTTAACCCCTTCAAGGCCCTCCAAACCGAGAATAATATGGAGAAAAATGGTGGCCAGCTGCCTAATATTTTTACTGAATTTGTGCAACTTTAATCCCCCCAAAATTTTCATCTCCAGTTTGGACCAGTTACAGGTATAGTACAGTTTTCTGAGCTGTAACTTGTAATAAGTCCTGCATCAGTGTGTCCATCACATGACCAGAAAAAGCTGGGGAGAGAATATGGTGCAAAATAGGGTTTTATCCTCATATAATAGGGGTATAGGTGTTAGATTGTGCTAACCTGAATAGACTTCTTTTCCATTTGTAGCATTTTACAGCTGCTGCAGATCCACGAGTTACAGCATAACCTAGAAGACTCTTATCCAGAAGAAATGTTTAGTGGAAATTCTCTGCGCTGCTGAACGATTGAGGAGACATCAGTCCATATGTGGTTTTATAATAAATTGTGTCTTTATTCTATGCGTTTCGAAGTTCCAAGAACTTCTTCCTCAGGAAAAAAGTGTGGTCCTTCTTTTTCCTGAGGAAGAAGGTCTTGTAGCTTTGAAACACGTAGAATAAAGTCACAATTTATTATAAAACTACATATGGACTGATGTCTCCTCAATCATTCAGCAGCGCAGAGAATTTCCACTAAACATTTCTTCAGGATAAGCATCACAAGACCTGGAGAGATTTATCTGTTGGAAATAAACTATGAAGATTCCTATAAGGTTACTGCAAGCAGAGGTCTTGTAAGCAGAGAAGAATTAATGTAGGAATACATTGGAAAATTCTAGAATTTTTTGATATACAAAGAATAATATTAAAGAGTAACCATCAATGTAATTTTTATTCCATAAATTAATAGTACATGAAAAAATACAAAATATAATGTTTTTTTATCAGACAAATCTGCTTCTTTCTCCTCCTGGAATGATCGGACATTTTCAACATTCTTAATTCACAGGTAAATTCTGTATTCAGTGAAAACCGATTATCCCATTACTAAGATAGGAGATGACAGCTACTACTGGTAGCGTTCTATGTAGACGGGAGAGGGTGGAGCTCTCTTCTGTACCCTCCTCCTTCTTCCCGCCTCTTTAGATAGAACTTTATAAGCACCAACTGTCATCTCGTATCTCAGTTATGGGAAAGTCTGTCTTCAATAAATGCAGATGTTATCCATGAATTGGGAATTTTCAAAATTAATGCTTTGTCCTGTAGGAGAAAGAAGCAAATTTCTCTGATAAGATACTGTAAGAAGTTGCTTATTTTCATGTGACCTTATGATTTATGTAATAAAAATTAAAATGACGGGTACTCTTTAAGGCTGGGGTCACACTTGCGAGGAACTCGCATGAGTCTCGCACCTCAATACCCGGAACTGCCACCGGAAATACATGCAGCCGCACACTCCGGTCCCGAGTGCCGGTGGCAGTGCAGGGTATTGAGGTGCGAGATTCTCGCAAGTGTGACCCTGGCCTTAGACTTATACTTAAAGTTTAAGGAATATGTTGGATAATCTGTGATTTTCTAATTTTTTTTTTATCAGAAAAAGCAACACAAAATAAGCAAAGCTGTTCTGTAACAGGTACAAAAAAAAATCAAGAAGTCTCCTCGTGGGCACTGTGCAATGGACAGTCATATGTAAAAAAAAGAACTTTTCCATTTTGCAGTGACCTTTTCATTCCGGGTGCACCTGGACTGATGCTTTTTGAAGCTGTGCCATGGAATTAATTTTTTTGGCTGTGAGATGTATGTTGGTAAGATCCACAGCGGTTCTTTCACTTGTATCTCGCACCTAATTACCTGGAGAATACACAAACATACCCAGAACAGAACTGGGTCCAAATAGTGAGTTTTTGTCTCTGTAAAGCCCATAATTTTTTACAGAAACATTTCTCTAAAACACAAAACCAGCAAATGATGTCATTTATAAGTATTAAAAAGGAAGCGAATGGCATCTGCACGGAATATGGCAAGTGCACATGTGAGCAACACGTATAGGTATACATATGTGAATCAGGATCGTTAATAGTAAAACATTAAATAAAATCCACAGAAAACAAGTTTGGGATTATTTTATTTGCTTTAAACATCTGGTGTTACTTTATGCTGCACTGTAACTTACTTAGAAAAGATTTACCTTGAAAACATTTACATTATGTTAGGTTCCTTTTAATCTATGAAATTTTACGCAATCCATATTGAAATAACGTATTTAGTTTTATGTAGAACCCACCCACTGTCTGGCAGGTGGTTCTGTTTAGTTCTTAGGTGTCACATACACAGGTCGCACAAGGCTTGCACCAACATAGGGATTGCTAAATACTGACTTGTACAAGCTCCTGCGATCATCGTCACTGTCAGACGATGCCAGTCTGTTCTTAGTGGCTGCAGTGACCGTTAGGCCATGTTCACACTATCAGTATTTGGTTAATATTTTACCTCAGTATTTGTAAGCCAAAACCAGGAGTGGAACAATTGGAGGAAAAGTATAATAGAAACACGTCACCACTTCTGTATTTTTCGCCCATTTCTGCTTTTGGCTTACAAATACTCATGTAAAATACTGACCAAATACTGAATGTGTGACTGTGGTGTAAGGAGGAAGACCGGGCTGCAGGTTCTTGCGTCATGTCGGGTCTGGAACTGTCAGGGCTGTGCTCAGTGTTGCCGGGGGGAAAGAATAGAGGACTGGACAGGTCCCATGACTAGAAGAGAGGGGGCATGGCTAAACCAGAAAAAGGGCAGGAGGTGCAGAAAAAATCAGTCAGTTTCCCGGCGGCAGGTAAAGCATGGTCAGAGGTGCGGCGCGCTCCACAGCGTGAGAGACAGCACACAGTCGTGGCCCTTCAGACTTCACGTGGACGCTCTGATAAGACAGCAAGTGTGCAGAGCATCGTGCACCCAGATAAGGAGAGTGCCATGTCCGCCAGAAGGAGAGGCTGTGGAGTGCAGGACCCTGAGGTGCATCCCCATCATTGATAGACACTCTGCGGTACACCTGCTATATAGAGACTCCTGCAGTACTCCACATGTTGGCTGCACAGGTTTATGGACTAGGGGATCAATGGCTAAATCTGGTGACTGCCCATTGCCGCCAGAAGCTGGATCAGGAGTTTCTGGAATTCATCTGAGGACACCACGCCCGCTGTTGCCAGTATGTAAGGGGATTGAATAATGTCTATTATGATAGAATAGTACTGCTACACTTAAATGTGTATTACTATTGTTTTGCGCTGGTATTGCTACACTTGAATGTGTATTGCATGTCTGTAAACTGTATATTTCTATTCGTGTAGATATGTGTATTATAACATGTTCTTTATCAATATAAAGTATATCTATGTTTAGTCTTAGGGTAAGCGTAGTGGCTAGGTACGGCCACTAGATGGGGCATTATAGAATATTATATGGGTAATCTGAGCATATGATAAGAAAGGGTTAAACATAGGAGAGGCTGCTGTGTGGTAAGTCAAGAACGTTTCCTTAGAGTAGTTAGTTAGGGCGTAGAGTCGTCCAGACGGACCATAGGCCCTGGACACCACAGCAGCCACGTAGCGCTGTCAAGAAGAAGTTCAGCCATTCAGCATCCCTTAGGGACAGAAGGACAGTGTGCAGCACCGGAGTGTCAGCAGCTTGGAGTGGCAACAAGGAAACGGTTCAGAAAGTACAGGGCGCAGATTGTTCAAGATGTGGCAGATCATTACATGGGCAGATGTACTCAGATCCAGGGCGAAACGGATGAGGGAGTCCCAGAAGTAGTGAGACTGGACAAGGAGAATGCTGCGGTACCGCCTAAGGCGCTATTACCCCATGATGTACCGTAGGACGTAGAAGGAAGCTCAGTGAAAGTGCAGGAAATGGACTGTGTGGTACCTGATGCTGTCCCTGTTTCTGACAAGAATGTGCTGCAAAGTGTGCCTAGTAAAGTTCTTTGTTTTGCATTGGAACCAGACTGTGTCTCAGTTATTACCGAACCAGCTACCGAAGGTCTCGAACTCCACAGAGGAGTCCCTAATGGCGCATTAAAAGAAGACACAGGTACGCTGCTGAGGAGACACTGTTTTCATGTAAGAGGAGGCCAGGGCCTTGATGTAACTGAGGGCTCCGCCATGACTACACCACTGGTCGAATCTTACAGCTACTACTACCCCCATAAGACTGTATTTGGATGAGTACCAGAGAAGACCACGCTAAGTGCTATTTACATATCAGACTGTCGTGTTAACCCTTGGTTTACACCCCTTGTTATTAGTCACTGTTTATTAACTCCCTGCGAGGAGGCCATTGCCATCTCTTTTGTTAAGAAATTAAATAATATTGTTATACAGCCTTGTTCTGCAATCCCTGCATTACTTCATTCCTGCACTTGCTTACAGTGGCCTAAGGCTAAGTTCCCACTAGGAGTTTTTGGTGAGTTTTTTACACTGCTTATTTTCAAAAAATGAAAGTAACCTATTTTACTTAATGGGGGCAGAAAATCTGCAACATCAAAAACTCACCAAAAACTCATGGTGGGAACATAGCCTAAGGTGGGCAGTGATGGCAAGCTATCTTGGATGACAGTGCCTGCGACTATTCTGATCCAAGCACATTCAGTAGTTTTTGATAAGATCCACTTCCTTGGCTCTTCCGTCAGACACCAGAGGGTTGAGCTTTATATTTCCAGGAGGACAGTAGATACCAGGTCATACCGGGTGTTGTAAAGACACACTTGCTCAATTTATAGAATACAAAGACCTTTACTGACCTTTATAGTCACAATGCAATGCAGAGTCGGACCAGCTTCTTAATCAGGTAATGCAGAAATTTCCTGTTCAACTCTCAAAAAAAAGCCCTTTTCAAAATCTGCTGGTTCGGCTGCCAAGCCAATCACAGAGGCAAGTTGATGAACCCTTCAGAAAGCAGGTTCAGAGGCTAACAAGTCCCCTTCCTGCCTATTTAAATTCCCAGTCTCCTAAACACCTGTCAGTTATTGTGATATAATAATATATTGTAACATAATCTTATCAGAGAAATCTTCTTCTTTCTTCTCCTGGACTGATGTTTGATTCAACATCCTCAATTCATTGATAAAAGCTGTAAAATGTGTATTCAAGTAAAGACAGATTTTCCAATTACTGAGATAAGAGATAACAGTTGGTGCTTTTATTATTCTATGGCAAGGAGATGAGGGAGTAGGAGGGATGGACTAGAGGCAGACACACATTCTGCTGCAGGTTCTCCTGAAATCACAGTCACAGTTCTCCACAGAACTTTATGAGCACCAACTGTCATCTCCTATCTCAGTAATGGCAAAATCTGTAGTCACTAAAGACAGATTTTACTCATGAATTGAGAATTGTGAGAATGAAAGGTCAGTTCTGGTGGAGAAAGAAGCAAATTTCTCTAATAAGACATATTGCAAAGTTTCTTATTTCATGTGTACCATTGATTTATGAAAAAAATGAAAATGATAGTTACTCCTCACTTACTTTAATGAGTTTGCTGTGCCCCTGTGTAATAAAGATATATACTATAGAATTTCTCTGGTGGGTGTGACCAATTTTGATTGGTCAGTGTCAGAAGAGAAAAAGCAAATGCTCACAAAAAAGTTCTGTGAAATATGCCCAATTTGCATATTTATTACCGCGAGGTCATAGCTTTAGAATGGGGATGCACAGAAGAAAAAGAAAAACTGATCGAGAATCAGTAGCGCAGCACCAATTGGAGGACGTACTCAGTTTAAATAATAAAAGGTCTCTAATTGTTGTCTGTATGAGAGAGTCGCTGCCAGACTTATCTGGCAGCAGCTTTACTCTGCTCCAAACAAACGGATCAGCTGTTGGGATTCCAACATAGCAATCCTTCTCTCCCCCATGTCTTCTGTTGGGGTAGAGTTGGCATAATGTGCATGGGGAACCTATCTCCTAAATGTGTGATGCTTTCTCCATGGCTTCCTTGTCAACCATTCAGCATGTTTTATGGCAGTCTACAGTCAGCCTTTGGAAGCAAAAAAGAAAGAAAGTAGACAGGCAACATCTAATAATGAGGGAACTGTGCCATAACACCCATAAACATATACAAATTACTGATGAAGAAAAGGAGGGGGTAAATTAGGTACTAGTACCCCAAGAATATTATAGGCAAAAACTTTAATAATTAAAGCGAAAGATTTCATTATAAACAAAGTGAGCAAGCCAATATACAAAAGTTGAAAAAATTCAAAAATCGAATAGGTCTTCGCAATAAATATATGTGGAAATCCAACCCTCATCCTAACAGATAAATGTACAACACACAACTGTCAAAATATAGGGGAAGAAAGGTACATAGCCCAGAATATATACGATAAGAGTAAAAACTCAAAATGATGGCAATAGAAAACCAAAAGTTCACATAAAGAAAGGTAATAAAAGTGAGAATAAAAGACAATGATACCGGTACCAGATCATAAAAAGCATGTGACCAAATGGTGTCACCATAAGAAGGATATGATAAGAATGGAAACATTATGAGCCCATGCGTATCGCCTCCAAGTGTGGCTTCATCAGGAGTAAGCATTTGCAGATAATAGACTTCCACAAGCACAAGGTCAATGTCCTATCAAGGGTATTAAGGGTATCTAAAATAAGAACAATAACTAATAATCTCAGGAATGGATCAAGTAGTGAACATACCGTATATTCCCTTAAGAATAATTTTTAATAATAATTATTTAAAAACACACCTCCCCAGTGAAACATGGGCCAATGCCCTAGACACAAAAAAAATGTATATATACACTTGACCAGAAAATATCTAAGCATACCCTGCAATAGGCCTAACTGTCAGCCTGCCTTGCTGTGGAGGTTGGCACCCCAAAAGAAATAGATTTTTTGGCGCCCCCACTCAACGATGGCTCTCCCTCACTCCCCTGACTCACCCTAATATCACAGGTGAGAAAACAATATTCATATAGAACAGAGATGAAGGAAGCAAAAAACTGGTCATAAAAAAACACCAAATAACCGCAAGGCCATAGGAGTTGGATAAACTCTGGTATGCCCAGAATAACAATATGTTTCTTTTAAGGGTGCCAACCTCCACAGCAAGGCAGGCTGACAGTTAGGCCTATTGTAGGGTATGCTTAGATATTTTCTGGTCAAGAGTATATATACATTTTTTGTGCGACTAGGGCATTGGCCCATGTTTCACTGGGGAGGTGTGTTTTTAAATAATTATTATTAAAAATTGTTTTTTAAGGGAATATATGTTCACTATTAAGGGTATCTCATACCAACAAAGAGAATTTATATTTCCACACAACCTTGCTGTATTCCACCTACGAGCATTCCACTAGCCAGTAGAAATAATTAACCCCATAGCCATGCATTGGGGAGGTATTCTTTACATCCTTGCCAAACTAGGTTCTACTGACATCTTACCTAGGATTATGGAAGGTTTATTTCAGTAACAGGCCTCTAACTCCTAATCATGCTGTAAAAGCTCAGAAAAAAGAGATTAACATGTAAAGAACCAGCACAGAGTCCAAGTGCATCTCGGTTACGCTGTGGGATACCTAGTAATGGAACACACATTTTATCAGAAAACCACAAGTTATATACAAACATAAGCCATCAGATCATTGATGAACTTTGGCTCCCAGCTCACCCAGCTAAGCAGAACTGGAGGTAGGTCTGGCCTGCTCTGCCGATACTTACTCATTTACTGGTCTACTTTAACAAGTTTAGAAAGTGCAAGTTGAAATCCATGAACTCTGCCGCATGCTTGACCGGGATAATAAAGTGGAACAGGTCCAAAATAAAACAAGCAGGAGGCAGCCAGGGATACAGCAGAGCAGCATGAAAATAATTGACCCTACCGGTACTTACGCTATAAATCCTGTTCTGATACAGTAGGTAAGAGCCTGCAACATATTAAAATGTTGTAAATATTAAACATAACATGACACGCATGACATACGGATCTTAAGTAAATCCCAAGGAGCCATTTTTATTCGAAAGAATGTACTTTATTATTTGGCTTACTCTTCTTTTCAAATATCAGCTTTACATCACCGGGGTTAGCGAGAGTCCTTTGTGAATTTTAAATACAGGAAAACGTTAAAACCAGCAATGTAATATTAAATAAACACATGGACGCTGTATTTATTTTTAGAAAGGGGAATACGTGTGGTAATATAGCATGTGGATAATGTATGTGTTTTAAGAGAAAATATATGGTTTGAATGCTTTCAATAAGGCAAGTTATTCTTTCTCTCGGCAAATGGTATTCCAAACTGTGTAATGAAACAATCTGACCTTTTTTTATTATCACACGGCCTGCGGCGGTTTCATAGAGGGCTTACTCATACTCGATATGTTTATAGGTGCAAAACTAGACGGTTTGAGAGCTGTTTCGACAGTGGATGGGATAAAATTAGGCATCTCACTTAAGAAAAACATTTAGATTGTGGGAAAATAATGGGCTATTGAAGCTCTTCAGACCGTGTCATCTAATCCTCAAGGGGAGCACATCAGAAGGAGTAAGGTATCACACGTGGGTGTAAGGGTCACCTTCTCCTGCCTCAGCACAAATCTGTTTTCATCATGATTGAGATGTCCTTCACATAGTCTTTACTCCTTATTTATCCCCTGTCTTTGGGAGTGACTTTTTTGAAAGTAGTATGGCATACAGAATAATAAATTGTGGGGTCAGTCCACAAAGCTGAACACTAAGGGCTTATCGATGCCTTCAAAAAGTGGTGCTGGAGATCGATGTTATCTTTGGATGGCAGGAAGATCAAACAAATCAATTTTGAAACAAGTCAAGCCAGACATGTCACTCAAAATAAGGATCACCAAGCTACGTCTTCAGCAAAACCACTAAAGGAGACTCAAGGTCTCCAAAAATTCAATATAAACAGCAAAAAAAGGCAGCAACACTCACCTGCCCAGATCTCAGAACAAATGCACTACAGGATGCAGCCAGCCCATTAAGCAAGATATCAGCAGCACAGGTGCAAAATACCAGATTATACAGCCACTCTCCACATACCCATCCAAGGAGGGGGTGACTGCTCAGAATACAATTGCACAATAGAAGCCCGCATAGGGTGCCGTTCACACAAGGATACTGCACAGTGTCTGGTTCACAGCCTATTAATCACGCCCCTACTATTCGACTAGGCGGGCTGGCCAGTACACTCTCAAATCGCACCAGTGTGAACACCCCTCATGCGAGAACAGACGTGCCTGGGCCTGGCTGCACCCCGAAAAATAAAGTGCAAAAAATACAAAAATAGTGGGTATTAGTTAATATTTTGGCCAAAATACGTAAGCTTGTAACCTGCGCCAAAGGTCCCCACGCTTACAAGTCCTACTCTACACTATCCAGCAAAACCACTAAAGGAGACTCAAGGTCTCCAAAAATTCAATATAAACAGCAAAAAAAGGCAGCAGCACTCACCTGCCCAGATCATACAATGAAAGCAATCACTGGATAAGGATATCATCCTCCCTCATCCTCCCTTCCTTTGAAGTCCACTCGGTCCGTATCTACTCTCCCTCTAATCTCCAAATGGCCGTCATATACCGACCACCGGGCTCAGCCACTGCCTTCATTGACCAATTCTCCACCTGGCTTCTTCACTTTCTCTCTGCTGACATCCCCACCATTATCATGGGTGACTTTAACATCCCTATTGACACCCGCCAGCCAGCAGCCTCCAAGCTCCTGTCACTTACTTCATCCTTTGGACTTACTCAATGGTCCTCCACAGCCACCCACACAGACGGACATACATTAGACCTCATCTTCACTCGCCTCTGTTCCCTATCTAATCTCACAATCTCTCCCCTTCCCCTATCAGACCACCACCTACTCACCTTCTCATCCCTGTCCTCTTCACCTGCCCCCTATGTCCAGCCACTGGCACATCCTCGCAGAAACCTCGCACACCTAGACATTCACAGACTCTCAGACTCTCTCCTACCTCTGTCCTCCATATCTTCACTCCACGACACAGACAGCGCCACCACTTTCTATAACACCACCCTCACATCTGCCATAGACTCAGTCGCCCTTCTCACGCACGGCAAAGTGTGACGAATCAATAGGCAACCCTGGCACAACAATCTCACCAAAAAACTTCGACAATCATTCAGGGTCGCGGAGCGGCATTGGAAAAAAACACGCCTGCCAGACGACTTCACTGCTTTCAAACAAGCTACACTTGCCTTCAAAATAGCCCTCACCTCTGCTAAACAGACCTATTTTGCAAACCTTGTATCTTCATTATCCTACAACCCAAAACAACTGTTCAGCACATTCAACTCTCTCCTCCGCCCACCACTGCCACCTCCAACTCCCCTCATCTCTGCCGAGGACTTTGCCACTTACTTCAAAAATAAGATCGACCAAACAAGGCAAACCTTTACTGTTCCACCACCCCAACCACTCCATATACCAGACCTCTGTCCTTCCCTATTAACCTCCCTCTCCAACATCACTGAAGGAGAGCTTACTCACCTCCTTTTCAAATCTCACCTCACCACCTGTGCACTTGACCCCATCCCTTCCCACCTGCTCCCCAACCTCACTAACACGCTCATCCCAGCCCTAACCCATCTCTTCAACCTATCGCTATCTTCTGGTACCTTTCCCTCTGCCTTCAAACATGCCACCATCACACCCATCCTCAAAAAAAACAAACCTTGACCCAACTGCTATAGAATCATAGAATCATGATGCCCAGCTATGGCCCAATATCATTGCTCCCGTTTGCTTCCAAACTCCTTGAGCAGCATGTCCACACTCAACTTTCCTCCCACCTCTCATCTAACTCTCTCCTTGACAACCTCCAATCTGGTTTCCGCCCCCACCACTCCACTGAAACTGCCCTGACCAAAATTACTAATGACTTACTCACAGCTAAAGCTAACAGACAGTTCTCCATCCTCCTCCTCCTTGACCTGTCATCTGCCTTTGACACAGTCGACCACTGCCTACTGCTACAGATTCTTTCTTCCCTTGGCATCAAAGACCTTGCCCTGTCCTGGATAGCCTCTTACCTTTCCGACCGCACATTTAGCGTCTCCCACTCCCACACTACCTCCTCATCCCGCCCTCTCTCTGTTGGAGTCCCTCAAGGCTCTGCCCTGGGGCCCCTACTTTTTTCCATCTATACCCTTGGCCTAGGACAACTCATAAAGTCCCATGGCTTCCAGTACCACCTGTATGCAGACGACACTCAGATCTACCTCTCTGGCCCAGATGTCACTTCTCTGCTGTCCAGAATCCCGGAGTGTCTATCAGCCATATCCTCCTTCTTCACCTCTCGCTTCCTAAAACTCAATGTTGACAAAACCGAACTCATCATCTTTCCTCCATCTCATGTATCTTCCCTACCCGATCTATCTATTATGGTAAATGGCATCACAATCTCTCCTGCACCTGAAATCCGCTGCCTCGGAGTAACTCTCGACTCTGCCCTGTCCTTCAAACCACACATCCAAACTCTTTCCACCTCCTGTCGCCTCCAACTTAAAAACATTTCCAGAATCCTTCCCTTCCTCAGCCCTCAATCTACTAAAACTCTTGTGCATGCCCTCATCATCTCCCGCCTCGATTACTGCAACATCCTCCTCTGTGGCCTCCCCGTCAACTCTCTTGCACCACTCCAGTCTGTCCTCAACTTTGCTGCCCGACTAATCCTCCTCTCCCCTCGCTACTCCCCTGCTTCTCCCCTCTGCAAATCCCTCCACTGGCTCCCAATTCCCCAAAGAATCCAGTTCAAACTACTAACACTGACTTACAAAGCCGTCCACAACCTGTCTCCTCCCTATATCTCTGAACTAATCTCCCAATATCTTCCTTCACGTAATCTTCGATCCTCCCAAGACCTCCTACTATCCTCCACACTTATTCGTTCCTCACACAACCGCCTCCAAGATTTCTCCCGAATATCCCCCATCCTCTGGAATTCCACGCCTCAACATGTACGATTATCCACCACCCTTGGATCCTTCAAACGGAACCTGAAAACCCATCTCTTCAGGAAAGCCTACAGCCTGCAATAACCATTCCGCCTCGCCGCCACAACCCGAGCTTCCGCCTCGCTGCCACCTCGCCGCCACCACCCGAGCTGCCGCCTCGCTGCCACCACCAGATCTGCCGCCTCGCCGCAACCACTACCAGAGCTGCCTCCTCGCCACCACCAGAGCTGCCGCACCTCCGACCTTCTGTTTCTCCCCCATTATCCCGTAGAATGTAAGTCCGCAAGGACAGGGTCCTCTCCCCTCTGTACCAGTCTGTCATTGTAAATTTGTTTACTGTAAACGATATCTATAACTTTGTATGTAACCCCTCTCATGTACAGCACCATGGAATTAATGGCGCTATATAAATAAATAATAATAATAATAATATCATGGTTGGAAGAATAGAAAGAACAAGGCAAAGAAGAAGACCAGCATCTCAATGGCTTGATACTATAAACGGTGGAGAAGACCCTGGTGGACCTATCTAGACTTGCTGCTACAGATCGTTCATCCGTCAAGTCGCCATGGCTCAAGATGAAAAAAATGGGCTTGTGCTTTGGATTACAAGCTGTTGGCAAAGTAGTGTGTGTCTATATTGCAGTGTCCATGTCAATCTAAACTCATCAATGCCAGGGCCGGGGCAGACTGACATGAACAAACCCTTTAGCAATAATACACTTAAATTTGATTAATACCATTTATCTGAAGATCGATAATTAGTGTTGAGCGATACTTTCCGATATCCAAAAATATCGGATCGGAATGGTATTGCCGATATCACTAAAATATCGGCGATACCCGATACCGGAAGTCCCATGTAAGTCTATGGAACAGAAATATCGTAACTAAAAAAACCTCTTTCTTTCCTTGTAAACACTAAATAAACACACATAGAATACATATATATATATATATACATGTCATTGTGACATATATATATACATATATTTATAGTTTATACACTTCTACATAGTAAAATAGCCTCTGATTCAATTGCCGGGTAAAGCCGGCTTTTGTGAAAAGACAGAAGCACCCGACATGAAATGACACTTGGTGTACATAGGGTTAACCATGTCTTTTCATGTAGTTTGATATCTGATTTGCACTAATAATTAAGGTACTGCCACACTAAGCTATCCCGCTAGCGATCTCGTTAGCGTCGCATACTAATGAGATCGCTAGCGGGATTGTTTCTATATCGCTAAATGCGGCCACATTTAGCGATATAGTTAACGACGCTATCGCCGCTAGCGATCTTCTTAACGACTTTAGCGGTACAAAAGTACAGCTAAATCGCTAAGAAAAGGTGCCACACTAGCGATATATACTTACCCAGCGGGAGCGCCGACGAGAAAATAGGGTCCAGAACGATTCCAGCGACGAGCGAGATCACAGCAGGAAGCTCGTCGCTGGAAGCTGCCGCACACAACAACATCGCTAACGGGATCGCTAAATAGTGACGTTTTTTAGCGATCCCGTTAGCGATATTGTTTAGTGTGGCATACCCTTTACATCAGTCTATGTGTGCAAAATTTCACACCTGTAGGGTTAATTAAAGGTGTAAATTCGTTGTAAAAAAAACTGACTTTTTTGCTACGAATTTACACCTTTAATTAACCCCTACAGGTGTGAAATTTTGCACACATAGACTGATGAAATGTGAGTGAAAACAAGAGATCAAACAACTTGAAATGACATGGTTAATTCTAAGTAAACCAAGTGTCATTTCATGTCGGGTTCTGCATTTTCACAAAAGCCGGCAATTGAATTAGCGGCTATTATACTATGTAGAAGTGTATGAACTATAAATATAAATATATATATATATATATATATATATATATGTGTCACAAATTCAATGACATGTATATATATATGAGATGTAAAATTGTTGAAAAAAAATGCGTGGGCTCCCGCCCTATTTTCGCAACCAGACAAAGCCAGCGAGTGGGGGCAGATAATAATAGCCCAGAAAGGGACCATTATTTTTGGCCCCCCCCTGGCTACTAACATCTGCCCCCAGACACCCCAGAAAAGACAAATCTATAATTAGATTCGCCCTTTCTGGCACTTTGCCCGTCTATTCCCATTGCCCTGTAGCGGTGGCGAATGGGTTAATATGGGGTTAAAGCCACCTTGCTATTGAAAGGTGACCTTAAGCCAGGTTAATAATTGAGAGCTGTCAATTAGACAACTATCAATTATTAATCCTATTGCATGAAATAAAAATAAAACACACACACTTTAATTAAAAATCATTTTAATGAAATAAAGACACATGTTTTTGACCATCTTTTATTTTACTGCAAAAACCATTTCCTGTAATAAAAATAAAATAAAAAAGCAAAATTATTCTTACCTATCCCATGCACAGTCAGGTCCCACGGTGTAATCCTTCAGAAAGGGTTAATGTTTACTGCAGGGACCGCAGCTAATGCTGCAGCCTCACAGTAAACCCCCAAATGAATGAGCTCCTCTCCTGGCTGACAGGAGATAAAGTGGAAAGCTTAATTGATTGCTTTCCACTTTCACTTCAGGTCAGCCAGGGACACAATCAGTGACGTCAGAGGGAACTGATTAACAAAAATAGGGGTTCCCTTCGAAAAAAAAATGGCGTGGGGTCCCCCCTATTTTGTTAACCAGCCTGATGAAGCAGACTGCTGAGCAGTGGCGTACCGTGAATGAAGCAGACCATGCAGCTGCTATGGGGCCCGGACAGGTGAGGGGGCCCGCGACGGTCGGGTAGCTGTGCTGACACAGTACTACCAGGGGGTCGGCGGGGGAGGGGGAGCGCAGCTCTTCTATATACTCACCCCTCCTGGTGCGGTCTCTGCAGCCCCTGCTCTTCTCCCACGGTCTCCGACGCCTGTGTTCAGCGGTCAGGTGGTAACGCTCATTACAGTCATGAATATGCACATATTCATGACTTTAATGAGCGGTCCTGCGTGACCGCTGAACACTGGCGGCGGAGACCGCGGGAGAAGAGCAAGGGCTTAGGAGACCGCGCCGGTGGAAGGGTGAGTATAAGGGATATTTACCTGTCCCGTTCCACCGTTGCTCGCGTCCTCTTGCTGCAATGTTCAGGTCAGAGGGCGCGATGACGTCGTTAGTGCGCGCAGCGCCCTCTGCCTGATCATTCACTGCTGGAGGACCCCGAAGACAGCGGCGCTCAGCAGTGGAGAGAGGACAGGTAACTATCTCAGGTGCCGGGGCCCTGAGCGAGCGGTGACATCGGCACCTGGTGTCACCCCCTGCTCAGGACACGGGCACCTGGCCCCCAGCGACGAGAGCTGAGTATGTCTTTTTTTTTTTTGGTTGCAGCAGCTGCGGCAGCATAAGGGCCTATACTATGGAGCATCTATGGGGCACAATCTATGGGGGCATGATCTATGGAGCAACTATGGGGGCACAATCTATGGGGGCATAATAAATTTTTTGGTTTAATGTGTCCCCTCACTGTGCTGGCACTTTACATTTACAATGGCTCTGGGTTTTTTTTTTTTGGGGGGGGGCCCATTCAGACTTTTGCTATGGGGCCCCATGATTTCTATGTACGCCCCTGCTGCTGAGGCATGGTATTTAAGGCTCTTAAGGAGCCAATATCCATGGACCTTGCCAGCAGCGTCGGACTGGAGTACCTTGGGCCCACCAGAGAAAAATTATTCTTGGGGCCCACCATCATACTTCCCAACCTTTGAAGAAGGGAAAGAGGGACAAAGGCTGTGGCACGCTGTGCCTGCTGCAGCAAATTTTAGGCCATGCCACGTTGCACCACAGACTGTCCAGGAGTTGGTGGATGCTTTAGTCCAGGTGTGGGAGGAGATCCCTCAGGAGACCATCCGTCGTGCTCATCAGGAGCATGCCCAGAAGTTGTAGGGAGGTCATACAGCATACCTCCCAAATTTTGAAGACAGGAAAGAGGGTTAAAGGCTGCAAATTTTAAGCCACGCCCCGACCACACCCATTTCACAGCTAATCACACCCATATCCTCGCCCCAACCGTACCCATGCCGATACAGCTGACCCTCCGATGACGGTTGGGGGGCCCACTGCTGGCACCGGGCCCCCCCACCGCCTGTTCAGGCCCCATAGCTTCCGGGCGGCAGAGCAGGGAGAGCGATTCTCCCTGCTCTGCCGCAGAATGTAACTGTATCGGCGTGCTGTGCACGCCGATACAGTTACTGTAGCGTAGCTCCGGGGTGGGCCCCCTCAGAGCGCGGGGCCCGGGGCCACCGCCCCCTCTGCCCCGCGACCTATCCTTTCAAATCAGGGCCCACCACGCAGGAGCTGGGGCCCAACGGAGGTTTCTCCGGTGTCCCGGTGGCTCAGTCCGACCCTGCTTGCCAGCCTGATAATACCAGCCACAGCAGTCTGCTTATCTTTGCTGGTTAACAAAAATAGGGGATCCCGTCGAAAAAAATTGGCGTGGGTCCCCCCTATTTTTGTTAACCAGCCAGATGAAGCAGACTGCTGAGGCCTGGTTTTTCAGGCTGTTAAGGAGCCAAGATCCATGGACCTTGCCAGCCTGATAATACCAGGCCACAGCAGTCTGCATATCTTGGCTGATTAACAAAAATAGGGATCCCCTCGAAAAAAATTGGCGTGGGGTCCCCCCTATTTTTGTTAACCAGCCAGATGAAGCAGACTGCTGAGGCCTGGTTTTTCAGGCTGTTAAGGAGCCAAGATCCATGGACCTTGCCAGCCTCATAATTAGTGTTGAGCGATATTGCTCGATATCTAAAAATATCGTATCGAAATTGTATCGCCGATAGCACTAAATATCGTCGATATCCGATTCCGATTGCGGAAGTCCAATGTAAGTCTATGGGAACAAAATATCGAAATTAAAAAAAACCATTCTTGCCTTGTTGGTTAATTGTACATGAAGGAAAACAACAAAGACTAATGTAGAATGTATTGGGGAGGTTGAGGAGACAATAAAGGCATACATGTTTAACCCAATGCATTGGAATAGCATTAATATATTTTTTTTTGGAAATACGTTTGGATTGACTAACAAATTGACAATGTTGTTAACCTTTTTTCTATTTTGGCAAATATGTATGTTTCACAACTTCCATGCTCTTCACCTTTTTAACTTTTGCCAGTGCCACACTTTCTCCTTCATAATCTTCAGCAGCAGCATCATCTTTCTCATCAAATTATTCTTCATCTTCACCTTCTTAATCTTCTTCTTAAACTTCTTGCTATTCATGTTTTTGTTTACATTACTCATATTGTTATTATTAAACTAATTAATCTTCTTCATATTCAAATTCTTCATCTTCTTCCTCTTCATCTTCTTCATCATATTCTTATTTGTGACAGAGATTCCTGTACTTGTAATCTGTAAAAGTATGAATTGTTCATCCTTCCGTTCTTGCTGTCACAAAAGATTTAAATTACAACAGTATTTGTCCGTGTTCAGTTTAGCCTGCAGCAGCAGGCATTTTCCAGGGCACCACGAGGAGGAACGGACTCACCCCCATACACTGCTTAGTCTTCTTCTGCTTAGAATTTAGAGCATATATTTTGCTCTTCATTTTGGTCTTATACTTCATGTTCTTCTGTTTTTTGATCTTTTGCTTATTGTTCTTCTGTCTCTTGTTCTGTATCTTGTAGTTTGTCTTAACCTTCTTTGTCCTGTTGGTGATCTTCTTCTGGGTAATCTTTTATTTTTTCTTTGTGATGGTGTTCAGGCTGGTTGGCTTCATGCTCGTCGTCCTTGTTGTCGTCATCTTCTTCTGGGTGGTCTTTAATGTCGTCTAATTTCCGAGAAACAGCTGACGTTACTGGAACCCTGACGGGTATCAGATGGAGCAAGAGACAATGGAAGTAACGAGGACCAGATGACTGTGCTGGACCCCGGACGGGTAGCAGAAGGAAAAGAGGCAATGTCACAACCGAGTACCAGCTGACGTTACTGTGACACGGTTACTAAGCAGGAGGTACCTGTGCTCCAAAGCACTACCAAGGACCACAGACGTTGCTGGAACTCGGATACGGAGATGGAGGCACCTAGGCCAAAGGCACTGGGGAGAACCACTTGACGGTACTGGACCCCGGACGGGTAGCAGAAGGAAAAGAGGCAATGTCACAACCGAGTACCAGCTGACGTTACTGTGACACGGTTACTAAGCAGGAGGTACCTGTGCTCCAAAGCACTACCAAGGACCAGCAGACGTTGCTGGAACTCGGATACGGAGATGGAGGCACCTAGGCCAAAGGCACTGGGGAGAACCACTTGACGGTACTGGACCCCGGACGGGTAGAAGAACGCACCCATGAAAATGTAAGTTGACAGGACGCAAGCCGTCCGCAGTTACCGAATCACACAGTCCTACAGTGGGTGCTTATCCTATTGTCACAATGGAAACCGCCTTTATTTACATATCCCACAGCACACTTAGGAATCACCTAAACTGCAGGCACCATAGAGTCGGCTAACCCGAATGCAACACGACAGCACAACTTATTGGAGGATAATTGACGTTCACACTGCCAGGAAACAGCTGTCGTGCTGTAACCAGGCTGGCCAGGAGTCAGTACCCCTGCCAATTACTTACGAGCAACAAATGGCGGTGTTGTAGCCCAGGGAGTACAGTTCAGGTGGTAGAAAGATGAACATACCAGGAGACATGGAAAACGTTGCCAAACAGTTATTTAATCTGAAAACGGACAGGCAAATTCAGGTGAGATCCATGCCTTGTTCATTTTCAGAAAAGTAAGCCGGTCTACATTCTCTGAGGATAGTCGCATGCGACAGTCTGTTACTACACCACCTGCAGCACTAAAGACACGCTCAGATAATACACTGGCAGCAGGGCAAGCCAGCACCTCCAATGCATACTGGCTAAGCTCTGGCCATGTATCCAACTTAGAGACCCAAAATTTGAAAGGGGAAGAGGCATCTGGGAGTACACTTAGAGGGAAAGCCAAGTAGTCTGTCACCATCTTACGGAAACGTTTCTTCCTGGTGACTGGAGCCGTCTCGGATGGTGTAGACCTTGCTGGCGCTGTCACAAAACTTTGCCACATTTGTAACATACAGTTCTTGCCCTGTGCAGAGGCGCTGCTTCTGATCCCTCTTGTTGTAGAGGTGTGTACACTGCCTGGACGCACAGAGCTGCTTTGTAAAGCAGTAGCAGCAGCAGCACCTCTCTCGGCTGGAATGTACAACAGTATGGATTGCACCAGTGTGTCTTGGTACTCCTGCATTTTACGGTCCCGGTTCACCGGTGTGATGAGGGTTTGTAAGTTGTCCCGGTAGCGAGGGTCTAGGAGGGTGTACACCCAATAATCTGACGTGCTGAGAATGTGGGCGATGCGGCGGTCGTTTCTCAGGCACTGAAGCATGAAATCAACCATGTGCTGCAGACTCCCAACTGGCCAACAAAGGCTGTCCTCTGGAAGAGGCGTCATCTCTGTCTCCTCTGCATCACCCCACCCTCGCTCTACATACTGACTACAGCGTTGTGTACCTCCCTCTGTAGGGATTTCTTCCTCCTCCATTGACTCCTCCTCCTCCTCCTCATCCTCCTCACAAAGTGAGCCCTGCCCAGCCCTTTGTGAGGAACCACGTTGCGCTGACTGTCCTGAAGGTAATTGAATTTGTGACTCCTCATCCTCCACCTCTTTCAAAACCTCTTCCTTTAGTGCTTTCAGTGATTTCTGAAGCAGGCAGATAAGGGGTACAGTCATGCTGACTAGTGCATCATCTGCACTCGCCATCCGCGTTGAGATATCAAACGCACGCAAAACGTCACAGATGTCGTTCATAGAGGCCCACTCAGTAGTGGTGAAGTGTGAACGGCGCAAATTGCGAGTTGATTGCGCCTGTTGCAGCTGATACTCCATTACTGCTGGCTGCTGCTCACACAACCGCTCCAACATATGTAACGTGGAATTCCACCTGGTGGGTACGTCACATATGATGCGATGTTCAGGAAGGCGAAATCTGACTTGCAGAGCTGCAATGCGCGATCTGGCCATGCTGGAACGTCGCAAGTGAGCGCACTCTAGGCGGACCTTGTGCAGCAGTGCATCAAGATCCGGATAGTCCCTCAAAAAACTCTGCACGACCAAGTTGAGCACATGTGCCAGACATGGTATGTGAGTGAGGTTGCCAAGGCCCAGAGCTGCCACCAGATTTCGGCCATTGTCACACACTACCAAGCCTGGCTGGAGATTAGCTGACAAAAACCACACATCGCTCTCCTGCTTGATGGCATCCCAGAGCTCCTGCGCTGTGTGGCTTCGATTCCCCATGGGAATTAATTTCAGTACGGCCTGTTGACGTTTGGCCACGGCTGTGCTCATATCGGTCGCAACAGGTAAGCGTTCACGGGTCCATGTGGAGGTATACCGTGACGGCTCGTGCAGCGATGATTCTGAGGAACTGGTAGTAGGAGGAGGAATCAATGTGCACAGACTGGATTCCTGCAATCCTTGGAGTTGGCAGAACACGTACAGCGCCACTGGCAAGATCTGTACCCGGCTCCACAACATTGACCCAATGGGCAGTGAGGGAAAGGTATCGTCCCTGGCCATGGGTACTGGTCCACGCATCGGTGGTCAGGTGGACCCTGCTACTGACGGCGTTTAGTAGCGCATGTTTAATGTTTCCCTCGACATGTTTTTGCAGAGCAGGGACAGCTTGCCTGCTGAAATAAAATCGGCTTGGCACATTATATTGTGGGACTGCCAATGCCATAAAGTTCCTGAAACTGTCAGTCTCCACCAGCCTGAATGACAGCATTTCAAGGGACAGGAGTTTTGCAAGGCCAGCATTCAGAGCCTGTGCTCGTGGATGGTTTGCCGAGTATGGCCGTCTTTTATCCCATGCCTGTTTACCGATGGCTGTTTTTTGTTCTGGGAGTGTGACGATGACTGTGAACTTGCTGCAGTGGGTGGAATAACAGTTTCTCTATGGACAACAGTGACCGAGGTTCTTCCATGGAGATCCTGTGAGGAAGCCGAAACAGGTGTGTGAGAGCTGGAGGTAGAGGCTCGAACATGACCTAAAGATGTAGGTGCTGCTGTAGGTTGGCCTACATCTCCAGTGTGTCTTTGGAACTCAGCTACGTGCTTTGTTCGTACATGTGTCCACATATTTGTGGTATTCAGGTTCCTGATATTTTTACCTCTTTTAACTTTTTGCTTACACAGCTTGCATTGAACATAGCAAATATCATGTACAAGTCTGTCAAAAAAGGACCACGCAGTGCAAGTCATGGGAGCGCCAATTTTGACAGTTCTAAGAGAACTGCTCCCAACAGGTGCCAAACCGGAGGCTACAGGCAAGCGAGTCTGCAGCCTACCTCTCCCTCCTCTTTGTACCGTTGGGACAATCTCTTCCTCAGAGCTGCTCCCACCACCTTCCTGTTGCTCACGCCATGTTGGGTCTCGGACTTCATCATCTCCACTACCCTCTTCCAACACCTGCTGCTGTTGGATGGTCTGGGCAGCACCATGCTCCACAAAACCTGGCACCTGAGTCTCATCATCATCATAAGATGCGTTCTGCGGTGTGCTGTCCATCGGCACTGGCTCACCCGCCTCTTCAGATTGAGAGAGACACAGCTGTTGCGCATCACTGCATACTCCCTCTTCTTCAAATTGCAGAATGCTGCTTGCCTGTGCCCGTGTTTGCGAGCCAACAGATTCTGAGAACAGATGCAGAGACTCAGCTGGCTCCTGTACAGAACTCTCTGACTGCCTTGGCAATTTGACAGGCGGTGAACAGACAGATGGTTGCTCAACAGTGTTGTGTTCCTGAGAGGAGGTGGAAGGAATTGAAGTCGATGCATTGGCTGCCATCCAACCAACAACGGCTTCAATTTGTTCTTCCCGCAGCAGGGGGGCACGCCGAGCTCCTACCAAAGTGCGCATAAAGGAACGCTCACGGGGATAATTGGTGGATGCTGTGTCACTGAGGGCGGCAGCAGACACAGAATCCCCACGTCCTCTCCCTGCTGAAACTCCACGGCCACGACCACGTGCCTTACTCACTGACTTCTTCATCTTGGTAGATTGATAAAGAAAGTCAGAAAAGTTATAAGGCCTAAGTGTGGTTATTACGCAGAGACTGAAGTGAACACTGAAACACAACTGTTCACAATCTGTGAAAGGCTACTCCTTTGTCTACTTCTATAGTGTTTGCAACCAATGTATTGGATACGGATGGAAGCGCGTCACACTAATAGATTATATTTTAAATGGAATGGAGCAGAACCAATTGGAGATAAATGAAAAGGATGAGCCACTGAGACACGCTCAGCAGAGTACAAGCAGCAGTGCTTGAACAAGTAACTGGAGCGTGATGTGCACTCAAAAAATAAAAATCACAGACTGAAGTGAACACTGAAACACAACTGTCCACAATCTGGGAAAGGCTACTCCTTTGTCTACTTCTATAGTGTTTGCAACCAATGTATTGGATACGGATGGAAGCGCGTCACACTAATAGTTAAATTGCATGGAGCTGCAAGAATTACACTGAAGGAAAAAAAAAATAGTCTGTGAGTGACATGTGCAGATGCCTACAGACAGCGTTGCATGCAGAGCAAACTGCAGCGTCACCTGCACTCACACACACCTTGCAGAGCTGTTAAAACAACACTGCAGGCAAAAGGAAGCTTTACACAGCGGTTGGTGCTAGCCTGCCTACAGCACAGTACACTAAATCGCAATCTCTAACTGTCCCTCAGAGTCAGCACAGCAGCGTTCTGTCCCTTACTGAATTCACAGCACAGTGACGCTAAAATGGCGGCGGCGCCTTTTATAGTGCATTCTGACATCATTTCAGCATCCAATCACAGCCATGCCATTAGTTAACATGACCGCAGCAGTACAGGATGTGCCCACACTTCTTAGGATTCCTCATTGGCTGACTAAAATCACATTGCCTCGCAAAGAATTATGGGAACTTCCGATTCCGGTATTCGATAAGACGAAAATATCGAAACGAATTATCGAAAGGCCGATAGAGCTAATATCGGCCGATAGCCGATATTTGCATTATCGTATCGCTCAACACTACTGATAATACCAGGCCACAGCAATCTGCATATCTTGGCTGGTTAACAAAAATAGGGGATCCCCTCGAAAAAAATTGGCGTGGGGTCCCCCCTATTTTTGTTAACCAGCCAGATGAAGCAGACTGCTGAGGCCTGGTTTTTCAGGCTGGTAATGAGCCAATATCCATGGACCTTGCCAGCCTGATAATACCAGGCCACAGCAGTCTGCTTAGCTTGGCTGGTTAACAAAAATGGGGGATCCCCTCGAAAAAAAAAACGGCGTAGGGGTCCCCCTATTTTTGTTAACCAGCCAAGTAAAATGCAGACTGCTGCGGCCTGGTATTAAAAGACTGTCAAGGCCCATGGATTTTGGCCCTCAACAGCCTGATAATACCAGGCTACAGCAGCCCCACATTTGGCGCATCAAAAGATGTGCCAATTGTGGCACTTTACCCGGCTCTTCCCACTGCCCTGTAGCGGTGGCAAGTGGGGTAATAAGGGGTTAATGTCACCGTTGATTGCACGGTGACAATAAGCCCGGTTAATAATGGAGAGGTGTCAATAAGACACCGATCCATTATTAATCCCAAAGTTTTTAAATGTATAAAAAAAAAGACACAGCAAGAAAAAAGTATTTTAATGAAATAAAAGAGACAACACAGTTTTCATTTCTTTTATTATACTCTCATTCCTGCGACGCCATCGATCTCCTGTAAAAAAAGAAAAAAAACAAACCAACAGTATACCACCTGTCCGACGCAGTCCATAGTAACGACTGTCCCACGACGATCCAGCTCTGCTACATCGCAATGACAGGCAGAGCCTATCATCGCGACGCAGCACAGCTGATTACCTGCTTCCCCGGCGGTGACGTCATCGGACTGACTGCTTTACGGCTGGGATTACCCAGCAGTCACTGCAGTTATCGCGAGAAACTGCATGTGACCGCCGGGGAGAAGAGGATGGCGGCCATGAAGCAGTCCAGGCCGTGACCGCCGGAGATCTTCTGCCAGGTAAGTGCCGCTGACTCCTGACAGACCCGACCGACGGACACTCACAGTGACAGTGACAATTCCGATTCCGGTATACGATATATGGGAAATATCGAAAGTCAACATCGAAAGTCCGATACAGCTAATATCGGCCGATACCCGATACTTGCGGTATCGTATCGCTCAACACTATCGATAATCATTTGCATTCTTTAGTTGAATTCCATACGTTTAAAGGGGTATTCTGTTCTCCATATGTTATCTCCTATTCATCAAATACATGATAATTGTTATATTGATTATTGATGTGGATCCCACTGCTAAGACTTCTACCATTTGAATAAAAATGTGACTTGGGTCACAAGATGTCCCCGGCTCTCTCTTGGCTGCAAAAACAAAGCCAGAAGGAGCTAAATAGAGCAGTAGGAAGCATATTTACCGTGTTTCTTTTTTTTCAGTTTCCAACACCAAACATTCAAAGATAGCCAAGGGCAAGAGGCTCCCATTGTCAGTGACATAGACTTTGAATAGAGTGTCAGAGAGCATGTGCTGCGGCTTCATTCAAATCATTCTAGCTACGGTTTTGCGGCCCGGAGAGAACCAGGTAAGAAGACAGATGCAATGCCACAAATCTGAAATTAGTTGGGGGTCCCAAAGACAGGTGTAACAAAGTCACTGTCAAAGTGCTGGAGGGGAGATACGTTTCACTGAGGCTATTAGCTTCAGTGATTTGAAACCCAGAAGTTTCCTCCAGCACACTATGTGTTGAGAAGGGTTAATCGGACATTTTAAGGACTGGGTTTTTGTGGACAACCATAGAGTGGGAGGTTGTCCATGTCCACCTTATCTCCACCCAAGGGTGTGGTCCAGGGTTTAAATAATCAGCCTCCAGAGACATTCAGTGTTCAGTTGGTCTGGAGTCAGAGAAGTGTTTTTTGTGTCAAACTGTACTGAACCTGGCTGTTATATCCTGAGCGGTCGGATCCCCACATGTTAGGGTCTGCGGAACGCACCAAATATATGAGGTAGAGAGGTGCGTTCGCAGCCCGGGGTCCACCGTGCAGGCGGAACCTGCTGCTAGTAAAATGGCGAAAGTAGCGAACTCTGTTATCCCGCAGAGTCGCTAAAATAAACGCCGTAGCGCGTTGTGGCAGTAAGTGCGAACTCTGTTAATACCCAGAGCCGCTAACGGAAATGCCACAGCGCTATATGGCGATAGGTGCGAACTCACTTAGCTTCAGTGAGCCACAAAGTAAAACACTAGGGCACTGTCTAGCGTCGAAAGCAAACCCTGTTACGTCACAGGGCCGCTGAGGAAAAGTGCTGTGTCCTGTCAGGCTCTCAGGTACACAGTTAAGTGCTAAGCGTACATAACGCGTGATCATGTGCTAATGTCCTCGTGGGAGTCACCCGCAATCTATGGCGTCTGAACGCCAGACCCTGAATACGGCAATCAAAACTCCTCACCGTTACGCCGGTAATCTAGGGCATCTAGGACACCGACCCTGGCCAGCTACCATACCAAACTCCTCACCGATTAAGTCGGTATTCTAGTGGCTTATTTCAGCCGGGTCCCTAACCACACATACGCATGATCACACTGGCGCATAGCATACAATGGTTGATATTAGCGCATGGCGGCCCAGCCATGCTACCCTTTTATAGCAACAGCTACAGGACCTTCCAGGAACAAGGACCAATGAGAAGCTGTTACAAACACACGTAGCTACATGACCTTCCTGGCGGACCAATAGGAGCCGCTGCAGCACCTGAACATGTGACCCCTGATCTCACTCTGGGCATGCTCAGATGGGAAAACGCAGGACTTTGTCTCAAAGATGACTGCTCCAGCACTGGCTATAATAGCAGATCCAGGAAAGGCAGCAGCAAGTCACTGCACAGTAGAGGAGTGGGCAAGATGCCTGGACCGACGTCTCTGCTGAGCAGGCTCCACTGCGGCCGGAGATGAATGGGAGACTGCAGCGGGAACTCGAACCCTAACACCCACAGCTGAAAATGCTGTATACCATTTTTGTTTTGATGTCCTCTTTTGCCCAAAGTGCGGTGCTTATTTTTCACCTTGTTTTGGTTTATGCCACATAAAGTGACTGCAGCCTTCTGAATCCTTACAGCGCATATTACATGTTGTTAGGATACTTGTTATGTTTCGGTAGCTGAGGAGTGCAGGTAAAAAAGGCAATACACCAGAGCAGTTGGAAACTATGAGATTGCAGTACCCTGACTAACCACCACAACTAGAGGCAGCCGTGGAGCGTTCCTACGTTGGTCCTAGACGCCTCGTCACAGCCTGAGAAACTAACTACACCTAAAGATAGAAAGAGGAAAGCTATCTGCCCCGGAGCAGATCCCCAAAGAACATAGAAAGCCCCCAAACATGTAATGGCGGTTAGACAAGAAGAAATACTGACAAAGACAGAAAATAGTATGAGCAAACGTTGGGGCCCAAACTACCTAAATAGAAAAGGATAGGAAGGGCACTTACTGCAATCCCAAAAAACCCTGAAAAGCACCAACTCTACTAATTTCAAAAACACCTGAGATCACACGACCTCTACCACCTAAATTAGTTCTCTGGTGTAACAAAATCAAAACAGCAGCCACTGAAAAACTAGAAAAAGCAAATGTACAAACATCAGTGGCTGAACTAAACTGAGAGGGCAAAAGCCCCCGGAGGGGACCCTGAAGGCCCCATAGAAGTGCAGGACAAAATGCAAAAATCAAGCACAAAAACAAAAAGAAGAAAATGTCTTATCTGTTAGCAGGAGATGCAGACACGACACAGCAGGCTACAAAGGAAACAGGAATCAAGGATTGAGACCAGAACAATTGATCACCGGCAACCCTGATGGGAAGGCGACTCCCTTATATAAGACCAGTCAGTAACACCTGATTCCCAATCCTCACAATCTTCACTGGGCAGTCCAATACCGCTTGTAACCACCAGAGTGAGCCTCTGCTCAGAACTCATTTCAAGTCCATTCACAACAGTACCCCCGCTTGAGGAGGGGTCACCGAACCCTCACTTGAGCAACCAGGTCGGTCAGGATGAGTTCTATGATACGCACGGATGAGTCTCCTAGCATGGATGTCCGAAGCAAACACCCAAGAATTGTCTTCCTGACCATAACCTCTCCACTTAACCAAATACTGGAGTTTCCGTCTAGAAAAACGAGAATTCAATATTTTCTCAACCACAAACTCCATATTGCCCTCAACCAGAACAGGGTCAGGAGGCAAAGCAGTAGGAACCACTGGCTCAACAAACCTCTTCAACAAGGACTTGTGGACCTGGAAGAAGCAAACGAAAAGAAACAGGATTAAGAATCTCCACGATCTTATAAGGTCCAATGAACCTAGGCTTAAATTTAGGAGATGCCACTCTCATAGGAATATTTTTTGAGGACAACCAGACCAAGTCCCCCACTTTAAACCGAGGACCATCAGTCCTATGCCGGTTAGCAAACCGCTGGGCCCTCTCCTGAGAGAGGGACAACCTCTCCACTACCTGGTCCCAAATCTGTTGCATACGCTCCACAACAGAGTCAACACCTGGACAGACAGAAGCCTCCGTCTGTCCTGAAGAAAATCAAGGGTGAAACCCAGAATTACAGAAAAATGGAGACATCAAAGTGGCAGAGCTAGCCCTATTATTAAGAGCAAACTCAGCCAAAGGCAAAAAAGAGACCCAGTCATCCTGATCAGCAGACACAAAGCATCTTAGATAAGTCTCCAATGTCTGGTTTGTTCTCTCAGTTTGACCATTGGTCTGAGGATGAAATGCCGAGGAGAAAGACAATTGAACACCAAGTTTAGAACAAAAGGTCCTCCAAAATCTGGAAACAAACTGGACTCCTCTGTCAGACACAATGTTCTCAGGAATGCCGTGTAAACGAACCACGTGCTGAAGGAACAAAGGTACTAATTCAGAGGAGGAAGGCAACTTAGGTAATGGCACAAGATGTATCATCTTGGAAAACCTATCACAAATCACTCAGATGACGGTCATTCTCTGAGAAACAGGGAGGTCGGAAATGAAATCCATAGAGATATGGGTCCATGGTCTCTTGGGCACAGGCAATGGCATCAACAAACCACTAGAGCGAGAGCAAGGCTTGGAGCGAGAGCAAGTCCCGCAGGACTGCACAAATTCCCTGACATCACGAGACAAGGTAGGCCACCAAAAGGACCGACTAACCAAGTCTCTGGTACCAAAAATTCCGGGATGACCGGCCAACGCGGAACAATGAATCTCAGACATCACACTCTTTTTCCACTGGTCCGGGACAAACAATTTCCCAACAGGGCAGCGCTCGGGCCTATCCTCCTGACACCCCTCCACAGCCAGTGTCAAATTGGGCGAGATGGCGGAAAGAACTACACCTTCTTTCAAAATAACAGAAGGATCAGATAACTCAGGAGAGTCCGCAAGGAAACTCCTCGAGAGAGCATGCGCCTTAACATTCTTAGCGCCAGGAAGAAAGGAAACCACAAAATTAAAACGTGTGAAAAACAAGGCCCACCTGGCCTGTCTAGGATTAAGTTGCTTGGTAGATTCCAGATAAACCAGATTCTTATGGTCCGTAAGGACCACCACCTGATGTTTGGCTCCCTCCAGCCAATGTCTCCACTCTTCAAAAGCCCACTTCATGGCCAATAACTCCCGATTACCCACGTCATAATTACGTTCAGTAGGAGAAAATTTTCGAGAGAAAAAGGCACAAGGGTTACTTTTAGAGGTCTCTGGATCTCTTTGGGACAAAACGGCACCTGCCCCAATTTCAGAGGCATCAACCTCCACCTGAAATGGCAGAGAAACATCAGGCTGCCGTAGAACAGGAGCAGAAGTGAATCTCTGCTTAAGTTCCTGAAATGCAGAGACTGCCTCAGGAGGCCAATTCACCACATCAGAACCCTTTTTGGTCAAATCAGTTAATGGTTTAACAATAACCGAGAAATTACCAATAAATTTACGATAAAAATTGGCAAAACCCAAAAATCTTTGAAGAGCCATTAATATAGTAGGTTGGACCCAATCACAGATGGCCTGAACCTTGACCGGGTCCATTTCAATAACAGATGGGGACAAAATGAATCCCAAAAATGAGATCCTCTGTACGCCAAAAAGACACTTTGATCCCTTCACATACAGAGCATTCTCTCTCAAAATCTGGAATACAGTTCGAACATGTTTCACATGAGAGTCCCAGTCATTGGAAAAAATCAAGATATCATCCAAATAAACAATCAGAAATTTATCCACAAAATCCCTGAAAATGTCATTCATGAAGGACTGGAAGACAGAAGGAGCATTAGTGAGCCCAAAGGGCATCACAAGGTACTCAAAATGCCCCTCAGGGGTATTAAATGCCGTCTTCCATTCATCCCCGTGCTTAATGCGAATAAGGTTATATGCCCCCCTGAGGTCAAGCTTGGTAAACCAAGTAGCGTTTTTCACCCTGGAAAACAGGTCAGAAATCAAGGGTAACGGATATTGATATTTCACAGTAATATTGTTCAAAAGACGATAATCAATACACGGCCTTAATGAACCATCCTTTTTGGCCACAAAGAAAAAACCGGCACCTAAGGGTGAAGAGGATGGTCTGATATGACCCTTCTCCAATGACTCCTTGATATAAGACCGCATAGCATCATGTTCAGGTACAGACAAGTTAAAAAGGCGACCTTTAGGGAATTTACTACCAGGCACTAATTCAATAGCGCAGTCATAGCTCCTATGGGGAGGCAAGGATGCAGATTTACTTTTGCTAAACACATCAGAAAAATCAATCAAAAAGTCAGGAACATCCTGAGCCTGGGGGGAGGCAGAAAAAACAGGAGTGTTGGTATTAACACATTGGCAGCCCCAACTGGTTACAGACACAGATTTCCAATCCAAAACAGGATTATGAGACTGTAACCAAGGGAAACCCAGTACGATAATGTCATGCAGATTATACAGAACCAAAAATTTGCAGCTCTCCTGATGATCAGGTTCAACCCTCATTATCACCTGAGTAGAGAACTGAGGTTTATTCTCAGCCAAAGGGGTAGAATCGATCCCCAGTAGGGGAATAGACTTCCGTAGGGGTATCAAGGGAAACCCACAACGTTTAGCAAAATCAAAATCCATCAGGTTAATAGCTGCTCCCGAATCAACAAAAGCCTGAGCAGAAAATGAGGACAGAGAGCATATCAGAGTAACAGTTAATAAAAACTTAGTCTGAACACTACCCAAGACAACTGAGCGTGCAAAACGTCTTCCCCGCTTAGGGCAGACTGAAATAGCATGAGAGGCATCACCACAGTAGAAACATAACCCATTGCGCTTTCGAAACTCATGACGCTGTGCCCCAGAAACCACTCTATCACACTGCATGGATTCAGAAGCAGGTTCACAAGGCAACACTATTCCACGCATACTTCTCCGCTCACGCAAACGTCTGTCAATTTGAATCGCTAATGACATAGAATCATTGAGACCAGAGGGGACAGGGAATCCCACCATAACATCCTTTACATTATCTGACAGACCCTTCCGAAAAAGGGCTGCCAAAGCATCGTCATTCCATTTGGTCAGGACTGCCCGCCTACGGAATCTCTGACAGTTTAACTCAGCGTCATCAAGCCCCTGATTTAATGCCAACAAGGCTTTTTCAGCTTGATCAGTGACATTAGGCTCATCGTACAATAACCCCAAGGCCTGAAAAAATGCATCAACATCACTCAAAACAGGATCCCCAGGTGTCAGGGAAAAAGCCCAATCCTGAGGATCGCCGCGCAGGAGAGAGATGACAATTTGAACCTGCTGCGCTGCGTTCCCTGAGGACTTAGATTTTAAGGCAAAAAACAATTTACAATTATTTTTGAAATTCAGAAACTTGGCTCGATCCCCCAAAAACAAATCCGGCATGGGAATCCTAGGTTCCACAACAGGCAACCTAGCAAGATAGGTAGCAATACTCCGAACCTCAGTGGCAAGCTGATCCACACGGCCAGACAACTGTGCAAACTCCATTGAGAGAAAAAATCCTCCCCAGCACCCAGAGATACAGAGGGAAAAAAAAAATGCAACAAACAGAAAAATATCTCTGACAACTCTGACAACCTTTTTTTTTCACAATATTTTTCCCTTCTGTGAGTAACATACAATTTTCAATTTTTAGGCCGGTGATACTGTTATGTTTCGGTAGCTGAGGAGTGCAGGTAAAAAAGGCAATACACCAGAGCAGTTGGAAACTATGAGATTGCAGTACCCTGACTAACCACTACAACTAGAGGCAGCCGTGGAGCGTTCCTACGTTGGTCCTAGACGCCTCGTCACAGCCTGAGAAACTAACTACACCTAAAGATAGAAAGAGGAAAGCTATCTGCCCCGGAGCAGATCCCCAAAGAACATAGAAAGCCCCCAAACATGTAATGGCGGTTAGACAAGAAGAAATACTGACAAAGACAGAAAATAGTATGAGCAAACGTTGGGGCCCAAACTACCTAAATAGAAAAGGATAGGAAGGGCACTTACTGCAATCCCAAAAAACCCTGAAAAGCACCAACTCTACTAATTTCAAAAACACCTGAGATCACACGACCTCTACCACCTAAATTAGTTCTCTGGTTAACAAAATCAAAACAGCAGCCACTGAAAAAACTGGAAAAAGCAAATGTACAAACATCAGTGGCTGAACTAAACTGAGAGGGCAAAAGCCCCCGGAGGGGACCCTGAAGGCCCCCACAGAAGTGCAGGACAAAATGCAAAAATCAAGCACAAAAACAAAAAGAAGAAAATGTCTTATCTGTTAGCAGGAGATGCAGACACGACACAGCAGGCTACAAAGGAAACAGGAATCAAGGATTGAGACCAGAACAATTGATCACCGGCAACCCTGATGGGAAGGCGACTCCCTTATATAAGACCAGTCAGTAACACCTGATTCCCAATCCTCACAATCTTCACTGGACAGTCCAGTACCGCTTGTAACCACCAGAGGGAGCCTCTGCTCAGAACTCATTTCAAGTCCATTCACAACAGATACTTCGTTGTTGCTGAAACCGGATGGTCTAGTAACCCTAAGTATGTGTTTTGCATACTTCTGGTGCACATTCGACTAGATGTGATTGTCCTCCCTCAATTCACTTATATGTATTAGAGAAGTCACACATAGAGTGACTGCAGATTTGTAGCAGGAGACTGGAAAACCCCTTTAAACAGAACATGACAGATGAAACAGTGAATTGCAAAATAATTCACTCCTTTGACTTTTTAACTATTTTGTTACATTACAATCTGTCTTTAGATATTTTTGTAATCTGATTTGTGTGTCACGCATCAGCGCTAAATAGTCTAAGTTGGTGAAGGGAGAAAAATATAGGCATAAATTACATTTATGGGATCAAATAAATAAGATTGGCATGTGCATATGTATTCACCCCTTTTGCTATAAAGCTCTTAAAAATTTCTGGTGCAAGAAATTACCTTCATAAGTCACATGCTTAGTGAAAGAAAGCCCACCGATGTGCAATGTAAGTGTCACATGGTCGGTCAGTACATACACACCTTTTCTGAAAGGCCACAGAGGCTGCAACACCAATAAGCAAGAGGCACCACTAACTAAAGAACACATGAAGACCAAGGAGATCTCCAAACAAGTCAGAGATACAGTTGTTGAGAAGTACAAGTCAGTGATGGGTTATAAAAAAAATCTCCCAATCTTTGATGATCCCACGTAGCACCATCAAATCCATTATCATCAAATGGAAAGACCATGGTACCACAATAAACCTGCCAAGAGAGGGTCGCACACAAAAACTCTCAGCCCGGGCAGGGAGAGCATTAATCAGAGAGGCAGCACAGAGACCAAGGGTAACCCTGAAGAAGCAGTAGAGTTACCAAACAGAGACTGGAGTATCTGTCCATAAGACCACAATAAGCCGTACACTCCATAGAGGTGGCCTTTATGGAAGAGTGGGCAGAAAAAAACACTTCACTTACACACAGAAATTGTAAGGCTCATTTTGAGTTTGCCAAAAACATGTGGGAGACTCCCAAAATATACGGAGGAAGGTGCTATGGTCAGATGAAACCAAAATTGAACTTTTTGGACACCAATTATACTGGTGCCAAACCAACACAGCTCATCACCCCAAGAACCCAATCACCACAGTGAAAAATGATGGTGGCAGCATCATTCTGTGGGGATAGTTTTTGGCAGCAGGGACAGGGAAAATGGTCCAAGTCGAGGAGAAGATGGATGGCACAAAATACAGGGATACTACTGAGCAAAAACTATTTTAGTCTGTCAGTGATTTGAGACATGGACAGAGGTTCACCTTCCAACAAGACAATGACCCAAAGCATACTGCTAAAGCATCACTCAAGTGGTTTAAGGAGAAATGTGTAAATGTTTTGGAGTGGCCTAGTCAAAAAACAGACCTTAATCCAATTAAGAATCTGTGGTCAGACTTGAAGATTGCTGCTCACCAGAGTAAACCATCTATCTTGCAGGAGCTGGAGCAGTTTTGCCTTGAAGAATGGGCAAAATTCTCAGTGGCAAGATGTGGAAAGCAACTTGCAACTGTAATTGCCGTAAAAGGAGAATCTACAAAGTACTGACTTTTGGGGGGGGTGAATGTTTATGCACACTGAATTTTTCAGTTATTTTCTCTTATTTGTTGTTTAATTCACAATAAAAAGAAAACCAAATGTTCACAGTTGTAGGAATGTCCATGAACTGATGCAAACCCTCGAAAGAAACAGTGAAATTTCAGGTTGTGACGTAGCAAAACACGAAAAATGCCAAGGGGGGGAAATACTTTTGCAAGCCACTGTACATGCTGCCCTATATACTAGCAACACGTAACAGAAGCTGGCTGCATGATCTCAGCCACGTATGTTTGAGTGTGAAATGCTGCGGCATTTCAGAAAAAACATACTTTTAAACCTACCTAGGAAGAGACCTGTCAATCCAGGGCAGCATATGGGGAGAAGCCACCAGGGACCCGCCTGTCCGATTAGTCTCACATGTGACTCAGTTCCCTGCAGCTTTAAATGTATGTTTTTTTCTGAAACACAGATACTCTGTATCAAGACCTGCTTTAGAGATACATTAAGAAATACATCAGAACAAAAAATCAAGTTCAGAAATTCACTTTATATTGCCTGTTAAAATAAATATTTTGTTATGACAGTAAAATATTTTCAATAGGGTCAAGGCATAATATCCACCAACATCTCCCAACGCAAGAAGTTGGATACTATTTTAACCAATTTAATCCCTTTCTCCAGGGAGTTATACTGAGTCAGAGCTGTCTGGTATTTAGTTATCTTATTTCCCCCATTAAAACAACTCACCATTTTGCCAAAATGAGGAAAGATTTGAATGATTAATATATTGCATTGTTACATATAATTGTACAATAATGCATATTATCCACGTCTAAGCTTTCACAGCCCGTAATCACCATTGCTCCCCAAAGTCATTCCTCTAAATGTATTCTCCAGTTCTTATATTTACTGTACTTTTCACAGCTCCTGCTCATAATAACTTCTCTAGAGACCACACCGTATGAGAACAGGCCTGTTTATAGTGCATGCTCCATTTCTATAAATTTCTCTACCATTACAACCCCATTGTACAAAGCTTCAGTTTTAAGAGACAAAACCACCCACCCCCTAAATATAAAGTTATTCACCCCGAACAGGCCAGTCCCGCAAACACTAAAATAACAAAGTAATTTATACGCTAAGAAACAAACTATTCACAAAGTCAGATTATAAAGAAATCGCTGTAGCCTATAAACTAGTTTGCTAGTGTTTTCTTCATGTATTGTAGCATTGATTATATGTACAGACACAGAACTTTCTATTTATTTGGCTTTTTTTCTAGATTATTATTTTACTTAAACAAGCATGATCGAATAAAATGATAAAAAGGTTGGTTGCTTTAAAAAAAAAAATTTTTATTACACATGTCTCCCAATGATAATTGGTTCACAGGGTGTCAGACTGTCCAAATCCTTAACGATCAGCTGGAAACATAACTGCGAGTGTCCAATTTTCTTGCAGTATCTTTACGATAGGGAACATGTCATATTGCCAACTGTCCATTTCATCAACTGCTCATGGTGTGTACGGATGTGCCCGGTTCTCCTAAGAAAGAAAAGCTCTTTGTATTAAACAGCAAAATCTTTATAGTGTTATTCCCAGAATACAAATTTGCCCCTATCCATGGGTTAGTGAATAACTTGCTTATTGCTGTGAGCCGAACCGCTGGAACCCTCAGCAATCCTGAGAGCAAGGCTTTGCAACCCAGAAAACAGACCAATGCAGTAACATCTTGTAGGGAGCAGAAGTGCACATGGGACTGCCCAAACCAGCCGAGTACAGTGTGCAGTCCCATAGACCGTAACTGGAGCAGAGGTTGAGCATGTGCACCTCTGGAACTATGATTAAGGGTGTTATTGTTTCGCCAGAAATTAGTCAATCAGTCATTACTATTACGTGAAATATGCTTTCCATAAGGTTTTTATGGATTTTGTTATGCAGGTTAGAAGATACTGTGATTTTATTTCTATAAATGTGCCGTTTGCCCTTCATACATGAACCAATTGGCACCATTTAAGATGTGGCTGCAGAGTCCCGTTTTCATATTCCAGAGTCCCATTCTTGGAAATGGTGAGGGTCCCAGGAGTCAGCAAGTTGTCCCTTATCAAAAGCGTAGGGAATAACTTATTTGTTGAGGGAAATAACTCTTTAGGAAAAATACTTACCAAAATGATATCTGTTGGATATGTTGCTAATTGAAAACTGTGTCTTCGTCCAGATCACTTTGCATGTCTGTAACTCCTTAGTAGAAAGCCATGGGGACTCTGTATGTCCCTAGTAGCCAATTTTCTTTGCCTGCTAGGCCTAATGGTTGAAGTCACACGATTTAGGAACAAAACCCAATACATAATGTATAAGCACTACTAATGAATATAAATAAAATTTCAATAGATGTAAATATGCATAATAAAATACAAAAGAAGTTATAAAACCAATGGGGAGCTACACAAGAAATGATGAGAGTTACATCAGTTATGGGGCGACACCTAGAAGCAGGTCAACAGTGTATGGTATTGTGATAAATATAGTATAAAAATATTCTAAATATAAAGGAGTATGAAAAAAGGTATCTACCTAGCGTAGACAGTGTATAATAATACATAACCAGTAAAATGACCAATTATAAATTCACCAATAAAGGACAGTAATGTTAGTGGAAGTATATGACAAACATAGCTAGACCTACACAGGAGACTCCACACCGACGCATGAGTGAGCTTGAGCCTTCTCAAATAGTTTATGTGACTTTTTTTTGCTTATTCTACAAACATACATTATTGTTGTTATTATTATTATTAGTAGTAGTAGTGGTAATCATTACAAATTATAAAGATAAAATTGTTCTAAAAAAGTCTAACAATTACATACAAGTTGGGATTGCTATCAAAATTTCCAAAGTTGCAAATTTTTCACCATTTTTTATTCTTTTAATGGCTTTTTGTCCCAGTACATTATTTATTAAGTTGCAGTTGTCACAGTCAGAAAAAAGGAATTCTCCATCACTATAAAGTAGCACAAAGCTCTCCTCTACTTGTCATGTAATATCTGAACAAACAACAGTTCAGAGGCTAAAGTCAGTAAGAAAATATAAAACATCCTGGAAGTACTCTATGAAAACAAACAGAACATAATATAATTATATAAAACAAAGTATTTGAATCCATGAACCCTGCTGCAGAAGTGCACAGAGCGAAGTGTAATTATAGTGCCGATCCTGTGTGGTCGAATGCACTAATTCCTCGTTGCCCCAGTGATCTTCTCCAACAAGCTGAATCATTGGTGCCGCACTATAAATTTGCCTCATTACTTTCTACCTTTTGTTTGTTGAGGGTTGTTAACAAAAATCTTAGACTTAGGAGAAGAAACAGACCACCCACACTTACAATACCCAGGGCCTACATGTCATTTATGTTGTACTTGCAGCTTTTAGCCTTGATAACATATTGAGTCCTTTATAACAGTCCACATCACTTGTGCAGATTTCAGCTCAGTTAAGCTAATTGGATCCACATGGACCTCGCCTCCAACAATGCTCCAGCTTTCCTGCTCAGCGATACCGTCCTGTGTATCCTTACATCTATGTGGTTTCTTTCTTCATCTACTGTAATATTTAAATTAGTTTATGGTTGAATATTGACAATTTTTTTTCCTGTGCCACATTTAATGACCTTTTAATTTCATTTAATAAATACAATGAGAGTAAAGAGTAAGTTGTTCTATATTGTTGAACACATTCTCTTGATTTTCCGTTGCGTATTTTAATATTTTATTTAAGCAAAAGTTTTACAGGATTTATAAAATGTGTGACAACATTAAACAAACAAAAATAAGACCTAGTTATATGAACTTGATGATTCAATTTATACCCATAACGCCAAGATATTAACTAGGTCAACATGGTGATGAAAGGATGAAGCTTTGGTATAATGGCACCTAACAGTTAGGCTGTGTTTCCATGGTCCGGAAACACAGCGCTTTGGACGGAGCGGAAAGTCCGCTCCGCCCAAAGCCCCGCCCCCTTTTGAATGCGCGGTCATTCCGGATGTGTTCATGGAACACATCCGGAACACATGCGGAATGACCGCAGGGCTACATAGCCCTGTGTTATTTCCCTTGCGGCGATGCAGGGTCGCCGCAAGGGAATAGGACATGCTGCGGTCTAAAAAGACGCGCCGCATGTCCGTAAACGCAGGTCTTCCGCCTGCGTGTTTGTAAGCATAGTGGAGACGGGATTTCTTGAAATCCCCTCCACTATGCTGTAACATCTGGACGCTGTGTGTTTGACGCTGCGCCAATGCACAGCGTCAAACACGCAGCAAATCCGGACTGTTTCCTGACCGTGGAAACATACCCTAACACCTGTACAGCGAAAGAAAATAGAAAAGGAAATTGAAGTTGTGAGAGGAACTACTGAAAAAATCCTTGAAGGGGTATGGATAGGGGATAACTTCCTAATTACTGGGAGTCCAACTGCTGGGATCCCCACCGATTCTGAGAAATGGGACTCTAAAGAGCTCCATGTGAATGAAGCCCCGGACGATCATGTGCACTGCTGCTCCAATAATTCTTATGGTAGTGCTGTAGAAACGCCGATCACAGTGCTCTGTTATCTCTGATGGTCCCATTAAAAATTAATGGAACAGCAGATCCTTGGTTCTCGGGATTGTTGGGTGTCCAAGCGGCCAGATTCCCAGCGATTGGGAAGTTGTGTCCTATCGCATGGATACGGGAAACTTCTGAACTTGAAGATAGCTCTTTAACCTAATTGATTCTCTAATTCAGCAGCACTCTTATTCCCATTTTTTACTTTTTCGTTAACTGCAAACCTATGAGATTACAGTGCACTGCCTAATCTGTGTATATGGGAACAGAAGCAGCTGAGAGCCTAAGGTTAGGTTCACATCGCGTTAGTGGCATCCGTTTAACGCATCCGTTACTAAGCGGCACTAACGCTATGAAACAGATGCGTTAATGCACCTATTGGCATCTATTATGGTAACACATCCTAACTAAGCGATGATGCGTTACTTTGTGATGCACCCTCAAACGCGGACTACCGCATTTTCGGGTGCGTTAGGTCTAACACACAGCGAACGGACGCGTATGCTGTGCATAGACCTGTATTGCTAACGCATGGTAATGCATGGTACCGCAATGCTACCATGCGTTAGCGCTATCGGTAAAAAGATGCCAAAAAGGACATCAGCGTTAGCGCATCCGTTTAACGCATCCGTTAAATGGATGCCACTAACGCGATGTGAACCTAGCCTAAGGACAAAGTCTTAAAACAGAACTGTGCCTAATGGCCATAATATTTTCTTTTTGGATGTTAATATACACAGGGATCCCTTAGGTACCATAATTTGACTGCTTCTGTCTTTCATAAACCTACCGCAACTATAACAGTTTACTGGGATAGCTGTCACCCTAACCGTCTTAAGATGGCACGGTTTCTACAACTCTGAAGAAACTATTCCTCCATTACTGATATTAATCATAAGGCAGTGGACCTTAGACAGAGGTTTTTGGATAGAGGCTACTTACGCTCTGTCATAGGTAAGACCTATAAACACATGAACTTTGTAATAGACAAGATACATCTACTTCCAGTACTAGACTGGTACCTATAACGGACAGACTGATAAGCTAGTGATGATTTTGAGGAGATATTGGGGCCTTTTAATGGTGGATCCTGATCATTATGATTTTAGTTCAGCATTTCCCGCAGTGACTTTTAAAAAGGGTAAACCTTTAAAAGACAGACTGGCTCATAGTTTATATGTTCCACACAAACCTGCCAATACATTATGAAATCAGTCTAATATGTTTGGTACATATAGATGTCGGAATTGCAAATCCTGCAGATTTATTCATCATCCTAAAATCTTTCAAAATAGTACAACAGGTAGGATATACCCCTATAAGGATTTTCCTAATTGTAAGACATGTGGACTGTGGAGTGGTTTATCTCTGTACACTTATTCGTGGAGTGGAATTCTATTCTATTGCCCCTTGAATTTTGTTGGCAAAACATAACGTCAGTTGTGTATAAATATAGGAGAACACATTGGGGATATTAGAAACTGTAGGGATACGCCTATTGCCAGGGATGTTCATGATAGGCATACTGGTAATGAGGTATCTGTTTCATTCTGGGTGGATTCTCCTTCAAAGAGACAAGGTGATTGGGATAGACAGTTTGTACAGAGCGAGAAGAGATGGTTGAACACTGTTACCCCTAATGTGCTAAATGAGCAAATGTGCTTTACCAGCTTTATCTAGAAACAATATTTTGTTTATTTTTTTTATTACTTTATCATCTGGGGTGAAATAAATTGATAAATACTTCATTGATTTGATATTGGTTCTTATTAATTTGCTATTCTCTTTATGTCCAGTGTTTTTATTGGTTATGCATTCCACTGTGGAGAGCATACCACAGGAGGTTTTGTCAAACCTTTGGGCGGTGTGCCCCTTTTAGATGCGTGTTCCAGAAGAAGTGAGGTCACCTGGCCATATGCTGCGCTCCACTAGGGATGTGAGCATAGATTATGAGCGACATCGCTTCCTGTTTTTCCTCAGTTTAAATTGGTTGATTGGACTATGGCACACCCCGAAAAGCAGCTGAGATTCTAAGGACAAAACCTTAAAACAAAGTTGTGTCTAGTGGTACAAATGGGGTCTGCAAGTTAATAGCATTCTAAAGCTGTGCGGCCACTGCACTGACTGCCTGGCTACTGCTTACCTATTGCATTTTCTGTGTTTTTGTGATAATTGTGATTCTTCAGATTTGTATTAGTTCAGCCGATGAAGAGCCCTGATGTTCGAAAGCTTGCATTTGTTCCATCTTTTCAGTTAGCCTTAAAGGTATCAACCACTGAGGACTCAACTTAAATTTTCTGGTACTTAGAGGAAATTTTCTTATTTTTCCCTGCAGCTCCAGCTTTCAGTTTACAGGCGCAACTGACACTGATAAAAAAAAAAGTTTATACTCATGGTGGCGCCGTTCCAGCTGTCTTGGCACTCGCATTCCCAGGACCCTCATGCGGCTTTCCCACCTTCAGATAAATCACACATCAAGAGGAAGTGAGGTCTGTGACTGCTCTCTGACTTCCTCTTAATGTGTAATTTGTCTGAAGGCGGGGACAGCGACGCTGGCTCTGATTGGACGTCGGGTTTACATGTCATAAAAACTGCATGAGAGCCTCGGGAACATGAGTGCTGACACCACTGGAATGGCACCGGCACGGGGGGAGAGTATAAGGTTTTTATTTTATTAGATACCAAATACAAAGAAGGAAGCTTTACTACCATAAAAATATATATTTTATTGAAGAATAATTGAAAAATTAGATATTAAAATATACACATCATGTATGTTGTGGGGACAACTACTACAACAGAATAAACAAACAAACAAACCTAAACAGGGTATGTGGGTATTAGCAAATATTCACAATGGGATATAATAATTAATTAGTGCTGCCTAAAAAATGGTATTACACCTATAATACAGTGCAGAAGAAATATAATCATTCCCATTGAAAATAGATCTCAAATCTTATCCCATGTAACAATCCAGCATTCAATTCCAATACCTATAGGGCCATACAATACATATGACCTAAAGAAAGTGCATAGTGCAATTTAGCTGTATATCCCTGCAAATGCAGGTGTGTTCACGCCAAAAAGGTAAGAGGTAAGAGGGAAAAAGTGCTAAAGCATGTGCGCACATCCCCTCTGGAAGAAGCTATGGGTGAAACGCGCGTCAGGGGTGCCGCAGCCTGCACTGAGGTAGGGTAACATATGCCAGCAGCTAATTTGTCATTCTACACTTGGATAAGTACATGCTTTAGCACTTTTTTCCTCTTACCTCTTACCTTTTTGGCGTGAACACACCTGCATTTGCAGGGATATACAGCTAAATTGCACTATGCACTTTCTTTAGGTCATATGTATTGTATGGCCCTATAGGTATTGGAATTGAATGCTGGATTGTTACATGGGATAAGATTTGAGATCTATTTTCAATGGGAATGATTATATTTCTTCTGCACTGTATTATAGGTGTAATACCATTTTTTAGGCAGCACTAATTAATTATTATATCCCATTGTGAATATTTGCTAATACCCACATACCCTGTTTAGGTTTGTTTGTTTGTTTGTTTATTCTGTTGTAGTAGTTAAAAAGTTTACCTCTGGGCACTGGCGTCAGCTGATGGGACTACTGCTCTTATCAGCCGACGCCTGTTGCCACTAATAACAATGAGAGAAGGCGGTGGCTGATGGGAGTATTCATCAATAAAATGATAAACTCCGTCACTCAAAAATGTCTCTATTTATTGATATGGCAAAAAGATTCAATTGATAGACCCGAAAAAGAAATACAGACACATGTAGATCAACGTTTTGGCGTTATATTGCCTGTTTCATGAAATGTCTGTTTCTGCAAAGACTGAACAAAATTATTGTAACATGCATGCACAAACAGATTCCATTTACATATCATGCGAATATTTTAATAAGATACTAAGTAGAAGAAAGACAGATAACATAAATAAGAGGCCTAAAAACTGGCCTATATAAGGATATGGAGGCTATATCCATGTTGATCCTAATAATACTGTAATATTATGTCAAAAGCTGGTTGTGAAGTTCAGTACTGTATAAGAAAGGTGCTATATGAAAAATCCAATTCTAATAATGGTTGTAATATGCATGATGCCCTAGCAGGTCTTATCTATTGTATCAGACATACAGTAATTATCATGGTATCAATTCATCTATATATATAAAAATGTGTGTATGTGTGTGTATCAGCCACGCCCACTCCACATAGCCCCACCCAATCACTAAGCATCTCTCATTTCACCAGAGCTGTTTAAAAGAAGCTGAGCTGTGATTGGTTGCTATGAACAAAGTTTTCCCACTCCACAACACCTCAGCAGACACTGACCGGGTGGGAGAAATCTAGCATCCCCAGGAACATAAGCTCCCAGCCATCGTCTGCCCCCCAGAAAAGAACAGAGAGCACATGACAGAAATGAATCACCAACTCCTCTATTACTGCCGCACTCTATTGTTACGTAGAAAATCGCGTCCTCAGCGGCTGCACACACAGCCACACACAGAGCCGCACTGCCAGGTTACATAACAGCACACCTCCAGGAACTCCCTGCTCAGCGCCACCCAGCTCGGGACTATGGGATGGAGGATGTGTGATGGGTATATGGGCACGGGACTATGGGATGAAGGATATGTATGATGGGTATATGGTCATGGGACTATGGGATGGAGGATATGTATGATGGTATATGGGCACGGGACTATGGGATGGAGGATGTATGATGGGTATATGGGCACTGGACTATGGGATGGAGGATTTGTATGATGGGTATATGGGCGCTGGACTATGGGATGGAGGATGTGTGATGGGTATATGGGCACTGGACTATGAGATGGAGGATAATCATTATAATTTGTTATAACTAACTACAGTTAGTTACTATGCCTGGGCAATGCCGGGCTCTTCACCTAGTAAATTAATATATGTATCTGAATACAGAAAATTCAAAGAGAGTAATTATTAGTGCCCAAGCAAAGTAATGAAATAGTACGCATACCTGGGCAGATGAGGGTCTCCGGGTGGCAGAGTGTATAATCCTCGTGTGCCGCGTCTGGTGTGCGTGTCTTTTAAATGTAAAATGTCCATGTAGAAATGAGTGCACAAGAGCCTCGGGAACATGAGTGCTGACACCACTGGAATGGCGCTGGCACAGGAGGATAGTATACTTTTTTATTTTATCAGAGCTATAGATGGGGGAACCCTGGATTTTCGGGTCCGGTGGGTTTGGCCAAACAGTTAAAAAAAAGTTCAGTACATGGACCCAAACCTGGTCCCCATTCACTTGAATGGGGGGCCCGAACATCCAGTGTTTGCCACGCTGTCATGTGCATCACAGCACTGCAAACACTGCTTCTTATCGGTGGTAGAATCATTACCACCGGTCAGACAGCTGTGGTTCCCAATCTGTCAAATGACAGCGTGATCCCGCAGCTGTGATCCGAGTTAAAAAGTTTACCTCCAGGCACTGGCATCAGATGATGGGACTACTCTCCCATCAGCCAACACCTGTTGCCGCTAATAACGAGAGCAGGCGGTGGATGATGGGAGTATTCATCAGCCGGTGCCTGAGCTCTATAAAAAAAAAAATAAGACAGCATGGGTTCCCCTGTATTTTTGATAACCAGCCAGACAAAACTGACAGCTGAGCTGTCAGCTTTAGCATGGTTGGTTATCAATAAAGGGGTCCCAACACTGCTTTAAATAAATAATTAAAACAACGGCGTGGGAACCCCATTTTTGACAACCAGCCAAGCTAAAGCTGACAGCTGAGGTCTGGTACTGGTATTCTCAGTTTGGTAAGGGGCCATGGATATTGGCCCACCCAGCCTAAAAATAGCAGCCCACAGCCACCCCAGAAATGGCACATCTATTAGATGCGCCAATTCTGGTGCTTTGCTCAGCTCTTCCCACTTGCCCTGTAGCGGTGGCAAGTGGGGTTCATATTTGTCCGGTTGATGTCACCTTTGTGTTGTCTGGTGACATCAAGCCCAGGGATTAGTAATGGAGAGGCGTTTATAAGACACCTATCAATTACTAATTCTATAGTTATATTGTAAATACACAGCAAGAAAGTATTTTATTTGAAATAAAAGCAAAACACACTTTTCCTTTTTATTTAAAAATAACAAACACACTTATACTCACCTAACGCCTATTCCATTGAATCCCTTTTCTCCTGTAATAAAAAACAACAACAATATCCCTCACCTAAACATCAAAGAGCAAATAAAGTATAAATTGCCAATAAAAACAAATTTTATTTAAACAGAGTACAAGAGCTTAATCATAGCACCACTATAAACAATGGAGCTACTAACCACAAGCAGGGACTGCAAATAACACAATACACAGTGATACAAGCTCACAAGGTTTCAAAGGAAAACAGCACCTATTATCCTATGCTAAATCAATGGGATATCCTGTTCCCTAATTAAATGCAAGTTAAACAATAATGCACAGAGGAATAACACTTACATGAGTAGGTCTCCTGTCAGTATGAAGTCCCCGTTGCCCGTTTCGCTTCTTCATCAGAAGTCATATCTGCCCCAAGTTGTCTTGAGATCTCCATTTAGGCCATATTGTCCTTTATTTTTAAATATTAATCGGGTGATGGTCCTGCCTTCTGTCCCAAACCATTTTCAGAGGAGAAGTGCGTGCAGGCGATCAATGTGGAATAGTGGTTTCGTAAGTTATGCCTATCTTGAACTGTAGATTTACGAAAGATGGATCATCTTTCTTGTAGTCACATGAGGCTCCAAGAAAGCATAGAAACCTTCCAAATTCTCCATAGCTAAGTCGTTAAGGAACACTAGTACCACATTAAAAAGGAAGGAAATACACCCTGGAAGGTATTCAAACTCCCTCAACACAAGCTGCTGCTTCTTTTTGGAATGAGTCCTGAGTGTGCGTTTTTAAGTGCGTCTTTTTACTTTTTTATACCTTTTTTTGCTGTGGTTTTTGGCTCCTTTTGGTAATTCATATTTAAAATAACACTACTTTGCATTATTATACTTTCTGTTACTTGGCTTTGATAAAACTTTATTGATATAGTCAAGTGCGAATTATATGTATTTTTATTGCTGTTCTGATGCAGAGACACACAAAAACAATAAAGAAAAAATAGGTCCCATATTACCTAGAAGTACAAAAATAACTCAAAATTGTCTGAGGATCCGGAAATATTAAGGTTGTCATCCATAAAATGCTTAGATGTGTTTCAACAGTTAGTTTATCTAAGATAAAAAGAAAAAATCATTTTCAGGAAATAAACTCACAGATATTGATTAAGATAGTGTTCGAGCCCTTCAAATCCTAATTGCATCTGAAATGCTGCATTAGCAAGCTCTAAAGCCACATGGATCCCTTATGTATGTTTCCTATTTTGCTATCCTGTACAGCCTGTAAAATTGCCTAATAAACTAGACACAGGACGCTCTGTGTGTCTTCAAAAAACTCAATAATTCTGTTAGAAAACGTTGAAATCCAATCCTGAAGTATTCCGCCCAAATATTTAGTTTAAGTAACCCTGTGGGTTAATAAACTAAACAAAGACAAACCATGCAAAACTAGAGCAATGAAAACCAGGCTGGATAAACGATGGAGCATTTATAAGACTTCTCTCAGAAGAAGAGAAAAGGGAATCCTGACTGAACAGACAGCTAATGTAAAGCACGTGGTTGACGCCAGTGGCCAACGTATCTGCGCCCTGCTGCTGTATTACAGGTACGTACTGTGTAAGTCCATAGATAACAATGGCTAGCCATAGCTCGAAGTCTAAGTGTATATATTTATAGTATTTATTATGTGTTGTTTATACAGCACCATTATTTTCCCTGGCGCTTTACAGACATCATCATCTCTGTACTCATTGGGGGTCACAATCTAAATTCCCTATCACTATTGTCTTTGGACTGGAGAATCTGGAGGAAGCCCACACAAACATGGGGAGAACTAACAAACTCCTTGCAGATGTTCTCCTTGATGGGATTTAAACACAGGACACCAGCACTACAAAGCAACAGTGCTAACCAATGAGCCAACTTTGTGCCATATAAACTCATAAAAAATCCATAGTGCTTAATGGTCATATAGGAGTAGAAAAACACAATTATTTTTCTCCAGAAATGGAACCAATCATGGGCTGTGTCTGTCTTGTAAACCAGCCCTTTTGAGAATTATAATGGTGGCAAAAAAAGGGTCTAAGTATAAAATGAACAACCAAAAGTAGCTACAGAGGATGTAGAAAAATCAGTGGCACCCAAACCCAGGTGTCCGAGAGGATCTAAAGGCATCTTTTCCACTAAAGATATCAGAACTGTAAATGGCACAACGTAGATTGGTGCCTCTTACAGAATTTGCATCAAGGACCTTAAAGAGTAGGGCCTGTGCCAAGTTTGGAAGTTATCCCTTATCCTAAGGATAGGGGGTGTCTTCCAGATCAGTGGGGTTTCAACCATTGTGACCCCGAAAGTGCTCAGCTATCTCCGACAATCCTCCAGAGAATGAATGGAGCGGAAGTCTCCATGCTCAACTTCTGGTACCTTCAGACGGGGTTCCTCAGAGCCCCAGTCTCGGATTGGCAGAAGTACCAGTGGTTGGATTGCCACTAATTAGAAAGTTATAGGAGATCAATATCATGAGTAAGTTGCAAGCGAAGATAACTTATGGCATGGCTGCATTAGGGGTCAAACACTATAAAAAATAATTCAAATGTGAGCTGCAGCTTAAAATTTTTTGATAAGAAGTAAAAACGAAATTAACGTCTTGATCCTTCATGAGTAGTTTATTAAAAATAAAATATTAATATTTGGTTTAATCTTTTTTTTTCTTTAGGGCAACTGTAAACTGAGAAAGGTTCAAACCACATTAATGGCATGTTCCAACTAATAACATTCACCAGATATTTACTGCACAATTCATTCAATGTCCTAATGGTGGGACAAAAGAAAAAACTGAAATGAAAGACTGTTGTTGCCATCACCAGCAGGAGAATAGCGAGGAGCAGTTTTTATGGAGCTGAGGTTCATACAATTCTATGGGATTTTTGTAAGTTCCATAGTTACAGCACACACGCTTATCCACCACTTCATAGAAAGTCCTCCTGTGCTGGTGGAGTAAAATGGGGTCATTATGGCAAATTGTGGGGACCATCACCTTTCCAACATTTATTAAATTCAAATAATTAATTGGAATACACTTTATAATAACAGAATATGAATTCAACTTCTAAAATTACTATCAATTTTTTCCTACAAGTTTTATTTATTTTTATTCTTCGGGATAATTAGAAAATAAAATTGATTCTAAAGTAAACACATCTAAAAAATAATAAAAGATTGTTTTAACTTCTCAAAATTGCTTTTCAATTTTCAGAGAAGCTGAATAAACAGTGTTGGCCTCTTGTGACATGCAAATAGGGCGGATGAGTTAAACAGAGATGACGGGGGACTGACTTAAAGACCACTAACTCTCTTCCTCTGTAATTTATTGTCTCCATGCAAGAAGTGCTCATAAATGATTGACAGACAGCCAGCTTCTGCTACTTTGAGTATCACTGAAGCTGAATGTAAGGTGAGATATGTTTTATGTACAGAAAAATGTGTATCACCTTACCATAAAGCTCATATTATCCAGATGACAATTAAATAACCCTTCCTCATACACACTATACATACCTAAACCTAAACAAGCAGCAGATATAAGAGAGTCATGTATATAGGATACATTGTCATGCAGTATTAGATGGTCTACAGACCAAAGCAGAAAAGGCAGAAGAAAATGCAATGAAGAGGAACTTCTAAGTACTAAAATGGGCATGGACCCACATTAAGATTAATTTACTTTTTTATGAACGCCCAACCTTTACATACTTTTGCAATGCTGAATTGAAATCAAGAAGCATAAAAGAGTATTTTTCCTTTATTACACAGGGATATGGGGTCTGGTTCATTATTTGTGTCTTTTCCGTCATTTCTTGTGGCTTTTGCTCACACTACTTGCTACAAATTCATCAAAATGGCACTTGCAATTCATGAATTTTGGGCAAAGCCCAAAACTGTCTTTTTTTTTCCTTCAACAATTTTTGCGTCTCTTCAATGCAGAAGGTCACATGTTTTGCAAAATATCGCAAAAAATTCAACCTTTTAGCTGTATAGGCATTCCACTTTTTGGCAGCAGTTGAGATAGGCACAGACAGTAAAGGTCAAATAGGAAGATTTATTTAACTTCATAAATCTTCACAGGAAAGCAAATGGCATTTCATAGGCAAAATGGTATAACATAAAATAAACCAAAGTGATTCTCCCAGCAAAACAATTAGCCAACTGCTGGCAAATTGTGTCCAGCACGCACAAGAGCAGACCAATATGCCAGAGATGTTTCCACTCTGCTCCCAGATCACTTTCTGGGCAGTTCAGCTGTCTTTTTAAATCTTGCATAGCCTGAATTGGAGAATGGCAACAACCAGTCCCACCCAGCTCTTCCAGTCCTTCCTAAAACCCGGAACCAAAATCCAGGGCCATTAAAAAAAAAAACCTCTCAGCAATATGCGTGCTGGAGGGTGCTCTTTTGAGTTTCTTCACCAAGGCTAGGCACTTGGTGACACTTACACTCCATGCAGGACATTACCCTCCAGCTTTCCTACAGCTGGCACAAATAAAATCACTCGAGGGGGTCACTGGAGAATAGTTTAGTCAAGTTTTGCAACTTTTTGGAGAAGTCATATTATCATGAATCTTCAAGAAAAATTAATTTAATTATACCAGGGCCATTGCACTTCCACAGAGATGTAGATTTCAGTCTAGAGAGAGGACTCATATGTTCCCATACAGATAGACTTTTCTAAGCGAGGATTGGCATTAGTTAGGACCTGGAATACGAGGAACGCCTTAATGTGGCTTCCAGGTACACATAAATTGGCCATTTTATGTGCTAAGCCTTCTCAATTTTTTCATATTTCTAAGACAGTGATGCAATTCATTTTTCATATCTCGTGTTTGCAAGCTATAGCGCTACAGTGCGCTTCCTTTTTTTCTTGAATGTGCATGAGTTGGTGACTCTAGGTTTAGCACCTGTTCACATTAGGACTGTTTTTGGATGTGCCGGTCAGTTTTTTTATATATATTTCATGAATCTGTCTTAAATCAGAAAACTATTTAAACGGCAAAAGACAACTTGAAAAAAGGCAGAAATTATTTGATGAATTTATCGCAAATCACAAAGTCACTAATTAACTGGTATTCACACCAAAAAACTGATGGAAATGCAATGATAAATTCAGTCCATTGGGCGATTCATCAAGACTGGCGATATCCACAATGGTCATGAAGGGGCATGTTGGGGTCAGAAACTCCTGATTCATTAAGAGCTGCACACTCCTTAATGAATCATGAGCATGATACAATGCTCTGTAATTTCCCCCCGGGATCAATAAAGTGTATCGTACAAGTGGCGTGCACCTCCATCTGCGCCTCTACACAAATCTTACTCCAGTCAGTGTTGTAAGGAAGGCCACAGCTCATCATGAATTAGACGAGCTGTGGCATTATGCTCCCGTAGTAGCAATCCTATCCTGACCCAGCTTGGCCCATTTTTGCAAATCTGTGAAAAACTGCAATAAAAATGCCAAATGTTACTAAATTTTTGCGCAACTCCCCATTGTAAATAAATTTTGCAACTTTTCAAATTTTGATGAACAGGGGCCATTGTGTTTTTAGCTCTTAAGTATAAAAAATTAATACAAAACATAAAATGCATCTTTTTGAAAAATTAAAAATTATTTAAAATGATGCACTTGTGAAGTGGTGTACACACAATGACGAACACATGATGGGACCACTTTAGTAATATGTTACAACAACATTTTAAGGGAGCGATTTTATTTTAATTTGAGGTTATTACTTTAATCCATATAGACATACTTGGGCAAAATGCAGCCACACCTGGCGCTCTGGCAGTTCCAGTCCAACCCGCCAACAGAGACAGTCGAAGGGCTTGTGATAATAATTTTATTTGTATAGTGCCAACATATTCCGCAGCACTTTACTATTAAGTAGGGCCATGTACAGACAATAAAAATAATTCAACGTAACACATAGTTCAACAGTTACAGGATGAGCAAGGGCTCTTCTCACAAGAGACAATCTATAAGGTCTAAAAACACTGACTAATGGGCCGCACCATGCAGCTGCCCTCTCCTGCCCGATGTCACTGTTATCTGCATCCTGAGGTGCAGGGGCTCATACTGTGTATAGTGGCCTGTCTCCAGGCTCGTACAATATACAGGGGGTGTGTGTTTGGGCTCATATGGTGTATCGGGGAGTGTCAGCCTACTTAATTCTGCTCAGTATTAAGTGATACAATATATCGATATAAATAAATCATAATAATAATAATACAATAAATATTAATATAAAATAATATTGAGCAGAATTAATTTCAGCCTATTGATTCAGCCTCCACAACAGCCATTTTCTCTCATGTGGCACCTTTGGAAAATAATTGCCCACCCTTGCATATAGGCATTAATATAAAGATTATTAAATATTGTGTCTATTTTGAAAATTTCTTCTTGGGGTTCTTCTGTATAGATTTATCATTTAAAAGTTTTACCCTAAGGATTGGCTATTTTCAGATAATCGGATAGTGGTTTAAAACATAGGTGTGAATATAGTTTAAATAATGTGGCGGGCAAATAATTTTATTAAAAATAATAAAATAACATATGGTATATGTATAGAAGCAATTGAAAAAGATGCCTATCAAATCAAATTAATAATTCTTTAGTTAGAATAATGTAATATACAAAGGCACTTTAGGGGAATTACATATAATAATAAAGTTTATTAAGCAATTATCAAAAAAAAAGTATACATATACATGAAAAGAGATCTGCTAAAAGATCCCACCAATAAGTATAATGATGAAAAAGTGATCAAATTAGATCAATGCATTCATGAAAATATTTTCCTGTCTACTGCAATTTTATTGATTTATGAAACTATTGCCAAATATTTTGCCAATTTTTTGATGGCCAATATATTTATATGTGTGTCACATGATTTGCCGGCTTTTCAAAGGACACCGGTGCGTACAAATCAGACAGCACTAGCATGGTGCGAGTGCTGTGCGATTTTTTTCTCGCACCCATAGACTTGCATTGGTGAGTCTCGGTCGATATACGCAGAAAATTGCAGCATGATGCGGCCGAGAAAAAAAAACGGTGATGGGAGCTGCCCCATAGATTAACATAGGTCCGAGTGCTGTGCAATGTTTTATCGCTTAGCACTCGTCTGTATTCCTCGCTAGTGTGACTCCGGCCTTATGGAGAGCATTTTTTTTGCTACATTTTTGTGCTATATTAAGTGGAACCTGTCACTAGAAATGACACTATAAACCTGCAGATATGTGGTTAAACTACAGGTTATCAGCGTGATTATGCTGCCTGGCGCTTGCACGTAGCCGAATTCAGTGGGGAGAAAATTAACTTTATTCTGCCAGCCAGCATTTGGCTTCGTCATTGGGTCGGGGGTGCAGCGAATTTAGTCATTGTTATGAGAATGCAGAACCGTGGCTGTTACCACTCCTCTGGCCCTGGCTGACAGCCGGCCTCATTGTACAGGGAGTGTCAGTCAGGGCCGGGAGTGCCATTACAGCCGACACTCTGAGCAATGACTGAACCCGCGGCTTCCATGACTGAAACAGAATAAAGTTTATTTTCTCCCTGCTGTGTGCAGGCGCCGGACAGCATAATAACGCTATTAACCTGCAGATTCACCCCACGTCTGCAGATTAACAGCGTTATTTCTGGTGACAGGTCCCCTTTAATTTTGTAGTACAATACTTCAATAAAATGCGCCAGAGTCAGCACGTGCGCATACAGCTTTATCCGGTGCCATTTTATTGAAGACACTATATAGGCAAATTCATTGACACAGTGTCTTAGGCCGGGATCACACATGCGACAAAAACGTCCGACGCTCGCATGTGAAATCCCAGCTCTGGCGCCGGCACTCGGGAGTGGAGTGCGCGGCTGCATGTAGTTATATGCAGCCGCTCTCTCCACTCCCGAGTGCCGGCGCCAGAGCTGTCATTTCACATGCGAGCGTCGGTGTTTTTGTCGCATGTGTGATCTCGGCCATAAAAAAAAAATGGCGCCGGAAATGTACCAATATAAAAATGCTTGCCGCCCAGGCATAGAACAGGTTCATTAGCGAGTATATATATATATATATATATATATATATATATATATATATACACACACACACACACACATAATGTCTACTGACAGATAAAGCTTGTAAAACATAATGGTGTTGCTCCTTCAGATGTCCAGAGTGAATGAGTCATTTGGTGCATGATAGCTTTTGAAAGGAGTAACACACAAACTACAACACCATTTATCTCTCAGCCATCAGACAAGACAAAGAAAGCTTAACAACCATTTGAAAAGAGTGGCCTGTGAATAGTTACTATTCAATTTGTATTTTATTCCCGCTGGTCATGGAATTGAGATCAGAAGAAAAAGTGAAAACACATGCCTGGGGTCAGTAGGATCACAGAACCACCACAGACAGAATAAGGAAAGGAAAGCAGTGGGAACTTACATAAAGAAATGGATTAGATAAACACAGCTAACCATTGCTTGCACCCCATTATCTTATAATTTACACTGCAAGAGAGCATGAACGTGCATTAAATCGGTGGAAGCAGCGCTGCCTGTCGGAGTGACCTGTGCTGCCAATCTGCTCGCTTATACACTTTCAAATGCATCCAGTATCGTTCATGAAACGCGTTTATTTGAAATATTGCAGGCAAATGATGACATCACCTGGGAATTATGCGCCAAGGAACCTTTGTTCTTTTGAAGTCTCTCGGCACACAAACATGACTTGAATTAGATAGCCACTTTGAAAGTACAATTATGTAATAAAGGGTGAAGATTGAGGGGGAAGTGTAGAGCAAATTAAAAATTGCTTAGGTCTAAGGAAAACAAACAAGACGTTCTGAAAGTAAAATATGTTACGTCACGGCTCTGAGCACAGCCTGCTTCTCCACTTCTAGACTGGGCAAAAATAATAAGCTTTGTCTGTTGATTTAAACAGTGCAGCCAGAGAGCACATACTAGACTCATTCTTCAGCCAGCCATTTCTATGGGAGATCACACAAGTGCAGCTATTTATCACTGTGATGTAGAGGTGTATTTTTATTCATCATAATTTAGTAGGGCAGAAAATCTTTTATTACATACAGACAATTAAAATGTACTATATCAGAAAGTGAAAAATGGTCTTTACTTTCTGAACTTTTCTGCTTCATTCCGATTATCACCTCAATCCTGACTCAGGTTGAAATACTAACTTTTTTCTCACTTTAGCCTCCTACTGACTAATGCACTTTTTATGATCTGTTTTTTTTTGTCGCATGTGGAAAAAACAGACAAAATTTGTTCGGCATGCTACGTAACAAGGTGGCACGGGGTGGTAGTCCAGTAAGGCACAGTCAGTCCACACCCCTGCCCCTTGCACATGAATAAGCAGTTCTGGTCCCAGCCCCGGGTCACAGTGGGTTACCTCAGACATCTGGCTCCTCTCCATGCTGGAACGGATGCACCACACGTCACACGTAGGGCCCAACAGTGGCAACTGATTTTTAATAAAGGTGATGTAGAGTAACAGATACAATTCCTGCACTGTCCCTAGTCACCAGGGAGGCTCCTTCAGCAAATGGCTGCAGCAGCACAAGCAGTAACTCCTAGATAGATCCCAGGAGCTGCAAGTCTCTTGTGGGGCACTCACTCCCTCCTGGTGCCTTCTGCAAGATAGTTTCCTGGCAGCTCTGTTCCCCTCCAGGGGTATGGCCAGCTCCAAGCAGGGGAGCAGGTCCTGCCACAGGCAAGCCTGCCTGGGCACTGCACTGCAGACAGGGACTTCCTGTCTGCTTTGAGGTTGCTGGGCTAGCCTCCTGAATTAACCTCTTACTGTCCCGACACTACCCTGTTTCCCCGAAAATAAGACACCATCTTGTATTAATTTTTGCTACGAAAGTTGTGCCATGTCTTATTTTTTTTGGGGGGGTGTCTTACTTTCTCAAGAAAAAGAATTGACATCATCCCGGTATCCCACTGCAGCCTCCCATCATCCCACATCATCCCATTGCAGCCTCCCATCATCCCGGTATCCCACTGCAGCCTCCATCATCCCACATCATCCCACTGCAGCCTCCCATCATCCCAGTATCCCACTGCAGCCTCCCATCATCCCGGTATCCCACTGCAGCCTCCCATCATCCCACTGCAGCCTCCCATCATCCCGGTATCCCACTGCAGCCTCCCATCATCCCGGTATCCCACTGCAGCCTCCCATCATCCCACATCATCCCACTGCAGCCTCCCATCATCCCGGTATCCCACTGCAACCTCCCATCATCCCGGTATCCCACTGCAGCCTCCCATTATCACAGTATGCCACTGCAGCCTCCCATGTGTGTACCGTACACACACACACACACCCATACACACACTTTCACTTTCTTACTGGTTTCCTCTGTGGTGCTGCTTTCAGTGCTTTTGGTGGTGCAGGAGCCCTGGGCCAATCAGAGCGCAGGAGCCCTGGGCCAATCACAGCCCAGGAACAATCAGAGGCTATGGATGATGTCAGCTGGCCCATGGTTCCTGCGCTGTGATTGGCGCAGGGCTCATGGGCGGAGATCGGCACACAGCTCCGAGGCTGTGATTAACTCCTGCGAAGAGCGCGGCTGCAGTGGCGGGCACCGGAGGGCACCGGACAGCGGGGACAGCGGGAGCAAGACACAACTGCATGCCCCATGCACCGAACAAGGTATGCCTTATTTTCGGGGGGGGGGGAGTGCCTTATATTAACAGGCACAGTGCTCCCCCTAGCATGTGTGGAGCCCAGCTGCGACTGGATCCATATCTTCCAGAAGGGTGCACTGAAAGAATATCCCACTAGAGGTCATTATTCACATGCACACATGTTCATTTATTCCCAAAGACCACCAGAGGGAGCTGTGTTAGGCATGTAAAAAGGTGTAAGTTTCAGTTTCAGTTAGTTCAGCAAGTGGAGTTCAGCCAGCCACCTCAGAGAAGTCGGTCTGCAGAAAGGGAATTGCAGAGCTGAGGGTAGTGAGGCTGCAGAGCTATTCAGTTCCAAGTAAGTGGAGTCTAGTAAAGAGTGATACAGAGAGATCACTCCAGCCTAGTCAGAGCTGAATCTAGGAGTGTAGCTCAGTAGAAAGCGTGCCGACGCTTAGAGAGCGGTGAAGAGGCAGCCCACCAACTGCCAGTGTGTGTGATCGTGTGAGGGCCCAGGTAGGCTGAAGGCGAGTGGAAAGAGCAGCAACAGGGGTAGAAAAGCCTTTAGAGCTTACCTCAGCAAGTATTGACCGGACACCGGGGTCCGAGCCTATAGGGATCTCCACGACCTATTAGGAGAACACCGGAGTTCCTGGAGGACTACAAGTCCCAGGAGTACCACAGAGCTGATACGTAGCAGGATCAGGAGGACGGAGTCTAGCAGTGCACTGCAAATAGAGACTGTGTGCTTCAAGAGGAGGTCTGTTGTGAATGGGTTTGAGATGAGTTCTGAGCAGAGGCTTCCTCTGGTGGTTACAAGCGGTGCTGGTCTGTCCAGTGAAGATTGTGAGGACTGGGAATCAGGTGTTACTGACTGGTCTTATATAAGGGAGTCACCTTCCCATCAGGGTTGCCGGTGATCAATTGTTCTGGTCTGAATCCTTCATTCCTGTTTCCCTTGTAGCCTGCTGTGTCGTGTCTGCATCTCCTGCTAACAGATAGACATTTTCTTCTTTTTGTTTTTTGTGCTATATTTTTGCATTTTGTCCTGCACTTCTGTGGGGTCCTTCAGGGTTCCCTCCGGGGGCTTTTGCCCTCTCAGTTTAGTTCAGCCACTGATGTTTGTACTTTTGCTTTTTCCAGTTTTTTCAGTGGCTGCTGTTTTGATTTTGTTACACCAGAGAACTAATTTAGGTGGAAGAGGTCGTGTGATCTCAGGTGTTTTTGAAATTAGTGGAGTTGGTGCTTTTCAGGGTTTTCTGGGATTGCAGTAAGTACCCTTCCTATCCTTTTCTATTTAGTTAGTTTGGGCCCCAGCGTTTGCTCATACTATTTTCTTTCTGTGTCAGTATTTCATCTTGTCTAACCGCCATTACATGTTTGGGGGCTTTCTATTATCTTTGGGGTTCTGCTCCGGGGCAGATAGCTTTCCTATTTCTATCTTTAGGTGTAGTTAGTTTCTCAGGCTGTGACGAGGCGTCTAGGACCAACGTAGGAACGCTCCACGGCTGCCTCTAGTTGTGGTGGTTAGTCAGGGTACTGCAATCTCATAGATTCCAACTGCTCTGGTGTATTGCCTTTTTTACCTGCACTCCTCAGCTGCCGAAACATAACAGAGGTCCAATCACAAGATCAGCCAGGTGCCTTAATGACTTACCCCTCGGCGCTGCCGCACAGGCTGGAAATGCTAGTGAGTCGCACCACTTGTGGGTACCAGGGCTATGGGGTACTCGGCACCGAGCCCATGGAAGTCTATGGGGAATGTCACTGGGAGCAGAGCTCGGTCCGTGGCCCTGGGCGCTCATACAATGGGGGATATTTACAGGGGATTGTAGTTATAGTTCGTGACGCCACCTGTGGTATCTGATCAATTTGACCAGCGCTGCTAGGTGAATCTTCTGAGGGGATGTTATGAGGCAGCTAGATGTTAAGTCCCCCACAGGTGGGACTGTTCCCTCAAAGTCTATGGTGTTGCAGGGTGCAGAGAATAATGCAGTCACACACAAGTCAGTCTCTTTCCATACCTTTACTGATGTTGTTGGCAGGTATATCCCGGAAGCTGGTCAGGTTGGAGAATGCACATTCAGGGGATTGCTGAGCAGGTTTAAGGCCTCCTTTCTCCTTGAAGTGTATGTGAGTCCTAACTTGCATGAAGTCAAGTTTAACTCTTACTATAGCAGCTACGCCCGGCTGACATTGTGGTGGAAGTCTTTTCTGTATCTGATGCTCAGATGCTGGCAAGAACGAAGTCCTTCTAAGCTTGGCCTAGCTAAAAGTCCTTGTTCTCCCTGACTCCAGTTACGTATCAACGCTTAGGGCTACCTTCTGTGACTTGAAGTCCAGCAAGGATTCCGGTGTTTCTTATTACTAGCCGTGAAGTACTAGCAATGCTTCGGACCCCGGTGTCCGGTTAATTAAGTGAAGATGATCTGTCACCTTGGTCACTTGTCCTTCTTTCTCCACTCGCCTGTCGCCCTTCTCTTGCCCTTAACATAAGCACGGGTAGCAGTAGATGTAGTTGTCAGTTGTTCTTCCAAGCTCACTGACCTGTTCTCAGTTGCCTCGTTGTTATAACTGCTGTAATCCCTTTCCTTCTTTCCTTCAAAGACTCTGTCCAGAGTGGCTATCAGAGCTTCTGTCAAACTGATTTCATGCTCGCTCTGAGAGTTACTTTCCACGTTCATAGGGAACACAAGCAGCTTATTCTGAGTAACAGCTTCAGATTCAAATGTAGCTCTGACTAGGCTAGAGTGATTCCTTCCCACTCGTACTAGCCTCCACTTCAGTACGAAATGAACTACCTGAGCTCTGTCAGGAATCAGTCTTCTCTCCTCTCCCTCCAAGACTGAACTTGAACCGAACCTCTCTGTCCTGAGACAGGAACTAATCTAATCTCTTCTGGCTACTGCTACGTCACACTAACTTAAATAGTCTAAGTTGCCCTCTGGTGGCAGTGTTGGAAATGTGTGATGTGAATGAATATCAGGCTTCACAATTACCTTATCTGTGCATTTTCCTGGAGACATGTGTACCAAGCGCAGCTGGGTCACACACTAGCCTCTCACCTGGTCCTGTGGCCCCAATAGTACCGCTAACGCTGCCATACATGCCTGGAGCGAAGTGGCTCCCTCAGTACAGCAGCAAGCCAGACACCCTGTCAGGGTTCAAGCGAAAAATATGCAGCATAATGGACATGTACCCTATGACAGAAAAGCAGAGAGCTGCAGTGGTAGTAGGTCAATTGACTGGTGCTGCAGAGAGAGAAGTAGAGACTTGGACAGCTGCAGACCAGGAATCAGTGCTTGCAATTTTCTTAAAGCTACAGACTATCTTTGAGGACCGCACTGAAACAGATCTCCGGATGAGGTTTTACCAATGCTCCCAGAAACCAGATGACAGCATTAGGGACTACGCCTGCCGACTATAGGGGGCCCTGCGAGCACTCAAACAAGTTAACCCCCTGAGTGTCTCCAACGAAAATAAAATGTTAAAGGAACAATTTGTACGGGGACTGAGGTCCCAAGCGGAAAGCAGGACTGTGCACTGGTGGTCCTTGGATCATCCTGATGCTACCTTTGATGCCCTTAAGGATGTGGCTATAAAAGGACTGTGACCCCTGGAAACACCCGAGATGGCAACCCAATGTCACCCGAGTGAAACCACCCTAAAGCCAGCAGCATCCACCTTTTCCCCTGGTTGCGGAAGCCAAAACGCAGGTGGCGCCCCCTACTGAGCTGGACTGTCTGCGCTCAGAAGTGCGCCAGCTGACCAATAACCTGGCCACTGTAATGAGTGCCCTGCAACTGCCGACGGAGGAAGAAGGAAAGATCCTGCTAGCTGACTGCCCAGAGGATGTCCCTTGGATGAACCGGAGGAGAAGGAGGACGTCGCCCCTCCGGAGGAGGACAACGCCACCCCCAGGAAGGACCCGCGACCAGCATCATCCTCGCCGAGATATCATCTGCTATCGCTGCCACAGAGAGGGTCACCCAGCACGTCGGTGTCCTTTAAACGAGCAAATCCTGGGTCCGAGGGCCAATACCCAGGAATAGACTCTTCAGGCCCCTCAGACTGGAACCGCAGGTTTGTGGGAGGAAGACCATACCTGTCCATCATACTGGACGGGATCGCAATCCCTGCCCTGCTGAACACTGGATCTCAGGTAACCGTCATACCTGATGTTCTCTACAATAGATACTGGTCCAGTGACGGTCTCCAACCCCAAACCCTGACTTTGCCGTATACGCCTCTAATGGCCTCCCTCTTGACTTACTGGGGGCTAAAAACGTAGACGTAAAAGTGGGGAGAGTGGAGCTAAAAGATCAGGGACTTCTTGTAGCAAAGACTGTTAATGAGGAAAATGGGTTGAATGTGGTTTTAGGCACTAACATTATTAGTAACTGTTTGGAGGAGGTTGTGTTTTTACTCCAACAGCTCGCTGAAGTTGCCAGACCAAGGCAAAAGGGAGTGATCCGGAAGGAGATTCAGACCCTGATGTGCCAGCAGCAAGTGAAACTGACCGGTGGTGAGATTGGTAATGTACGGGTGACAGACCCGAACCCCATTGTGATACCCCCAATGAGTGAAATGCTTATTTGGTGTAGAGCAGCAATAGGTCTGAGAGGACAGAACTACCAAGCAGTAGTAGAGCCCCATTGTTCAGAGCATAGACCTACACTCTTGACTGCCAAAGGGGTAGTGGAGGTACATAATGGGAGGGTGCCAGTGCGTCTTCTCAACTGGGGAGAGGATGAAGTCAAATTACCACGTTATGCCACTGTTGCTAAGTTACATGCTGTGGATAATAACTCCATTCAAACGACGGAACCCTTAACCTCCCCACAACCAGTGGAGGATAACAGTCCAACCACCCAGGTGGAGGATTGGTGTCAGCAGCTCCATGTTGGGACAGACACCACTCCAGCCCACCAGAAACAAGGAGTATACCGAGTAGTTCAGGAGTATGCACAGGTATTCAGCAAACACCCACTCGACTTTGGGAAAATTAAAGGGGTTCAACATCACATCCCCACAGGCAATCATCCTCCCATTAAAGAACTGTACAGGCCTATACCACCAGCACACTACCAGAAAGCCAAGGAAATGTTGCGTGACATGAAGGAAGCAGGGGTGATAAGTGATAGTTGTAGTCCCTGGGCAGCACCTCTAGTCTTAAGGTACTGCCACACTAAACAATCCCGCTAGCGATCACAATAACGACGCATACTAATGCGATCGCTAGCGGGATTGTTTCTATATCGCTAAATGAGGCCACATTTAGCGATATAGTTAACGACGCTATCGCCGTTAGCGATCTTCTTAACGACTTTAGCGGTACAAAAGTACCGCTAAATCGCTAAGAAAAGGTGCCACACAGCGATTAGATACTTACCCAGCGGGAGCGCCGACGAGAAAATAGGGTCCGGAACGATTCCAGCGACGAGCGAGATCACAGCAGGAAGCTCGTCGCTGGCAGATGCCGCACTGAACAACATCGCTAACGGGATCGCTAAATAGTGACGTTTTTTAGCGATCCCGTTAGCGATATTGTTTAGTGTGGCATACCCTTTAGTCAGGAAAAAGGATGGAAGCATGAGAATGTGTGTAGATTACAGGCAAGTAAATCGCATTACACATAAAGATGCATACCCTTTACCACGCATTGAGGAATCCTTAGCTGCCTTAAAAACTGCTAACTACTTTTCCACCCTTGACCTCACTAGTGGGTACTGGCAAGTAGCTGTGACTGAGGAGGATCGGGAGAAGACGGCTTTCACCACCCCGATGGGACTCTGTGAGTTTGACAGAATGCCGTTTGGACTCAGCAGTGCCCCTGGAACGTTCCAGAGAGTGATGGAGAGCAGCCTGGGACATCTCAACTTTGAAACTGTGTTGCTGTACCTGGACGACGTCATCGTATACTCCAAAACGTATGAAGATCACTTGAAGCACCTGGCGGAGGTATTCGAGTCACTGTCCAAGTATGGGATGAAACTGAAGCCTTCAAAGTGCCATCTGCTCAAACAAAAGGTACAGTATCTGGGACATATTGTCAGCTCAGAAGGAGTAGCGCCAGACCCTGAGAAGATCACCGCCATCCAGAAATGGCCGGAGCCGAAAAATCTCAAAGAGGTGCGACAGTTCCTGAGACTGACAGGATACTACCGGAGGTTTGTGAAGGATTACACCAAGAAAGCAGCGCCTCTGCAAGACCTCCTGGTGGGACAGTCCCTCAAGAGCAGAAATTCTCCATTCCATTGGGGTAAAGAACAGGCAGAAGCATTCAAGGAAATGAAGGAGATCCTGACAGGTGATGAGATCCTAGCCTATCCTGACTACAGCCAGCCGTTCCTGCTGTATACTGATGCCAGCAATGAAGGATTGGGAGCTGTCCTCAGTCAGAAGCAAAATGGCCTGGAGAAAGTCATCGCCTATGCAAGCAGGAAGCTCCGCACGACCGAGAGGAACCCAGAGAACTACAGCAGCTTCAAGTTGGAGTTCCTAGCACTGGTCTGGGCCATCACGGAGAGGTTTAAGCACTACCTAGCCTCCAGCAAGTTCACTGCCTACACCGATAACAACCCCTTAACGCATCTTGAAACAGCTAAGCTGGGAGCCATGGAACAACGATGGGTGGCTCGGCTGTCAAACTACCAATTCACAATCAAGTACCGAGCAGGCCGCAAGAATGCCAACGCTGATGCCCTATCCAGGATGCCTCATGAATCGGACACAGAAGAAGAAGTGGATGTTCTGGAAGAGATTGAACTACCTGCCTTTCACAGGAATGGGATGATCCATGAGCAACAAGCCAGCAGGAGGCCGCGTGGTAAGACGTTAAATCCTTTACCTCACAGCTGGAAGGAGACTCAGGACAGCGATCCGGTTGTCAGCCGAATCAAGGAGTTGATAACTCAAGAAGGTTCCTCCTTGGAGAAGGATGCGCCTCTACAAGCAAAGCAGCTGTGGAACGAGAGAAGCCGGTTGTTCATCTACCATGAGAAGCTGTGCCGGAGGTACGTCAACCCAAGGACCCATGAGATGGTATGGCAGATAGTAGTCCCTAGAGCAGATATCCAGATGGTGTTAGAAGCCTACCACGATCAAGCGGGACACTTTGGCTGGAAGAAGCTGGAGACCTGTTGAAGTGTCGTTTCTACTGGGTGGGAATGCGCAGCTCCATTGAGAGATGGTGCCAGAACTGTGGACCCTGTGGCCTCAGAAGAAAGGACTACAGCAGTCAGAAGGCACCCCTGCAACCCATCAAGATGACTCGACCCTTGGAGATCGTGGCCCTGGACCATGTCAAGTTGTCACCCAGCCGGTCAGGATACTCCTATGCCCTGACTATGGTGGATCACTACTCCAGGTTCCTGGTGGTCGCTCCTGTCAAAGATCTGACGGCAGAAACAGCAGCAAAGACGTTCCAAGCATATTTCTGCAGACCACACGGATATCCTGAGCAGGTGCTAACTGACCAAGGCCCAGCCTTCGAGGCAGAATTGTTCAAAGAGTTCTGTCACTTGTACGGGTGTAAGAAGATCAGAACCACACCGTACCACCCTCAAACCAATGGTCTCTGTGAGAAGATGAATCACATCATCATTGACCTGCTGAAGACTGTACCACTGGAAGAGAGAAATCGGTGGCCAGACCTACTACCTGACCTGGTAGATCTGTACAATCACATACTAGTGAGTTCCACCAATTGCACCCCAGCCTACCTCATGCGGGCAAGACCAGGAAAGCTGCCCATGGATCTGGAGCTTGGTGTTGTAGAATCAGAAGCAGATGTGACTACTGAAGACTGGGACACAAACAGACAGGAACAGTACAGGAAAGTACAGGCCTGCGTTGAAGATAGTCTCAATCGAGTAAGGGATAAACAAGAAGATCGCTATAACAAAAGTGCGCCAGCTGAACCTTTCGCACCTGGTGAAGTCGTACTGAAAAGAAAGAGGAGGATACACAAACTCGACGATCAATGGGAAAGAGAGCCTACATCATACAGAATTCAAGGTTTGACAACAAGAAAACGTGCATAATTAGCAAGGATGGAGGAAGAACGACTGCAACCGTATCCCGAGATCACCTAAAGTTGTGTCCAAACCCATTAAAGCTTCAGAGAGAAGAACCTGTTATCAATCAGGAAGAGCGTGATGACTCAGTCATACATACAGACTTAGGAGATTTCCCCGCGGATTGGCCTCGCATTGGAGAAGCTGTAATCATTCCCGTGCTTCAATTCTATCAACCACAAGAAGAACCTCTACATTCAGTTGCACCGGTTGTTGCAGTAGAGTCAGTTCCAGAGGAACCTGCCCCAGCAGAACCCCAAGAAGCAGAACCCCAAGAAGCAGCACCCCAAGAAGCGGAATCCCAAGAAATTGAATCTCAGGAAGAAGAATCCCCTGGTGAAACAGAACCGCATCGCCCAGTCGCTAGTATGCTTGCCAGATCCCTAGAGAGGTGGAGGCAGATCTACAGTTTGCCGGCATGCAGGACAGACAGGGTAACTGACACCTCACCTACCACTACACCACGTAGGTCAGTACGCACAACAAGGGGGCAAATACCTGTTAGGTACAGAGAGTAGGGCCTAACACATGTAAATAATTATCAAGATCCACTGTATATGAATGTATATATTGTTGTTATAACATGCCTTTATATTCCGTTATTTATTAACCTATTTTTCCTTATAATATTGAAACAAGTGGAATGGACATTATTTTTGCTTGTTTTCTCTACTTCCTTTGAGCATCCTTTCCAAAAGAGACTGGGACTTTTATGGTTGCTCAATTCCTCATTGTACTAATGTACATAGTTGTTTATTTACCGTTATGCAACAGTTCAAGAGTGCCTTACCTTCTGTAAAGGAAGAGTTATTATACAATGTTTATTGTTATCCGTTTTTGTATTTCAGCCCCGGAGTGCTGAGTTCTACTAGGGGGAATGTGGAGCCCAGCTGCGACTGGATCCATATCTTCCAGAAGGGTGCACTGAAAGAATATCCCACTAGAGGTCATTATTCACATGCACACATGTTCATTTATTCCCAAAGACCACCAGAGGGAGCTGTGTTAGGCATATAAAAAGTTGTAAGTTTCAGTTTCAGTTAGTTCAGCAAGTGGAGTTCAGCCAGCCACCTCAGAGAAGTCGGTCTGCAGAAAGGGAATTGAAGAGCTGAGGGTAGTGAGGCTGCAGAGCTATTCAGTTCCAAGTAAGTGGAGTCTAGTAAAGAGTGATACAGAGAGATCACTCCAGCCTAGTCAGAGCTGAATCTAGGAGTGTAGCTCAGTAGAAAGCGTGCCGACGCTTAGAGAGCGTCGAAGAGGCAGCCCACCAACTGCCAGTGTGTGTTATCGTGTGAGGGCCCAGGTAGGCTGAAGGCGAGTGGAAAGAGCAGCAACAGGGGTAGAAAAGCCTTTAGAGCTTACCTCAGCAAGTATTGACAGGACACCGGGGTCCGAGCCTATAGGGATCTCCACGACCTATTAGGAGAACACCGGAGTTCCTGGAGGACTACAAGTCCCAGGAGTACCACAGAGCTGATACGTAGCAGGATCAGGAGGACGGAGTCTAGCAGTGCACTGCAAATAGAGACTGTGTGCTTCAAGAGGAGGTCCAATCACAAGCCTTACTTCCGGGGGCGCCCTATTTTTGGGAAACAGGGTATATACATTACATGGTACAATATTAAGACATTACAAACACAGCACAGCATAACACATTTCATCGCATCAGCTGTGTACTGCGGAGAGTCAGCGCAACGAAGGCAGGGAGAGAAGCAGATTGCTGGGGAATGAGACCCAGGTGAGTATGTGGTGTTCTTTTTCTTATTTTTTTCATGTGTATGGGATGTTTGGGTGGGCATGAAGAGGCTATGGGGGTGACATGGTACTACACATGGGGGTGACATGGTGCTGCACATGAGGTGACATGCTGCTGCACATGGTGCTGCACATGGGAGTACCATGGTGCTGCACATGAGGGTGACATGGTGCAGCACTTGGGTGACATGGTGCTGCACATGGGAGGGGGTGACATGGCGCTGCATATGAGGGGGTTACATGGCGCTGCATATGAGGGGGTGACATGGCGCTGCATATGAGGGGTGACATGGCGCTGCACATGGGGATGACATGGCGCTGCACATGGGGGTGACATGGTGCTGCACATGGGGGTGACATGGTGCTGCACATGTGGGTGACATGGAGATGCACATGGTGCTGCACATGGGGGTGACATGGTGCTGCACATGGGGGTGACATGGTGCTGCACATGGGAGTGACATGGTGTTGTACATGGTGCAGCACATGGTGTTGCACATGGGGTGACATGCTGCACATGGTGCTGCATATGGGGGTGACATGCAGCACATGGTGCTGCATATGGGGGTGACATGCTTCACAAGGTGCTGCATATGGGGGTGACATGCTGCACATGGATGTGAGGGTGACATGATGCCGCATATGGGCTGATATTCTGCACATGGGGGTGACATGCTGCACATGGTGCTGCACATGGGGGCGACAATCTGCACATGGTGCTGAATATGGGGGTGACATGCTGCACATGGTGCTGCATATGGGAGCGACATGCTGCATATGGGTATGTATACAGCTTTTTCTTCAATTCTACCCACAAGTGTTTGGGTTGAGGACTGGGGACTCTAGGGGCCATTCCAACATCCTTACTTCATTGTCATTGAACCATTTCTTCACCAATCTTGATGTATACTACGTATTGTTGTCCTGTTGGAACACTATGTCGTCCTTTTCATACCCACAGTATTTGAGGGTGAACTCATCTTGTAGGATACTCACACATAGCTCAGCATTGAGACCACCATCAGTTCTGGTCACGTAGCAAATGCCTTTCGCTGTGAAACAACCCATATCATCTGGCTTCCTCCTTCAAACTTGACATTTTCTTCAATTGCATCGACGTCTGTGATCTCACTATTATGAAGCATACGAGACACCTCCGCTGACTTGTTTGCCATGCCAGACCTAAAAGACATTGGAATGAGCCAACTTGTTGATTCCAATATTTTGCCTGGATGTCCACCTTTTGGTTTCTGAATGGATGGATGACTTCATTTTGCATTCTTCCAACTGTCATGGCACTTGCATTATGCAGTTTGGCAATTTTCTTGGCCAAGAGACTGCTATCGATGAGCTGGATGATGCGGTTTCTCTTTTCTTGGGAAAATCACCTTCATGGTTGCTCCTTGATTCGAAAGAAAGACCTTTTCTCTTGGGAATCAATTAGGGAATGTGTGAATAGGTTGTACTTTGTAGAATCTAATGGATACGCCATTTCTGGGTGGCTGAGGGCTGGTGTTATTAGTCTGGGAGGGGGCCAATATTCATGGTCCCTTCTCAGCCTATTAATATCAGCCTGCAGAGTCTGTTTAGCCATTGCTGGATATTAAAAATAAGGGTGACATCACAATATTTTTTGAGGGGTCCCCCTTTTTAATAGCCAGTAAAGACTATGCAGACAGCTATGAGATGTTATTAATAAACTGGCAAAATCTATGGATAGTGATCTCTTCTCAGAATAATAAAAATAAGGGAGATCCCACGCTATTTTAAAAAAGCAAATTATTTATTTAATAGCTTTAAAAAGGTTAAACACCCTTTAGTGCTACATGAAAGGCAATAAAGTGTACTAGTTTATTATATGTAGGGGCTTGTGACATTAAATATCTACAGGATATCTATCCTATTTATTTTATTTACATCTATATATAAGATTGCTTTATTATTTAGAAAACTAGCTTTAAATGGCAGAGAATTACAGTATGAAAAAGCTGATGTTAAAACCGCATTGCATATGGATTGCATATGCATGTAATATGGATGCCATACAGTTGCTACTTTATAAAAACCGCATTGTAGTTGAATGACACTCAAATGTCACTCGCATGACACTTGTTACGTTTCAGGAACAACATTGGAGCAATTTTATTTATGCTGATGAGTGCGAACCCTTAAACCGATAAAAATGTAATAAAAATATTATGCTTGAGGCCATGTTTGCACGTAGCGTAAATATTGCATTTTTTCCACTGCTTTTTTTCTGTGATTTCTGCAGGTGTCTGCACCACATGATGCAATAACAATCTTTTCTGATTATTGCATATTAACTGTGTTTCTTTTATGTGTTTTCCCCCTTATTTCATGCAATTTTGATGCAGATGTAAAGCAGTGTTTTAATGATTTTTTTTAAAGTACATAAAAAACTTTGATTCTGCCCTTAAAAATGCAATGCCATTTTTTACTTACCGTATATACTCGTGTATAAGCCGAGATTTTCAGCACCTTTTTTCGTGCTGAAAATGCCCCCTCGGCTTATACACGAGTCATAGGGCGCAAAACCAGCGGGGGAGAAGATGCTGCGGCAGGAGCCGGTGGCTGGGACATCATACTCACCCCTCCCCGTGCCATCGCTGAACGTCCCTGCAATCCTGCGTTCTCCCCGGCTTCCTGCAGCTCTCCAGCAATGAGCGGTGATGTAATACCCGCTCATTAAGGTCATGTAATATGGACGCGACGCCACTCCCATAGGCGTGGCCTCCATATTCATGACCTTAATGAGCGGTATTACATCACTGCTCATTGCTGGAGAGCTGCAGGAAGCCGGGAGAACACAGGATTGCAGGGACGCTCAGCGATGGCACGGGGAGGGGTGAGTATGATGGAGGAGAGGACAAGGAGCAAGGAGCGAACGGGTGGAGAACGTGGACGGGGAAGCATGGAGGAGGACGGGGAGAACGGAGGATGGGGAAGCATGGCAGGACGGGGGGAGAACAGAGACGGGGAAGCATGGAGGAGACGGGGGAGGACGGGGAAGCATGGAGGAGGACGGGGGAGAACGGAGGATGGGGGAAGCATGGAGCAGGATGGGGGGGAGAACGGTGGACGGGGGAAGCATGGAGGAGGACGGGGAGAACGGAGGACGGGGAAGCATGGAGGAGGACAATGAGCACGGAGCAGGACGGGGGGAGGATGGAGAGCACAGAGGAGCACGGAGCAGGACGGTGGGGGCACAGGAGGACGGAGAAGGAATGGGGAGCACAGCAGAGGATGGAGCAGGAGGGGGGGAGTACAAAGGAGAATGGGGGAGCACAGAGCTGGATGGGGAAGCAAGGAGCAGGACGGGGCAGCACAGAGCAGGAGGGCAGTTTATACACCCGGCTTATACACGAGTCAATAAGTTTTCCCAGTTTTTTGTGGCAAAATTAGGGGGTCGGCTTATACACGGGTCGGCTTATACACGAGTATATACGGTACATTTTTTTCAGGCTCCACATAGAAGTTTATAGAGGAGGAAAACACCAAAACTGCTCAGTCCTCCATCATCTTTAGATACACAGAGTGCAGGAATTTTCATAAAATTTCATCCACTTTGCTTGGACATTTAGACCATGTTCAGCTGTAGAGTAATTGTTTTTCTGCTGGCAAGAAGAAACAAATCAATTTTCTAACAAATCAAGCAAGAAGTGTCACCAAGCTACAACTTGCCTACTTTGGACACATCATACGAAGAGAGCAATCACTGGAAAAGGACATCATGGTCAGAAGAATTGAAGGAACAAGACGAACAGGAAGACCACAAATACGATAGATTAATATGAGTCGCTCGTAGCCAGGGCCTGTGAGGTACTCGGCACCGATCCCGTTCACTTCAATGGGGATGCCACGGGTAGCACAGCTCGGTCCGTGGCCCTGGGGGCTCACCTCAAATGTGGGATATTTACAGGGAATAAAGTATTTACAGTTTGTTCGTGACGCCACCTGTGGTACCTGGTCAGGGTGACCAGCGCTGCAGGGTAGATCCACTGAGGGGTTGTTACTGGGCAGCAAGGTGTTAAGTCTTCCACAGGCAAGACTGGGTCCCTCAGGGTAGATGGCGGTGTAGGGGTGCAGGACGGAGAAGGGGTATTCAGCCGCAGGAGCAATAAGGCAGACACACACACGAAAGTCTCTTTCTGTACCTTTACTGATGGTAGTTGCAGGCACGTCCCGGGAAGCTGGCAGGGTGGAGGATGCACGTCCAGTAATCCCACTGAGTAGGTGTAGGGCCTATATGTATGTGTGAGTTTCTGACCTGTATGAAACAAAGTCTAACTCTGTCTTCAATTATACGCCCGGCTGACTTTGTGGTGGAGCCTTCTCTTGGATAGAACAGTGTCTCTGAATGCAGGGTCCTGCTAGACTCCGTCTTCCTGACCCCGGTTACGTATCAGCACTTGTGGGCCCCTGCGACTTGAAGTCCAATAGGGTCTCCGGTATCTCCTACTAGTTGTGTAGATGCTAGCAAGCTCGGACCTTGTGTCCGGTTGTTCAGAGTAGAGGTAAGCTATCAATGCTGTTTCAACCTCCGTTACTCTCGTATTATCTTCCACTCACCTTTCGTCCTACTCCGACCCTTAACATAAGCATACTAGCAGTAGATAGCTGATTCTCCTTTCTCTTCACTGCTCTCAAAGCGTCGGCACGCTTGCTCACTGAAACTACACTCAGATGACTCAGTTCTGACCAGGCTGAAGTGGCTATCTTTCTCCACTATTACTGGCCTCCACACAATAAACTAAGCTCAAATCTGTAGTCTTCAGGTACTTTCAGTCAATTGCTGTTGTTCTCTTTCCCTCTTTTCCTTCTAATGCTCTGTCTGAAGCAGCTACAAGGACCTTCCGTCTAACTGATCTGTGCACACTTCTTTGAGCTAACTTTCCACACTCTAAGGGAACGAACAGTCTTTCAACGTTCTGAGGTAATCTGCTCTCCTCTCGTCTGAGGTGTTCTCTGGTGTTCTGAGGAGATCTCATCTGAGGTAACTGCTGTGTCTTCACTACCCTATATATACTGCAAAAGGGCTCCCTCTGGTGGCTCTAGAAAATAGTGAAGGTGTGAATGAATATCAGGTGCGTGTGGGGTTACCTTTAGTGCATCCTCCTGGGACATGTGGCTCCAAGCGCAGCTGGGCTACACATCCCCCCCCAGTTAACATCAGCACTCCCTGGCTGAAAGAAATAATTTTTATATTAACATCAACATAACATTTAACTCTTCCCTTGCGGGAGGTGAGGTTTCTTTAACGTTACAATAAATACACTTTTAATACAAGTAGAAAATTTAAAAAATACTTTAAAGTGCAAATACACAGTATTCTTGTGGAGGACCCGTTCAAAACCTCCCACGGTGGTCCTGGGTGGGCTGCATGACTTCCCTTTTTGCAGACCCCACTTTCGGCCACACCACACGGGTTTTGTCTTCAGAGGTAGCATTGGTTTACGTAAAACCAAGATGGGGCACTAAGTGCCAACTATTTACAAAGAGAGTCTTTGTGCTGCAAGAGTCCTCAGCACCAGTCCATATCAAAAGAGCATTATCACATTATCACACACTTTACCCAACTGGGGTATACTATGCATCATAACTATGCAAACATTCAAATACAGCAGGCACCTGTCCAGGTGCAGCAATACTTCATCAACTATATACAGTACAGTGACCCTGCTCGGGTTTCTAATGCGGCATCGCCATATCTTCAACAGTAGCTACTGGTACTACCTGGTCCTCGTTAGAGAACTCATGGAGTACCTGGGAGCTACGACTTGACGGCGGCGCAAGCACAGGGCCATTCCTATTCACGGGCCCAGTGCCTAGCACCAGGATCATCGACTCCACTACTGGATTATGTCCAGCCCCCGGCCGCCGCAGCCCCTGCACAGTACCTCTCATCTGCCGCATCCGCTGCTCTTGGCGACGCTGCTGGGACAGGCGGCGCTCAGCACAGGCAGGTGCTGGGGCTTGCTGCGGAGCCGACTCGCTCCGGCTCTCTAGGCCACGGGGCCTGTCTCCCTCCGGCGATGCTGGCGGCAGGCACAGATCTTGTGCAGGCGGCGTGGGAAGACGTTCCTCCACGGACTTCTCCGCTGTGGTGTCAGCTTCGGTGTCGGGATCCTCCTCTGATTCTTCTGTGGGGACAGGTAAGGCAGCGGCGGCTTCTGCGACGGGACTCGCTCTTTGGGCGGCTTCTGACGCCGGGATCACAGGTGGGCGGAGCGATCGGCTCTGCTGCAGCCGCAGCTCCTGGGCCCTCCAGCTCTGTTCCATCCACTCCACTTCTGCCTGGAGCCGGGCCAGGTCCTCCAGCGTTGCATCCACTTCGTCGCTGGAGAGGGTGAGCTCCTTCGTTCCCTCCCGAGACAGCTCACCACCAGCAGCCATCTTTATCCGGTCACCCGTCCCTTCTCCATCCGGGGGTCCAGTTCTTTGGTGCAGGGGTAGGGCTTTCTTTTCCTCCTCTTCACTCCCTTTGGGATCAGGAGGTGGACTTCACTTGCTGATGGGCATGTCCGTTTAGTGCGGTAACACTTAGGATAGGCGGGCATTTCTTTCGCGCCACTGGGGGGGTACGCCCACGAATACACGCCCCTCTTCTTCACCAGCGCCTCAGGGCGCGAACTTGGCGGTAAAATGGCGGTAAAATGGCGGCAAAATCACAAAAATAGTAACCACAGTCTTTTTGCACAAAAACAGTCCATTCAGGCACACAGGACTCACTTATAGCGAGCTTCGGATCCTGTTCGTGACGCCAAGTTCAAAGATGAGTCGCCTGTAGCCAGGGCCTGTGGGGTACTCAGCACCGAGCCCGTTCACTTCAATGGGGGATGTCACGGGTAGCACAGCTCGGTCCGTGGCCCTGGGGGCTCACCTCAAATGTGGGATATTTACAGGGGAATAAAGTATTTACAGTTTGTTTGTGACGCCACCTGTGGTACCTGGTCAGGGTGACCAGCGCTGCAGGGTAGATCCACTGAGGGGTTGTTACTGGGCAGCAAGGTGTTAAGTCTTCCACAGGCAAGACTGGGTCCCTCAGGGTAGATAGCAGTGTAGGGTGCAGGACGGAAAAGGGGTATTCAGCCGCAGGAGCAATAAGGCAGACACACACACGAAAGTCTCTTTCTGTACCTTTACTGATGGTAGTTGCAGGCACGTCCCGGGAAGCTGGCAGGGTGGAGGATGCACGTCCAGTAATCCCACTGAGTAGGTGTAGGGCCTATATGTATGTGGGAGTTTCTGACCTGTATGAAACGAAGACTAACTCTGTCTTCAATTATACGCCCGGCTGACTTTGTGGTGGAGCCTTCTCTTGGATAGAACAGTGTCTCTGTATGCAGGGTCCTGCTAGACTCCGTCTTCCTGAACCCGGTTACGTATCAGCACTTGTGGGCCCCTGCGACTTGAAGTCCCACAGGGTCTCCGGTATCTCCTACTAGTCGTGTAGATGCTAGCAAGCTCAGACCCGGTGTCCGGTTGTTCAGAGTAGAGGTAAGCTATCAATGCTGTTTCAACCTCCGTTACTCTCGTATTATCTTCCACTCACCTTTCGTCCTACTCCGACCCTTAACATAAGCACACTAGCAGTAGATAGCTGATTCTCCTTTCTCTTCACCGCTCTCAAAGCGTCGGCACGCTTGCTCACTGAAACTACACTCAGATGACTCAGTTCTGACCAGGCTGAAGTGGCTATCTTTCTCCACTATTACTGGCCTCCACACAATAAACTAAGCTCAAATCTGTAGTCTTCAGGTACTTTCAGTCAATTGCTGTTGTTCTCTTTCCCTCTTTTCCTTCTAATGCTCTGTCTGAAGCAGCTACCAGTACCTTCCGTCTAACTGATCTGTGCACACTTCTTTGAGCTAACTTTCCACACTCTAAGGGAACGAACAGTCTTTCAACGTTCTGAGGTAATCTGCTCTCCTCTCGTCTGAGGTGTTCTCTGGTGTTCTGAGGAGATCTCATCTGAGGTAACTGCTGTGTCTTCACTACCCTATATATACTGCAAAAGGGCTCCCTCTGGTGGCTCTAGAAAATAGTGAAGGTGTGAATGAATATCAGGTGCGTGTGGAGGTTACCTTTAGTGCATCCTCCTGGGACATGTGGCTCCAAGCGCAGCTGGGCTACACATCCCCCCTAGTTTTTTTTTTTTTTTAATTCCTTTTTATTTGGATTTTCAAAACAAAAGTGCCACAGTAGGCGGTACACATCTCGGTCGCAGCCGATATGGTCATAAAATAAACATTGTAAATATCTGAACAACATTGGAACAGAAACCGGAACTCGCAAATATTGTAGGGAGAACCCTATCTTCCAGGAAGCCTCCCGTCATCTTCCTTCTTTGACCTTGTCGCGACCCTGATTAAACTACCTCTCCCCCCACCCTCCTCTGGCGTATAGTTTTCCAACTTCTCGCCACCTCTACATTCTTTTCTCTGAGCATGTTAAAATATAAGGCCCTCAGTACAGGCAGAATCTAACTCAACACAATAGTATAAGTCAAGACCTACCTCTCTCCCATTATAATTGTAGATCCCCCAAAGTCCCTCCCACCTCTCCCCGCAGGTACCAGGTTGTGTAGTTGAACGGCCTTACTAGCTGGACGATCTCCTCCCTAGAATAATGCGTCAGCACAAATGGCCTCCATTTGCCAAAAAATTTTTTCGCGGACGATTCTTTGGCCCGCTCCGCCAGTATGCGATCCAGACACAGCACATCTCTCATTATCGATGTCAACTCCGTCATGCTAGGAATTACGTCTGTCAACCAATGGTTAAGAATAAGTAGTTTCGCCGCTAGCAGTAGAGTGTGCATCATTGGTATCTTACCTCTCAGGTTCTCATCATCAGGAAGGTCATGAAAGAGCAATGTCTGCATGGTATATGGGAGTGTCACGCTCCATTTCCTGAAGACATACGTCTGAAGGGAACGCCAATATGATTTAATCTTTTCACACTCCCATATTCCATGCAGAAAGTCAGTGTTAGATACTTTACAGATGGGGCAGTGTGTGATCCTGTCGGGAAAGGTCGGCGTCATCGGAATATTAAAACCATATATTGCTCCATACATTAATTTGAAGTATGTCTCCCTCCATACCTCACTGAGTACATGCTTCCGGACTGATAACCATCCCAATAGTATTTTCTCTCCTATGTCCTCGTCCTGGGTCGCCCTTTCCCACAATGGGAAAACCATCCCCTGAGATGAGTTCAACAGGTTAGAATTAATTTCCTTCTGGATGTGTGACAACGTCAGTTTCACTTCGGGATTAAGTACGTCTTGTCAAATGAATTGTCCGCCACCTCCCCTCTAATGTTGCGCAGGCGATTTCTACAGAAGGACAGGACTTGTAGGTTTGGAGAAAGTGAGAAGGGGGCAAATCGAATTTTTCCATTAGCTCCTTGGATGTCAGCCACCTACGCTCTTCTAGGTGCATGAGATGGTATACTGTATGTATACCTTTAGTACGCCACGTCTCAAATACGCGGTCCGTCACTCCCACTGGGAATTCTGGGTGACCCCATAGAGGCATGTGTTTAGATAACTGAGAAGACAGCCCATGCGCTCGTCTGGTCGCCTTCCAGGCAATTACTGTATCGCGCAGTAGCGCTGATTTTTTCACAGTGTCTGGGAGTTTAGAAATCACCGTGTGAAGACATGCCGCCAAACTCCATCCTTCTGTCAGTCCCGACTCCAGCAATACATCTGAGTAGGACGAAGTCCCCTTAACCCAATCTCTCCCCACTCGGATCAAGCAAGCCAGGTTATAACTCCTAACGTTAGGCACGGCCAGGCCCCCATCTGTTACTGCACGCATTAATTTGCGAAGTGCAATTCTGGGCCGTTTACCCCTCCAGATGAATCTGGAGAACACCTTTTGTACCCGTGAGACATCAGCATGGCGTAACAGGAGTGGAATAGTCTGAAGCGGGTATAATAGCCTACCGAAACTAATCATCTTAAGAAGGTGACAACGGCCCAGAAGAGACAGGGGCAAATCATGCCAACTCTCCAATTCCCGTATAACTTTGTCAAATAAGGGATCATAGTTAAGTTTGTACAGAGAGCTAGATTCCCGTCCTATTTTGATTCCCAGGTATGTTATAAAGGGTTTAAGTACGTCTGACCCCCATCCGTGAGCACACCAGAGCTCACGAGGGTTAGGCTTTCCCAATTCCAAAATTTCACTCTTGGAATCGTTGATGCGGTACCCCGATATTCGTTCAAAAAGTTTTAGGCAGTCTAATAGCCCAGTGAGATGCTCTTGGGGATGTGCCATATAAATGAGTATATCGTCTGCAAACAATGTCAGTTTGATCTCCCGTCCCCCTACCTTTATACCGTCGTATACTGTGTTATCCTCCAGGTGTCTAACTAATGGCTCAAGGGCTATATCAAAGAGCAGGGGTGACAATGGGCACCCCTGACGAGTTCCCCTCTGTAGTGTCAAAGGAGCCGACAGGTGGCCTGGAGTGTGTGTTCGTGCCTGTGGGTTGGCGTAGAGTCCTGTCAGGAAAGTCCTAAACGTGCCTCTCACGCCAATTTTGTCCAGGACCATGGCCAACCAACTCCAGCTCACCCTGTCGAATGCCTTCTCGGCATCTAGGGACAGCAAAACAGGGCTCGATGCTGTCAGACCACGGTATTTATACAGAACTGCTATTGCTTTTCTAATATTAGTCATGGCCGATTGGTGGCGAACAAAGCCTACCTGTGATGGCCCTATCAGTGTAGGAAGAATGCTACTCAAGCGATCAGCCATGATCCTGGACAAAAGCTTGATATCCTGGTCAATGAGTGAGATTGGACGATAGGAGCCAGCCAGGTGTGAAGGTTTGTTGGGTTTTAGTAACACCTTGATGTGTGCCATGTTCGAGTGGATGGGCAACCCTCCTGTCTCCAATATATGATTGAATGTGCCTACCAACGTGGGTGAGATATCCTCACTCAATAATTTGAAGAAATCGGCTGTAAACCCGTCAGGTCCTGGTGCCTTCCCCGATTTCAGGTCTTTTATCGCCGCTGTCACTTCCGTCACCTCAATTGGTTTGTTTAAAAGGAGAAGCTGATCAGGTGTGATGGATGGTAACCGTATTCCGTGTAGAAAGGTCTGTCCCTCCGCCCTGTCCGTGTGCTCCTCCTTATATAAGTCTGAGTAATATTCTTGTAGGATCGTGTTTATGTTTCGAGGGTCTGTGTTCATGGTCCCGTGTATATTCGTTAATGCTGTAATATGTTGAGGAGTGTAATGTCCTTTCGCCAGTCGCGCTAACAGTCTCCCTGATTTGCTACCATAACGAAATAGTTCGGCTCTATAATTCATATTACTGGTTCTCTCGCGTCGGTCGACCCAAAGGTCAAAGTCAGCCTTAGCCTGCTTCCATCTATTTTTATCCTGAATCGAGGAAGTTGTCAGGTATGACGTATAGCTATCGCGTAGTGTCCTGCTAGCCTGCGAGTAATTTGTCGCTATCTTCTTTTTTAGGGATGTCAGATAAGCTATTAGTTTCCCGCGCATTACTGCCTTCCCTGCTGCCCATAAAAGTTCCGGTCTATCCCTGCTATCTCCATTATCTCTTACATATTCCAGCCACCACTGCTTCACCTGATCTCGAAACTTCTCATCCGTTAACAAATAGGAAGGGAAACGCCAAGTGTGGTCCGGCCCCATCTGGACCATGTCAGGCAGTGTCACTGAGACGGGCGCGTGGTCAGATATAGCTACGTTGTGTACGTCCGCCTCTTCCACTCCCCTTACTAGCTCCTGTGATAGCAGTATATAATCTATTCTGGACCATGAGTCATGTGGCGCTGAATAGAAGGAGTATTCCCTACCATCTGGGTTCAAGTGTCTCCAAATGTCTACTAAGTTAGTCGTGTCTAGCAGAGGTTGTAAGCGCGTGTCATGTGATCGTACAGTCGTTCGCATCGGCCTGCGATCTTCACTGGGTCGATTCACCGTATTTAAGTCACCACCTACTAATTTCAGGGAAATTGTGTCCTGAAGTATACGGGCCTCCATGTCTCTAAAGAACGGTCCATTGTCTTCTGTGGGTCCGTATATGTTATAAATGCTATAGGTTTTGTTGTCAAGTGATACTGATATTCTCACCCAGCGACCGTCTGTGTCATTTTCGGAGTCTATCACCTTGCCCTTGAAGTGCTTGCTGATTAATGTCAATACCCCTGTCTTGCGTTCAGTGCCCTGTGACCCGTAGCTGTCCCCCACCCAAAATTTGTGCATGCGAGGAAAGTCAGTCACCTTCAGGTGTGTCTCTTGGAGAAGTGCTATGTCCGGCTTCCACCGGCGGAGGTACCTCAGAATCTTTGTGCGCTTCTCAGGCGCCCGCAAGCCTTTGACATTCCAGGAGATGATCTTCATGTTGAATGGGCGGCAGAAGAGGTCAGAGTGTGCTGGAGGAGACGGTGTACCCTCTTATGGCCGTCGTTGGCAACAACCTGCGAGGAGAGGAGGAAGCAGCACCAAAGTATCAAATACCAAATCAAGATATATTGACAGTTTGAGGATTAACTATTGGAGAGAGGTCCCACGCTACTCTAAAAGGGGTCCCTGAGCTTCCCTGAGATATTGTTGCCGGATCCGCTTATATGTACCTCTCCCTTTGTCCTAAGTGATTGTCGAACTATCCCTTTTCTAGTAACTCTTGTTTACCAATAGACCGCTGTATGCGGCCGTAGTCTCTCCACCACTACCTCTGTTTATGTGACCTCCTTTTTTCTAACATGTGAGGTGAATGCCCCGATCCTCCCAGGCAATACAGTGTACCCCCCCATGTGCCCAAAGCATGGACCCCACTAGCCTGCTTCACTTATTGTCCCCCCATATGTGGTGTTTAACTCATTTGTCCCACGTGTGTCTAGATCCCCTCCCCTAGGCGAGACCTCCAACAACCAATACCAACTAACTGAGCCATCTAAAATTACAGCAGAGCGTCCATGCTTCAACATAGGGATCATGGGACTCCAACAGAAACGGTTTGAACAGCAAGCAGATCCCATATGACATTTAACGTGGGGAGAATCCCTTTCAGCTTTCCTGTCCCCCTTCATGGACTGTCATCTTGACGTCGCCGGCGTGGGGAGAACCTGGCTCTGCGTCGCTGTCCTTCCCTATCACTTTGTGGGTTTCATTCCAAGGCTGCTTCGGCTTGTTCTGGTGTGTCATAAATGACATAAGTCCCGTCAGATCTTTGCAGCCGCAGACGCGCAGGGAACAATAGCTGGAAGCGAACATCTCGCTCAAACAGCGTAGTGCAAATGGAACTGAACGCCCGCCGCCTCCTGGAGACCGATACTGAGAAGTCCTCAAAGAGCAGAATCTCGTAGCCATGAAGTAGCACAGGACGCCTCGCTTCTCTGAATGCCCGTAACAATGAAACTTTGTCGTTATAATCTAGCAGCTTCATTATTACTTGCCGTGGCCTGTACGTCGTTGGTTTCGGCGCCTCCCCTCGCCTGTTGTTGTTTTGCGGCGGTCCCACGCGGTGCGCACGTTCCACACGGCAGTAGTAGTTAAGTCCCAATATTTTCGGTAGGTCTTTCTCGCAGATGGATTGCAAGTCTGCTGGTTTAAACGATTCAGGCAGCCCAACGAGATGCAAATTGCTCCGTCTCAAGCGATTTTCCAAGTCCTCCGTTTTGTCCATCAAACTTTGTAAGTTCTGCTGAAGGTTCTGTTCTCTGTCTTGAGCAAGCTGCTTCTCCTGTTGTAACAGCGCCACATCCTGCTGCAGCTTGGTAATTGCAGTGGTATTCAGCTCCACAGACTTTTGTATGGAAGACAAGGATGATTGCAATGCCTTCTCTAGCAGCTTCTGAATGTCAGGTAAGAGAAGGGCTGTGACCTCTCCAGCCATTCTCTGGGAGTCAAATTCCTGAGGAACTCTCAGACCAGATGGTGCTTCTGATAAGAGCTCTTGCTGCGTGTCCGTGGCAGCGCTCAGCACCGCGTCTCTCTCCCCCTTCTCTCCTCCAGGCGCCATCTTGCCCTTCTGCTTCAGCTGGTTAGGGATGCCGTTCGGGTCTGTTGTGAACTCCGGAACAAGTAACGCTCCATAAATTATGTCCCCACGGTGCAGAAGGTGACAGTGCTCCCGGGGAGGTTTTTCTGCGCTCCTATCAGCCCGTTATACGTGGTTACCTGGGAGGAATTCAGGAGCTCCACCAAACTCCCTCCTCACATGTCAGCGCAGGAACCGGAAGTTCACATCCCCCCCTAGTTAACATCAGCACTCCCGAGCTGAAAGAAATAATTAACAAAACATTAACATGAAATATCAACAAATTCTTCCCTTACAGGAGGCAATAATCTTCAACAGTTGCTAGAGGTAACATATATACATGTATTTGCACGATTCTTATATACATTTATACACTTGGACTCTTGTTTACTGGTTTACATTTGCTAGGCCTACTCTTGGTACCTAACAGGTAACTTTCCTTTTGTCGTGCGTACTGACCTACGTGGTGTTGCGTCAGGTATGGTAGCATTTGACCTATCTGTCCTACGTGCCGGTAAACTGTAATACTGCCTTAACTCTCTAGGGATCTGGCAAGCATACTTGCGGCTGGGCGATGCGGTTCTGTTTCGCCAGGGATTTGTCATGTTACTGGCGATACAGGACTGGAAGTCAGTGGCCGGAGCAGAAGTGTGCAGGTGAGCGGACCAAGGAAGGACTTCTGGAAGTGCCGTATATGGCGGTGGTGGTTCACTATGTTGGCAGATGCCGGAGCCCCCCGAGCATGGGCCGGCCAAGATCACACACAAGCACCAAGTCCGTTTAGGTGAATAGACTTGGAGGTAGGAACAGCAGGGTTTCCACAAGAGACAGGAAGATGTCAGCAGAACACCTTCCAGATCAGGAGCTCAGATAATGCTTCACTCAGTTAGACTGAGCACCACAATATACTCAGCAACAGGAAGCTGCACAGGCCCAGGTATATATAGCAGGTCCAATCAGTTTTAATCAGGGCGAGAACAATCAACAGGGCAGGTGATGATCTCTATCCAATCAGTCTCAATCAGGGAGGGAACAATCAGCAGGGCAGGTGATGATCTCTATCCCAGACGAAGTTCATATGTTTTCAGGCTGAAGTTATTCTAGTTCCGAAATAGCTCCACAGCAAGGGAACAGACCAGCAAGCCATGGCTCACAGGTTCAAATCCTAACAATACTCCCCTCTTAACGGTGTCCTCTGGACGCAACTTGTCCAGGTTTTGCAGGATACCGCTGGTGAAATTGTCTAATCAAACGAGGAGCATTGATGTTGCTTACTGGTTCCCATGAATTTTCCTCCGTGTCGTAGCCCTGCCATTTGATTAAATATTGCAAACGATTTCTGTGTATTCGGGAATCCAAGATCTTTTCCACCACAAACTGCTCCTGTCCGTCCACTTCAATTGCATCGGGAGGCGAAGGGGATCGTTCTGGAAATGGATTGGCTGTGGCGGCTTTCAACAACGACACATGAAACACAGGATGAATCTTCATTGATGTTGGTAGCTGTAGACGTACAGCCAATGGACTCACAATCTTACTGATTTTGTATGGTCCCACAAATTTTGTCCTAATTTAGGAGAAGGAATCTTCAATTTCAAATTCTTAGTGGATAACCACACTCGATCTCCAAACCTAAACGTGGGAGTGGGTCTCCGATACCTGTTGGCCGCTTTTTTATATTTCTCCTGAGCTTCCTTTAGAGTGTCTTTCAGAACATTCAGATTTTGCTGTAGCAGAGAGATTCTTTCTGCGACTGCTGGTATTAATGGTGCCACAGGATTTTTGGGAAGGATGTTTGGGTGATATCCCAGATTTGCAAAAAATGGCGTCTGTTTCGTAGAGGCATTCTGTGAATTATTATATGAAAATCACAAATGGCAGCAGATCCACCCAGTCGTCTTGCAGATGGCAAATATAACAACGAAGATACTGCTCCAGCGTCTGATTTGTACGTTCTGTCTGGCCGTTAGATTGCGGATGGTAAGCGGTTGACAATCGTGCTTTGATGTCTAGTGCTGAGCATAAACTGCGCCAAAATTTAGATGTAAATTGCACACCTCGATCTGAAACGACTTCATCCGGCACTCCGTGGAGGCGAAAAACATTGCAAATTATCAGATCAGCTGTATCTTTTGCTGAAGGTAGACCTGAACACTGGATGAAATGCGCTGCTTTTGTAAGTCGATCCACTAGTACCAGAATGGATGTTTTTCCCTTGGACTCTGGTAGATCTACAATAAAGTCCATTGAAATTGATCCCCATGGTCGTGTTGGGATGGCGAGAGGCTGCAATAGTCCCATAGGGGATGCACGTGGAGTCTTATATCTGGCACAGATGTCACAGGAATTAACATACTTCTTCACGTCTTCTTGAAAGTTCGGCCACCAAAAGAAACGTGACAAAAACTCCTGCGTTTTCTGAGTCCTTTTGTGTCCTGCAATTTTAGAATCGTGCACTAGTTGTAGGACTCTTAACCGAGCTGCTTCTGGTACATATAGTCGTCGACCATCAGTCCATACTTGATTTTTAAAAAACAGATGCACGTCCCCTGATGGACGTGATAGAAACGAGTCTGTTTCGTATGCTGCCTTCAAATCTTCCAGCAAATCTCCATCATGTATTACTCCCAAGATCTTAGTATCTGCCACAATGGGTTTGGGTGTTGTTACAAGATTAGTTTAGCTTGAAAACATTCTGGATAATGCGTCTGCTTTCTTGTTACGGGAGCCTGGTCGATATGAAATTACAAAATTGAATTGATTCAAAAACAGACTCCAACGAGTCTGCCGAGGAGAGACTCATTTTGCAGACCTGATAAACTCTAGATTGCGATGATGCAGCAATTGTTTCAACACCAGAAGAGTCCTCTTGAATTGATTGAGGCAAGTTCTCCAGCTTGGAAAGATGAATGTCCTTCTGGACACTTTTAATATGACTGATATGCATAGAGCGAAGCAATCTTCTTTTCCATGTGTTTTTCTGCACATATTTACTATGGTAGAATCTGCAAATTCTTAGTGAGAAGCAAACAGCTGAACTAAATCCTTCACCTGCGTATACTCGGTGAATCGTTCGCTATCATTGCATTAATGATGGTATGAACTGCATTCATGGAAGCAATTCTAAGCGCTGAAATAAACCCACAACATTCTTACTTGTTAGAATAGCCACGTATATAGCAGTTTTTAATCCATCGCGAATCCTGAATAAATCTCCCAACTGTTTCTTTGATGTCACATTTTTGTATAAGCATTCGTGGAAGCAAACAGCTGAATAGAATCCACAACCATGCTATCGTGTTGAATCTGCAATATATATTAATGGTATGAACTGCATTCAGTGGAAGCAAACAGCTGAATAGAATCCCCACCTCTGCTATCTGTGTTGAATGCTGCACTATATATTAATGGTATGAACTGCATTCAGTGGAAGCAAACAGCTGAATAGAATCCCCACCTCTGCTATCTGTGTTGAATGCTGCACTATATATTAATGGTATGAACTGCATTCAGTGAAGCAACAGCTGAATAGAATCCCCACTCTGCTATCTGTGTTGAATGCTGCACTATATATTAATGGTATAACTGCATTCAGTGGAAGCAAACAGCTGAATAGATAATCCCGGTGACCCTCTGCTATATGTGATCATGTGGAATGCTGAAACAGCTATATGATGATGCCTAAGGTATGACTGCATTCAGTGGAAGCAAACAGCTGAAAGATCCTCACCTCTGCTATCTGTGTTGAATGCTGCACATATATTAATGGTATGAACTGCATTCAGTGGAAGCAAACAGCTGAATAGAATCCCCACCTCTGCTATCTGTGTTGAATGCTGCACTATTATTAATGGTATGAACTGCATTCAGTGGAAGCAACAGCTGAATAGAATCCCCACCTCTGCTATCTGTGTTGAATGCTGCACTATATATTAATGGTGTGCACTCCATACCTCTACTTGCTGCCAAGCACTGCTTTACCATCTTGCAACATAGTTTAATGTGCCTGTTAATAAGGCTTTGGAATAATTCATTTTTGCACTGTGTTTAAAATACTTACTGCTTTATATCCCGGTGACTGGGGCCTCTCTAGATGCTATCAGGTGGAAGGTGCTAAAGCATATAGATGTTGCCAGGTAGCCTTTGATGATCTAACCACCCCCTGGTGTGTTGGCCCCAGCTGGCAAATTATCCCAAAACAGCCCCCACAATCCCACTTTCCTGACCCTGTAGTGTGGACTATATATTTAGGAGTAGTCTAAGGGGCGCACGCAGTAAGGGGGGCGCACGCATCACAGAAAGCAAAGCATCACGAAAGACAAGCATCGAGTAAAAGGCAGTTATCCATGGCGAGGAATTAATATTCATCTCTCTCTTCACACAGGTATGAACTGCATTCAGTGGAAGCAAACAGCTGAATAGAATCCCCACCTCTGCTATCTGTGTTGAATGCTGCACTATATATTAATGGTATGAACTGCATTCAGTGGAAGCAAACAGCTGAATAGAATCCTCACCTCTGCTATCTGTGTTGAATGCTGCACTATATATTAATGGTATGAACTGCATTCAGTGGAAGCAAACAGCTGAATAGAATCCCCACCTCTGCTATCTGTGTTGAATGCTGCACTATATATTAATGGTATGAACTGCATTCAGTGGAAGCAAACAGCTGAATAGAATCCCCACCTCTGCTATCTGTGTTGAATGCTGCACTATATATTAATGGTGTGCACTCCATACCTCTACTTGCTGCCAAGCACTGCTTTACCATCTTGCAACATAGTTTAATGTGCCTGTTAATAAGGCTTTGGAATAATTCATTTTTGCACTGTGTTTAAAATACTTACTGCTTTATATCCCGGTGACTGGGGCCTCTCTAGATGCTATCAGGTGGAAGGTGCTAAAGCATATAGATGTTGCCAGGTAGCCTTTGATGATCTAACCACCCCTGGTGTGTTGGCCCCAGCTGGCAAATTATCCCAAAACAGCCCCCACAATCCCACTTTCCTGACCCTGTAGTGTGGACTATATATTTAGGAGTAGTCTAAGGGGCGCACGCAGTAAGGGGGCGCACGCATCACAGAAAGCAAAGCATCACGAAAGACAAGCATCGAGTAAAAGGCAGTTATCCATGGCGAGGAATTAATATTCATCTCTCTCTTCACACAGGTATGAACTGCATTCAGTGGAAGCAAACAGCTGAATAGAATCCCCACCTCTGCTATCTGTGTTGAATGCTGCACTATATATTAATGGTATGAACTGCATTCAGTGGAAGCAAACAGCTGAATAGAATCCCCACCTCTGCTATCTGTGTTGAATGCTGCACTATATATTAATGGTATGAACTGCATTCAGTGGAAGAAACAGCTGAATAGAATCCCCACCTCTGCTATCTGTGTTGAATGCTGCACTATATATTAATGGTATGAACTGCATTCAGTGGAAGCAAACAGCTGAATAGAATCCCACAACTGCTATCTGTGTTGAATGCTGCACTATATATTAATGGTATGAACTGCATTCAGTGGAAGCAAACAGCTGAATAGAATCCCCACCTCTGCTATCTGTGTTGAATGCTGCACTATATATTAATGGTATGAACTGCATTCAGTGAAGCAAACAGCTGAATAGAATCCTCACCTCTGCTATCTGTGTTGAATGCTGCACTATATATTAATGGTATGAACTGCATTCAGTGGAAGCAAACAGCTGAATAGAATCCCACCTCTGCTATCTGTGTTGAATGCTGCACTATATATTAATGGTATGAACTGCATTCAGTGGAAGCAAACAGCTGAATAGAATCCCCACCTCTGCTATCTGTGTTGAATGCTGCACTATATATTAATGGTGTGCACTCCATACCTCTACTTGCTGCCAAGCACTGCTTTACCATCTTGCAACATAGTTTAATGTGCCTGTTAATAAGGCTTTGGAATAATTCATTTTTGCACTGTGTTTAAAATACTTACTGCTTTATATCCCGGTGACTGGGGCCTCTCTAGATGCTATCAGGTGGAAGGTGCTAAAGCATATAGATGTTGCCAGGTAGCCTTTGATGATCTAACCACCCCCTGGTGTGTTGGCCCCAGCTGGCAAATTATCCCAAAACAGCCCCCACAATCCCACTTTCCTGACCCTGTAGTGTGGACTATATATTTAGGAGTAGTCTAAGGGGCGCACGCAGTAAGGGGGGCGCACGCATCACAGAAAGCAAAGCATCACGAAAGACAAGCATCGAGTAAAAGGCAGTTATCCATGGCGAGGAATTAATATTCATCTCTCTCTTCACACAGGTATGAACTGCATTCAGTGGAAGCAAACAGCTGAATAGAATCCCCACCTCTGCTATCTGTGTTGAATGCTGCACTATATATTAATGGTATGAACTGCATTCAGTGGAAGCAAACAGCTGAATAGAATCCCCACCTCTGCTATCTGTGTTGAATGCTGCACTATATATTAATGGTATGAACTGCATTCAGTGGAAGCAAACAGCTGAATAGAATCCCCACAACTGCTATCTGTGTTGAATGCTGCACTATATATTAATGGTATGAACTGCATTCAGTGGAAGCAAACAGCTGAATAGAATCCCCACCTCTGCTATCTGTGTTGAATGCTGCACTATATATTAATGGTATGAACTGCATTCAGTGGAAGCAAACAGCTGAATAGAATCCTCACCTCTGCTATCTGTGTTGAATGTGCACTATATATTAATGGTATGAACTGATTCAGTGGAAGCAAAAGCTGATAAATCCCACCTCTGCTATCTGTGTTGAATGCTGCACTATATATTAATGGTATGAACTGCATTCAGTGGAAGCAAACAGCTGAATAGAATCCCCACCTCTGCTATCTGTGTTGAATGCTGCACTATATATTAATGGTGTGCACTCATACTCTACTTGCTGCCAAGCACTGCTTACCATCTGCAACATAGTTTAATGTGCCTGTTAATAAGCTTGGAATAATTCATTTTGCACTGTGTTTAAAATACTTACTGCTTTATATCCCGTGACTGGGCCTCTCTAGATGCTATCAGGTGGAAGTGCTAAGCATATAGATGTTGCAGGTAGCCTTTGATGATCTAACCACCCTGGTGTGTTGCCCAGCTGGCAAATTATCCCAAAACAGCCCCACAATCCACTTTCCTGACCTGTAGTGTGGACTATATATTTAGGAGTGTTAAGGGCACGCAGTAAGGGGGCACGCATCACAGAAAGCAAAGCATCACGAAAGACAAGCATCGAGTAAAAGGCAGTTATCCATGGCGAGGAATTAATATCACTCTCTCTTCACCACAGGTATGAACTGCATTCAGTGGAAGCAAACAGCTGAATAGAATCCCCACCTCTGCTATCTGTGTTGAATGCTGCACTATATATTAATGGTATGAACTGCATTCAGTGGAAGCAAACAGCTGAATAGAATCCCCACCTCTGCTATCTGTGTTGAATGCTGCACTATATATTAATGGTATGAACTGCATTCAGTGGAAGCAAACAGCTGAATAGAATCCCACCTCTGCTATCTGTGTTGAATGCTGCACTATATATTAATGGTGTGCACTCCATACCTCTACTTGCTGCCAAGCCTGCTTTACCATCTGCAACATAGTTTAATGTGCCTGTTATAAGGCTTTGGAATAATTCATTTTGCACTGTGTTTAAAATACTTACTGCTTTATATCCGGTGACTGGGCCTCTCTAGATGCTATCAGGTGGAAGGTGCTAAAGCATATAGATGTTGCCAGGTAGCCTTTGATGATCTAACCACCCCTGTGTGTTGGCCCACTGGCAAATTATCCCAAAACAGCCCCCACAATCCACTTTCCTGACCCTGTAGTGTGGACTATATATTTAGGAGTAGTCTAAGGGCGAACGCAGTAAGGGGGGCCACGCATCACAGAAAGCAAAGCATCACGAAAGACAAGCATCGAGTAAAAGGCAGTTATCCTCAGGTGGAAGTACCCCACCTCTGCTATCTGGTTGAATGCTGCACTATATATTAATGGTATGAACTGCTTCAGTGGAAGCAAACAGCTGAATAGAATCCCCACCTCTGCTATCTGTGTTGAATGCTGCACTATATTAATGGTGTGCACTCCATACCTCTACTTGCTGCCAAGCACTGCTTTACCATCTTGCAACATAGTTTAATGTGCCTGTTAATAAGGCTTTGGAATAATTCATTTTTGCACTGTGTTTAAAATACTTACTGCTTTATATCCCGGTGACTGGGGCCTCTCTAGATGCATCAGGTGGAAGGTGCTAAAGCAATAGATGTTGCCAGGTAGCCTTTGATGATCTAACCACCCCTGGTGTGTGGCCCACTGGCAAATTATCCCAAAACAGCCCCCACAATCCCACTTTCCTGACCCTGTAGTGTGGACTATATATTTAGGAGTAGTCTAAGGGGCGCACGCAGTAAGGGGGGCGCACGCATCACAGAAAGCAAAGCATCACGAAAGACAAGCATCGAGTAAAAGGCAGTTATCCATGGCGAGGAATTAATATTCATCTCTCTCTCTTCACACAGGTATGAACTGCATTCAGTGGAAGCAAACAGCTGAATAGAATCCCCACCTCTGCTATCTGTGTTGAATGCTGCACTATATATTAATGGTATGAACTGCATTCAGTGGAAGCAAACAGCTGAATAGAATCCCCACCTCTGCTATCTGTGTTGAATGCTGCACTATATATTAATGGTGTGCACTCCATACCTCTACTTGCTGCCAAGCACTGCTTTACCATCTTGCAACATAGTTTAATGTGCCTGTTAATAAGGCTTTGGAATAATTCATTTTTGCACTGTGTTTAAAATACTTACTGCTTTATATCCCGGTGACTGGGGCCTCTCTAGATGCTATCAGGTGGAAGGTGCTAAAGCATATAGATGTTGCCAGGTAGCCTTTGATGATCTAACCACCCCCTGGTGTGTTGGCCCCAGCTGGCAAATTATCCCAAAACAGCCCCACAATCCCACTTTCCTGACCCTGTAGTGTGGACTATATATTTAGGAGTAGTCTAAGGGGCGCACGCAGTAAGGGGGGCGCACGCATCACAGAAAGCAAAGCATCACGAAAGACAAGCATCGAGTAAAAGGCAGTTATCCATGGCGAGGAATTAATATTCATCTCTCTCTTCACACAGGTATGAACTGCATTCAGTGGAAGCAAACAGCTGAATAGAATCCCCACCTCTGCTATCTGTGTTGAATGCTGCACTATATATTAATGGTGTGCACTCCATACCTCTACTTGCTGCCAAGCACTGCTTTACCATCTTGCAACATAGTTTAATGTGCCTGTTAATAAGGCTTTGGAATAATTCATTTTTGCACTGTGTTTAAAATACTTACTGCTTTATATCCCGGTGACTGGGGCCTCTCTAGATGCTATCAGGTGGAAGGTGCTAAAGCATATAGATGTTGCCAGGTAGCCTTTGATGATCTAACCACCCCCTGGTGTGTTGGCCCCAGCTGGCAAATTATCCCAAAACAGCCCCCACAATCCCACTTTCCTGACCCTGTAGTGTGGACTATATATTTAGGAGTAGTCTAAGGGGCGCACGCAGTAAGGGGGGCGCACGCATCACAGAAAGCAAAGCATCACGAAAGACAAGCATCGAGTAAAAGGCAGTTATCCATGGCAGTTAATCAGGGCAGGAATCAGGTAACCCACACTTTGCTTTCTTTTAAATTATGTTCTCTATCTCTATCCTCCTGTGTTCCCTTGCCATCCACATTCACTGCCCCATCCCCCCTCCATCACGACTCATATACTTCAGCCCCTCCATACTTCCCTCTCCCATGTACAGTTCCCATGCACTCCTCACCTTCCTAAGAAAACTCAGCCCATCTTGCCCAAACATATCTCAGAAAAAACCTATTTATAAATCCAACAACTACCTGCTCTTTATCTTCCTACTCCTACTGATTTCAGGGGACATCTCCCCCAACCCTGGTCCATCCCCCAACCTCAATCCCTACCCTACCTCATTTCGAAACCATAATAATCTTGTTAATATTACTTGCACTCCCTCATCTCCTTCTTTCAACTGTGCCCTCTGGAATCCAAGGTCTGCATGCAATAAACTATCTTTCCTGCACAACTACTTTCTGAACAACTCTCTTCATCTGTTGGCCCTCACTGAAACCTGGATTCAGGATTCTGACACGGTCTCCCCTGCTGCCATTTCCTATGGTGGCTTACAGTTCTCCCATTCCCCGAGACCCACAAACAGACATGGTGGTGGAGTTGGCATACTCCTGTCCCCACAATGCACTTTCCAGGTCATCCCCCCAATTCCATCACTCTCATTCCCTTCTTTTGAGGTCCACACCATCAGGCTCTTCCATCCCCTCTCCCTCAGAATAGCGGTCATATATCGGCCCCCAGGCTCATCCACCCAGTTCCTTGACCACTTCTCAGCCTGGCTGCCGCACTTCATGTCCTCAGAACTACCAACCCTTATCCTTGGAGACTTCAACATCCCCATTAACAGTCCTACTTCCACATCTGCATCTCAGCTTCTATCACTAACCACTTCTCTAGGCCTCTCACAGCTTTCAACCTCTGAGACACACAAGGATGGCAACACCCTTGACCTGGTCTTTGTCCGCCTCTGTTCAATTTCCCACCTAAATAACTCACCGCTTCCACTCTCTGACCACAACATTCTCTCCTTCACGCTCACAAATCCTCCACCACCCCAGCGAACTCCTACCTACCGCACATTCAGAAATCTGCAAGCCATTAACCCTCAGACACTTTCAGACTCCCTACACTCTTCGCTGTCCCCAATCTCCTCTTTTTCTTGTCCTAATCTGGCTGTTCAGCACTACAATGACACTCTTAGAAGCACCCTTGACCAAGTAGCACCGCTCACCCTCAGAACTTCCAAACACACAGTAAAACAGCCCTGGCTCACATCGCAAACTCACCTTCTCCAGCGATGCTCTAGGAGTGCTGAACGCCTATGGAGAAAAACCCGCACACCAGAAGACTTCATCCACTTTAAATTCATGTTAAGAACTTATATGCTGCCCTTCACCTCGCCAAACAGACCTACTTCACCACACTGATCTCCTCACTAGCCAACAACCCCAAGAAACTTTTTGACACTTTTCACTCCCTCCTCAGGCCAAAAGCACAAGCCCCTATCACAGACATTTGTGCTGATGACCTGGCCTCCCACTTTATAGAAAAAATAGATACTATCCGTCAGGAAATCTGCTCTCAACCACCAAGTGCTGTGACTCCCATCCCACCCTGCATTTCCCCTGGCTCAATTTCCACATTTTATCCCATCACAGAAGAAGAAGTCTCCAGACTCCTCTCTTCCTCTCGTCCGACTACATGCACTACCGACCCCCATCCCCTCACATCTCCTCCAGTCTCTTTCTCCTGTTGTCACAACTCACCTAACTACAATCTTCAATCTCTCACTCTCCTCTGGCATTTTCCCATCCTCCTTCAAACACTCCATCATTACTCCACTACTAAAGAAACCCGCTCTTGACCCTTCCTGCACAAACAACTACAGACCGGTCTCCAATCTCCCCTTCATCTCCAAACTTTTGGAGCGCCTAGTCTACTCCCGCCTCACCGTTACCTCTCCACTCACTCCCTCCTAGACCCTTCACAGTCCGGCTTCCGACCCCTACATTCGACTGAAACTGCACTCATCAAAGTGACCAATGACCTTCTGACAGCAAAACGTAACGGCGACCACTCTCTGCTCATTCTACTCGACCTTTCTGCAGCTTTCGACATGGTTAACCACCGTCTCCTACTGTCCAGGCTCCACTCTTTAGGTATTAAGGACACTGTTCTCTCCTGGTTCTCCTCCTATCTTTCTGACCGCTCCTTCAGTGTTTCGTTCTCTGGCTCCACTTCATCTCCTCTCCCTCTCACTGTCGGTGTACCCCAGGGCTCAGTCCTTGGCCCCCTTCTCTTCTCTCTCTACACCGCCCCAATTGGACAGACCATCAGCAGATTTGGCTTTCAGTACCATCTTTATGCTGATGACACACAATTATACACGTCATCCCCCGACCTTACCCCCGCTGTACTACAGAACGCCACCGACTGTCTGTCCGCAGTCTCCAACATCATGTCTGCTCTCTATCTGAAACTCAACCTCTCCAAAACTGAACTCCTTCTGCTCCCGCCGTCTACTAACCTCCCTAAATCTGACATTTCCCTCTCAGTGGGCGGCACCATAATAACACCCCGGCAGCAGGCTCGCTGTCTGGGTGTTATGTTTGATACCAATCTCTCCTTCACCTCCCATATACAATCTCTTGCCCGCTCTTGCCGCCTACACCTAAAGAACATCTCTAGAATCCGCCCTTTTCTCACCATGGAAACAACAAAAACCCTCACTGTAGCATTGATCCACTCCCGCCTGGACTACTGTAACGCGCTATTACTTGGCCTCCCCATTACTCGACTATCCCCTCTCCAGTCCATCCTTAATGCAGCAGCCAGGGTTATCCATCTGGCTAATCGGTACTCGGACGCGTCCGCTCTTCGCCAGTCCTTACACTGGCTGCCCATTCATTATAGGATCCAATTCAAAGTACTTGTTCTCACCCACAAAGCTCTCCACACTGCAGCACCCCCCTACATCTCCTCCCTCATTTCTATCTATCGGCCTAACCGACTGCTGCGCTCTGCAAACGACTTTCGACTAACCTCTGCACTAATCCGTACCTCCCACTCCCGACTCCAAGACTTCTCCCGCGCTGCGCCAATCCTCTGGAATGCTCTACCCCAAGAAATTAGGACTATCCACAATTTGCATGGTTTCAGGCGCTCCCTCAAAACACATCTGTTCAGAGCGGCCTATCACATTCACTAATCAAAGTCATTCTATGTGTAAGTGTGTGTGTGTGTGTAGCCCATTCACTATCTCCATCCATCCCTCACTCCCTTAAGATGGCTGGACCATCATTGTAAATGCACCATTGTATATACACACCTGTATTTTGTATTCCCCCACCTCATTGTAGATTGTAAGCTCTCACGAGCAGGGCCAGCTTATTTTGCTTTAATTACTGTATTGTTAACGTTGTTACTTATGACTTGTGTTTTGAAACTGTTAAACTGTAAAGCGCTGCGGAATATGATGGCGCTATATAAATAAAGATTATTATTATTATTATTATTAATTTAATATATAATGAATTCTCCCTTAACCGTTGTAGCACTTGTCTTACGTGCGTCTGATGTTCCTCCATAGAGTTTGAAAAGATCAGGATGTCATCTAGATAAACGACCATGAACTGATCCAACAGGTCTCGGAAAATATCATTTGCCAGGTGCTGGAAGGTAGCTGGAGCATTAGCGAGTCCGAAGGGCATCACTAGAATTTCAAAGTGTCCGTATCGGGTACGAAAGGCCGTTTTCCATTCATCTCCAGGCTTATATACGTACTAAATTGTATGCCCCACGTAAATCTAACTTAGTGAAGATCTTCGCACTTTGTACTCTTTCTAGGAGTTCCGGGATCAACGGTAGAGAATAACGTTTTTTTACCGTGACTTTATTAAGCTCCCTGTAGTCCACTACTGGGCGTAATGTTCCATCCTTCTTCTTGACAAAGAATATAGGGGCTCCAGCGGGCGAGGATGATGGACGAATACATTTTTTGCTTAGGTTTTCATCAATAAATTCTTTAAGAGCCTTCAGTTCAGGACCCGCTAAAGGGTAGATAGTTCCAAACGGTATAGCCGCCCCCGGGAGTAGTTCTATTGGGCAGTCGTATGGTCGATGCGGGGGAAGTGTATCCGCTCCCTTCTTGTCACAGACATCCAAGAAATCTTCATACACCGCTGGTAGCTGAGGCAATTCTGGATTCTGAACTGCTTCTAATGTGGATTCGCTTGGAACCTCCGTCTGAACTTCCTTTTCGGGGAAACTGATCTTTTTCATCTCCCAATCGATGATAGGATTGTGCTTCTGCAACCAGGGCAAACCTAAAATGATGGGAAAATGTGGAGAAGAAATAATTAGGAATGTCAACATCTCACGATGCTGCGGCTCAATATAGATCTCCAAAGGTCCTGTCTCATGATCCACTGGCCCCGAATTCAGTGGAGATCCATCTACCGTCTCCATCACAATAGGTGAACGTCTTTTCTGCATATCTATGCCATGATTTTGAGCAAATGCAGAATCCATGAACATCCCGTTGGCCCCAGAGTCGATCATGGCTGATGCAGTGATCCACTGGGAGTTAACCTTCAGTTTGATAGTTACAAAATAGTGGGATTCACGGCTCTCCTTCCTGGTAGGTGGAACTATGGATGATATTTACTGGATCTCATCTTTAGCATAATCAGTCTCTGAGATGAGAGACTCCTCATCGGAAGAATCAGGATCCATTATAGCCGCCACCATTTTTCTTGAACGGTTTGTGGGATGACTTGGACAGTTAATAAGAAAATGTTCCGCTTCCCCGCAGTACAGACATAGATTCTCTTTAAATCTCTGTTCTCTTCATTCTGCACTCGCTCGTCTCTGGATTGCATCTACTTGCATTGGCTCTAGTTCTGTATCTCGGACATTCCGGCTAGTCACTTCTTTAGTGACCGATGGCAGGGAGGAGTTATAAGAGTTAGTTGAACGATTCATGGAGGTCCACTTCTCTTGTCGTCGTTCAGACAGACGGGTGTCAACCCGGATGCAATGCTTGATGAAATCATCCAGATCCGAAGGGGTCTCTCCACGGGCAAGTTCGTCCTTTACTGCACTAGAAAGTCCTCTTTTAAAGAAAGATACTTTTGCTGCATTATTCCATTCAGTGTCAACGGCCCACCTCCTATACTCCATAGCATACTCTGCGACGGGGCGTTTGCCTTGTCGTAATGCCAGCAACGTTGATTCAGCAGTAGCTGCACGGTTTGGGTCATCAAACATCTGCTGCATCGCTCGAATAAACTCGTTCAGATTGTCTAAACGTGCGTCCCGAGTCTCAATCAGAGGATTAGCCCAAGCGATTGTTTTGTGGGTTAACAACATAATGATGCATAGCACCTTTGACCTATCAGTCGGAAACTGATTAGCATGTGTATCGAAGAACAGGTAACATTGATTCAAAAATCCACTAAATTTATCTCGATCACCGCCAAAACGAAAAGGTGGTAGCTTGGGGGGCGTGGCAGACGCTGAGGCGGAAGCTTGTCCTTCTTGCTGGGTAATTCGAGCAGTCAACATTTGTACTGCATTCTGCAGATCTTGGATAGCTTGTTGGTGGTTCTGGACATTATGATCGCTTTGTGCAATAAATGCGTCCATCCGTGCTTTTCCATTCACCTGTTCGGTGTGCAAACTGGACATTGCACCCTGCAGTTTTCTGACACGTGTTTCCAAAGTTTCTGCTCCAGTGGCCTCCATTTTTGAGAGGCTGAGTATTCTGTCACGTTACTGGCGATACAGGACTGGAAGTCAGTGGCCGGAGCAGAAGTGTGCAGGTGAGCGGACCAAGGAAGGACTTCTGGAAGTGCCGTATATGGCGGTGGTGGTTCACTATGTTGGCAGATGCCAGAGCCCGCCGAGCACGGGCCGGCCGAGATCACACACAGGCACCAAGTCCGTTTAGGTGAATAGAGTTGGAGGTAGGAACAGCAGGGTTTCCACAAGAGACAGGAAGATGTCAGCAGAACACCTTCCAGATCAGGAGCTCAGATAATGCTTCACTCAGTTAGACTGAGCACCACAATATACTCAGCAACAGGAAGCTGCACAGGCCCAGGTATATATAGCAGGTCCAATCAGTTTTAATCAGGGTGAGAACAATCAACAGGGCAGGTGATGATCTCTATCCAATCAGTCTCAATCAGGGAGGGAACAATCAGCAGGGCAGGTGATGATCTCTATCCCAGACGAAGTTCATATGGTTTCAGGCTGAAGTTATTCTAGTTCCGAAATAGCTCCACAGCAAGTGAACAGACCAGCAAGCCATGGCTCACAGGTTCAAATCCTAACAGGATTCTTCTTCCTGAGACCCAACATCTGGAGGTTCCACGTTTTGAGACTCCACTTCTTGAGACTCTATTTCTTGAGATGGTTCAGGAGCTGGTTCCTCTTGAACTATTCCTTCTGCGACAACTGGCTCAACTTGACGTTGGAGTGCTTCTTGCAGTTGGTAAAATTGAAGTACTGGAATGATCACAGCGTCCCTGATACAAGGCCAATCTGCAGGAAAATCTCCTAAGTCCGTGTGTATGACTTCACCTGGTTCCTCTTTGTCAATAACAGGTTCTTCTTCGCGAAGCTTTAACATATCTGGACATAGTTTTAGGTGGTCTCTTGATACAGTTGTGGTCGTCTTTCCTCCATCTTTGCTAATGGTACACGTTTTCCTGTTGTCAAACTTTGAATTTTGCACGACATATGGCTCTTTTTCCCATTGATCGTCTAGTTTGTGCATTCTTCTTTTTCTTTTCAGCACAATTTCTCCAGGTACAAAAGGTTCAGCTAGCGCACTTTTGTTGTAGTTTTCCTCTTGTTTTTCCCTTACTTTACTGAGACTATCTTCCACGCAGGCTTATACTCTCCTGTACTGTTCCTGTCGGTTCGTGTCCCAATCTTCAGTAGTAACATCAGCTTCTGGTTCTACAACACCAAGTTCCAAATCTCATGTAAGCAAGACCAGCTTTCCTGGTCTTGCTTACATGAGGTAGGCTGGAGTTCAATTGGTGGAACTCACAGGTATGTGATTGTACAGATCTACCAGGTCAAGTAGTAGGTCTGGCCACCAATTCCTCTCCTCAAGTGGCATTGTCTTCAGCAGATCAATGACTATGTGATTCATCTTTTCACAGAGACCATTTGTTTGGGGGTGGGACTGGGCTACACAAATACAATCGAGATAACGGCGGGGAAGACCCTGGTGGACCTATCTAGGTTTGCTCAAGATCAAACTTCCTACAGATCATTCATTCATCAAGCTGCCATAACTCAAGATCAGGGGCGGACATATCGCCGGTTCAGCCGGTGCAACTGCACAGGGGCCCAGAGGTGGAAGGGGGCCCCTGCAGGCAGGAGCGTACTGCCCACAGCGGCAGAGCATGCAGCCGCTACGGGGCCAGAGTCTAGATTGCGGGCGGGAGTGTAAGGGGCCCACACCAGTATTATGCAGCATCGGGCCCCTCTCACTTCCTGCTGTAATCACACCCAGAGCAGGGCAGAGAGCAGTGTGGAGTGAGGAGTTCACAAAGGAGGCGTGTCATGCAGGCTGAGACGCTGACCAATGAACGCTTTCCTCGCCAGACTGAGGAGAGTGCTCACTGGCTGCCGTCTCTGTGCTCCTGCATGGCGGGTCCCAATGGTGGTGAGTGCTCACCGGTTGTCAGGGGCCCGAGGCCACACTGCACACTGGGGACAGCAGTGGAGGAAGAGCAGGACTTACAGTGTGTACTGTATTCTGCTTCCTCCACTGTGCCATTCCCGGCAGGCTGCCATTTCTGAGAACAGGTCAGAGGAAGATGCTCACTGCAGGGGACATCTCCCAGAGAGGAGGTCGGGGGAGGGAGGCTCACTGCAGGGGACATCTCCCAGAGAGGAGTTCAGGGGAGGGGGGCTCACTGCAGGGGACATCTCCCAGAGAGGAGGTCAGGGGAAGAGGCTCACTGCATGGGACATCTCCCAGAGAGGAGGTCAGGGGAGGGGGCTCACTGCAGGGGACATCTTCCAGAGAGGAGTCAGGGGAGGGGGCTCACTGCAGGGGACATCTCCCAGAGAGGAGGTCAGGGGAAGAGGCTCACTGCATGGGACATCTCTCAGAGAGGAGGTCGGGGGAGGGGAGGTCAATGCAGGGGACATCTCCCAGAGAGGAGGTCAGGGAGGGGGCTCACTGCAGGGGACATCTCCAGAGAGGAGGTCAGGGGAAGAGGCTCACTGCAGGGGACATCTCCCAGAGAGGAGGTCAGGGGAGGGGGGCTCACTGCAGGGGACATCTCCCAGAGAGGAGGTCAGGGGAAGAGGCTCACTGCATGGGACATCCCAGAGAGGAGTCAGGGAAGAGGCTCACTGCACGGGACATCTCCCAGAGAGGAGGTCAGGGGAAGAGGCTCACTGCACAGGACATCTCCCAGAGAGGAGGTCAGGGGAGGGGGGCTCACTGCAGGGGACATCTCCCAGAGAGGAGGTCAGGGGAAGAGGCTCACTGCATGGGACATCTCCCAGAGAGGAGGTCAGGGGAGGGGGCTCACTGCAGGGGACATCTCCCAGAGAGGAGGTCAGGGGAGGAGGGCTCACTGCAGGGGACATCTCCCAGAGAGGAGGTCAGGGGAAGAGGCTCACTGCAGGGGACATCTCCCAGAGAGGAGGTCAGGGGAAGAGGTTCACTGCACAGGACATCTCCCAGAGAGGAGGTCAGGGGAAGAGGCTCACTGCAGGGGACATCTCCCAGAGAGGAGGTCAGGGGAGGGGGGCTCACTGCAGGGGACATCTCCCAGAGAGGAGGTCGGGGGAGGGAGGCTCACTGCAGGGGACATCTCCCAGAGAGGAGTTCAGGGAGGGGGGCTCACTGCAGAGGACATCTCCCAGAGAGGAGGTCAGGGAGAGGCTCACTGCAGGGACATTCCCAGAGAGGAGGTCAGGGAGGGGGGCTCACTGCAGGGGACATCTCCCAGAGAGGAGGTCAGGGAAGAGGCTCACTGCATGGGACATCTCCCAGAGAGGAGGTCAGGGGAAGAGGCTCACTGCACGGGACATCTCCCAGAGAGGAGGTCAGGGGAAGAGGCTCACTGCACAGGACATCTCCCAGAGAGGAGGTCAGGGGAGGGGGGCTCACTGCAGGGGACATCTCCCAGAGAGGAGGTCAGGGAAGAGGCTCACTGCATAGGACATCTCCCAGAGAGGAGGTCAGGGGAGGTGGGCTCACTGCAGGGGACATCTCCCAGAGAGGAGGTCAGGGGAGGAGGGCTCACTGCAGGGGACATCTCCCAGAGAGGAGGTCAGGGGAAGAGGCTCACTGCACGGGACATCTCCCAGAGAGGAGGTCAGGGGAAGAGGCTCACTGCACAGGACATCTCCAGAGAGGAGGTCAGGGGAAGAGGCTCACGGCAGGGGACATCCCCAGAGAGGAGGTTGGGGGGGAGGGGAGGTTCACTGCAGGGGACATCCCCAGAGAGGAGGTCAGGGAAGAGCTCACTGCAGGGGACATCTCCCAGAGAGGAGGTCAGGGGAGGGGGGCTCACTGCAGGGGACATCTCCAGAGAGGAGGTCGGGGAGGGGGGCTCACTGCAGGGGACATCTCCCAGAGAGGAGGTTGGGGGGAGGGGAGGCTCACTGCAGGGGACATCTCCCAGAGAGGAGGTCAGGGGAAGAGGCTCACTGCATGGGACATCTCCCAGAGAGGAGGTCAGGGGAGGGGGGCTCACTGCAGGGGACATCTCCCAGAGAGGAGGTCGAAGAGGGGAGGCTCACTGCAGGGGACATCTCCCAGAGAGGAGGTCAGGGGAAGAGCTCACTGCATGGGACATCTCAGAGAGGAGGTCAGGGAGGGGGGCTCACTGCAGGGGACATCTCCCAGAGAGGAGTCGGGGGGGGGAGGCTCACTGCAGGGGACATCTCCCAGAGAGGAGGTCAGGGGAAGAGGCTCACTGCATGGGACATCTCCAGAGAGGAGGTCAGGGGAGGGGGGCTCACTGCAGGGGACATCTCCCAGAGAGGAGGTCAGGGGAAGAGGCTCACTGCATAGGACATCTCCCAGAGTGGAGGTCGGGGGAGGGGGGCTCACTGCAGGGGACATCTCCCAGAGAGGAGGTCAGGGGAAGAGGCTCACTGCACTGGAGAGCTCTGCAGCAGCAGGGAGCTGATATCCTCTGTGCACTGTGTCCCCATCCCCCACAGTGGGCCCTGCACTATGTGGCCCGACCTCCATGGCTCAACTGAACAAAACACCTGAGGTTGTAGATTAGTGTGTTTGTATATATCCATATGTGTGTGTACAGTACATGTATGTGTGTGTGAAAGTATATGTGTGTGTATGTATGTACAGTATATGTGTGTATGTATATATGGTGTATGGCTATGTGCATGTATGTAAGTGTGTGTTTGTACATGTACATATTTGTGCGTACAGTATATGTATGTGTGTGTATCTGTGTATGTATGTACAGTATATGTGTGTATCCATGTATGTACAGTATATGTGTGTGTATCTGTTGTATGTTACAGTATATGTGTGTATGGTGTATGTATAGTATGTGTGTATGTATCTATGGTATGTGTGTATGTATGTACGCTATATCTGTGTATATGTATGTATGGTATATGTATGTATGTATGTACTGTATATATGTGTTTATCTGTGTGTATGTATCCTGTATGTATGTTATGTGTGTGTATGCATATACGGTATATGTATGGTATCTGTGTGTGTATGTATGGTATATGTGTGTATGCACAGTATATGTATGTGTATCTGTGTGTGTATGTACGGTGTATGTATGTATCTGTGGTATGTGTATGTGTGTGTATGTACGATATATCTGTGTGTATGGTGTATGTATGTACTGTATAAAAGTGTTTGTGTGTATGTATGGTGTATGTATGTTGTGTGTATGCATGTACGGTATATGCATGTGTATCTGTGTGTTTTATGTACGGTATATGTGTGTATGTATGGTGTGTGTATGTGTATGCATGTACGGTATATGTATGTGTGTGGCCCAGCTATGTCAGGCACACATAAATCCAGGAGAATGCACAGGAAGGTAACCGCAACGCTTGATATGCATTCACTTCACTCACACTTTTAGACACACCCATCAGGGGTATAAAAGGGAGTGACAGTAGCAAAGTGAGAGATTAGTCAGTCAGACCACCTAGGAGGGAGAGGAGTTCAGTCAAGCTCAGTCTGTTTCCTGTCTGATGACAGTGCGTTCAGTCTCAGTCCAGTCTGGACTTGGAGGATACTGAGAGCTATTCGTGAGCTCTAGAAGAAAGCTGACTTTTCCATCGAAAGCTACAAGTGCTTATGTTAAGAGCGGGAAGCAGGGCGAAGGGCGCAGTGGAGAAGACAGAGAGAAGTGCTTCAGGTATTGGTTACCGCACTAAATCACCGGACACCGGGGTCCGAAGCGTTGCTAGGTTTCAAGCATAGTACCAAGATACCCGGAGGCTATCTGGACTACAGGTCGCAGAGAGCAGCCCAAAGCGCTGATACGTAACCGGAGTCAGGGGAGAACAGGGACTTTGAGCAGGGCCCTGCAAAAGTAAGGACTTAGTTCTCTCAACATCTGAGAATCAGAGACATAGAAGGCTTACCACAATGTCAGCCGGGCTTGGCAGCTATTGAGAATGCTGTAGATTGCAGAGTTAACTTCGCTTTCATGCAAGTTTGGACCAGAGATATATATGAAGTAAAGGAGGCCTCTAACCTGCTCAGCGGTTACCCCGAATGTGCATTCTCCACCCCGCCCAGCTCCCCGGGACCTGCTTGAACCATCTACCAGTAAAGGTATGAAAGAAGCTGCATTGTGTGTGATGAATTCTTAACTACACCTGCATCATTCCATAGACTTCCAGGGACCAGTCTCACCTGTGGGAGACTTACCACCCAGCTGCCCCATAACATCCCCTGTGAAGATCCTTATAGCAGCGCTGGTCCAATTGATCAGATACCACAGGTGGCGTCACGAACTACCTATCCTAATAATCCCCTGTAAATATCCCCTTTTGCATGACCGCCAGGGCCACGGACCGGTCCGCTGCCAGTGACATCTCCATAGAAATCAATGGGCTCGGCTCCGAGTACCCCATAGCCCTGGTATCCACACATGTGGTGCGAGTCATATGTACGATGTATGTTGTGATCCAGAAGATCATGGATAACTGGCTGATTACTGGGGATTCATCTACTGGGCCTCCAGCTCTATTTATTATCTTTTAGAGCTGCTGAGTGCTGCACTCGGCTATTTCCATCAGTTCATAGACAATGAATAGAGCAGATTCCCAGATGATACAGGCACAGAATACTGTATAATGTAATATATACATGTTCGGGCCCAGCAGTTATCACGTAACCACGAGGAGGCGCTCTGCACATTGCTGTCATGTGTCAGCCACGTCTGTGTGTTCTAGTCACTGACAGCCAACACTAGTTGTCACTTGGCTGCATTAAAGCACTCATCTTATGATATGAGAAGAAAATTTAATCGTAGTTTATCCAAAAAAACGTTCGGTCACACTAGACCTTCGTCAGAACTACATAAATGAAACAACAAAATTTTTCAGAACATCCTGAATGTGTACTGTAACATTAAGGTACTGGCAATTAATATATAATAACCAAAGATATACATAGATATGCAGTAAATCAAAAGTTACATGACATAATGTAGTAGGTGCAGTGAGTACCTGCACAGTACAACGCCAATCCCAGTGACTCATGGGATTGGCGTTGTTACTGTGCAGGTACTCACTGCACCTACTATCATTACTTTGACCCATCCACTATATTACCACATTATGTCATGTAACTTTTGATTTACTGCATATCTATGTATATACTTTGGTTATTATATATTAATTGCCAGTACCTTAATGTTACAGTACACATTCAGGATGTTCTGAATAATTTGTTGTTTCATTTATGTAGTTACTGACGAAGGTCTAGTGTGACCGAAACGTTTTTTTTGGAAAATACGATTAAATTTTTCTTCCATATCATAAGAGAGTGCTTAGTCTTTTTCAATATACATTCTCAGTGTGGGAACTAGACTTGAAGCACCACCTATTCTAAGTTGTGCTCACGATTGTTCTTCTCTTGGCTGCAAGTCTGACTGCGCTGGAGCCAGCAGAACGAATGCTAAGGATAATATATAATTTACACACACGTTATATATCTCCATCTCAATGAAAAAATATAAATAACGTTATATACTCGTGTATAAGCCGAGATTTTCAGCACCTTTTTGGTGCTGAAAATGCCCCCTCGGCTTATACAAGAGTCATTGGGGTGCCGCGGCAGGAGCCGGTGGCTGGGACATCATACTACACCCTCCCCGTGCCATCGCTGAACGTCCCCTACAATCCTGCGTTGTACCCGGCTTCCTACAGCTCTCCTGTGCTGAGCGGTGACGTAATACCGCTCATTAAGGTCATGTAAACATGGACGCGACGCACTCCCATAGGCGTGGCGTCCATATTCAGGAAGGGAGGAGCACAGCGGAGGATGGCGCAGGGGGGGGCACAGAGGAGAATGGGGGAGCACAGAGTGGATGGGGGAGCAAGGAGCAGGACGGGGGCAGCACAGAGCAGGACGGCAGTTTATACACCCGGTTATACTCGAGTCAATAAGTTTTTCCCAGTTTTTTTGGGGCAAAATTAGGGGGGTCGGCTATACATGAGTATATATGTAAATATATTTTTATTAGAGGTGTGGGGCCCAATAGAACTTTTGCTATGGGGCCTTGTGATTGCTATATACGCCCTGCTTGCAGGGCAGTAATATTGAGGGCAATCTGCCTCGTTTCTCGGAGTCCGAGGCTCCAGGGGTCCCATTGCCAGATTGTACTATTATAAGAAACGTAGAGGCAGGAGGGGGCCCTGACATATTTCTTGCACAGGGGCCCAAAGCGGTCAGGGTCCGCCCTGCTCAAGATTGAGTCAAGGCCGTTAAAAAATAGAAAAAAGAAAAAATGACCTTAGGTTAGCTCTTTGTATTTTCACTGAGTTCTGTTGTGTATTTTTTACATCTTTTAAGCACAACTTTTTATGCTGCGGCTTTGTCTCCCCTTGGTATGTCAAGTTTTAAATAAAACTACTTTGTTTTGGAAATTTCCTGTTAATTAGCTTTGAAAAAACTTAATTGATTACGTATGTGTGGATTGCATACAATTTTATTGCATTTCTGATGTGGAAACATAATAAAACCACTGATGTTTTTTATATCTGCTGATTTTTCTCATCAAGTCCATGGAGTAATGTTTGCAAATAAAACATTATTTACCGCAATAAAAATTGAAATTCTGTGGATTTCAAAATCAAAGCGCAGGTGAGTTTTCACAGCGAAAAAAAAGCACAGTGGGCTTGAAATTTATATAAAATTTCATATACATTGCTAGAACTATAAGGCCTCTTTCACACATCCGTTTTGCGCCTGACGGCGCGCCTCCGGCCTTTTTTTTGTCAAACCGCATCCGGCGAAATGTAATGCCGTATCCGTTTTTTTTTC
>JARQOD010000001.1:913934913-913971423 GCA_033576555.1 Oophaga sylvatica | reverse complement strand
AAAAAAATTTCTGTCCTTTGGACAACGATCAGCGATACCCGGCAGGGGGTCCGGTCGCTGATCAATGTCACACACAGCGATATCGCAGGGGAGATCGCTGTTGCATCACAAAACTAGTGACTCAGCAGCGATCTCGCTAGCAAGATCGCTGTGTGTGACGGGGCTTAAGACATAAGTGTGTGAATACGAATGCTAAAATGTGCATATATAACATGATCATAGATATAGACCAAAAAAACTATAATGTAAAAATATGACACAAAAGTCAACAGGATGATTAATCATACTAAGACGTATGTGTGTGAATACGAATATGAAGATATGCATATAACATGATCGTAGATGTAGACCAAAAAATAATGTAGATATACAAAACCCTAAAATTAATCTATCGATACTAAAATATAGTTGATACAGTATAAGAATATCATAGAAATGCGATTAATTCCCAAATTCCCATACTGCAGATTCCCGAGCAGGACAAATATATATATGCACCTGAAAACTGCAACAATAGGAAAAGGTAAGTAAAAGGCTAAAACCAATATAAAAAAAAAATTATATAAAATATATAATAAAAACAACACTGTTCCATAGGACAGGAAAAAAATTGGAAAAATGGGATGAAACTAAGATTCTCATTGAGACCCTTGGGGACAGATAGTATTAAAGGTCCAAATCCATCTAGTCTCAAGTTTGGCCAATTGATTACTGATATTGCCAACCCTCTTATGTGGCATCACCATATCAAAACACCCTCACTTTAAACTGTGTAGCATCGAAGTTGTGGTATTTTTTTTAATTGTCTAGGGATCGTTTTGAATGTAGTCTCATCTGTCACTTTTCTTGCTGCCAGGATATCATTGATGTTCTCCTACGCTTGTAATTTTAATTGTCTTGCAATGAGACCAACATAGACTAATGGACAGGGGCAGGTGTCATGGTAGACTATTGCCTTGGTCATGCATGTGATGGCGTGTGTGATGTTATATACCCTAGACCCATCAGCATTACTGAAGGTCTGGGTCCGCATAATATTCGGACATGAGACGCATTTGCCACATGGTTCACAGCGTCAAGTAGGCTTAGAATGTTCAAGAAACATCGTGGGTTCATGAATATAATATAATCTGTCACCTAAATTTGGAGATCTTCGAAATGTGATGTTTGGAATTTTGCCTAGATATTTAGACAAAATAGGATCAGCCAATAAAATAGGTCAAAAGTCTTGTAAACTTTTGTGCATCAAGTCAGTCTGGCCGTAATACTGTGTGTAACGAATGGAAGCGGAGGCAGAGGTGGTGAAGTTCACATTCGTTTTTATTTTTTAATGTGGAACCTTGAGACCGCGATCCGGGGGGCTACGAAGGGGGCGTAACTAGTGAGCCCCGGGTACCCGTAGTAAGGCCCCTCGAACAGGACCAGAATGGAATACCCGGAGGACACAGGTGCTACCTCCAGTTAGACCCCGACACGTGGCAGCTGTCCCAGGGACCAAAAGGGTAACAGGTATTTACAGAGTCCGTGGAGGGTTCTTGACGGAGAAGGGTAAGGTCCTGGTCCAGAACGGATGGTAGAAGGCTGGCTCCAGTGACCTTGTCACGGTCCACAGGTACGGATGGCTGATGGCGGGACGGGATGACACTTGCGCCAGTAATAGCCGAGATTGTCCAGGTTAGCCAGATACGGGTTAGCAATGATCTGAGGAGACAAACAGTATCAGCGAAGCACAGAGACTGCAGACGCAGCGCAGACAGATCAGGAACAGAACCGGATGTAGCAATGATAGAACACGTTGCTCCGGCACTCCCCTAATGATGGAGTGACCAGATATAGTACTGAGTGCGCAGCCATTGGTTAATTAGCTATTTCAAAAAATGCACGCTGCCCCTTTAAGAGAGACGGTGGGCGCGGCCTCGCGTCCTAAGCAGACTATCTGGAGGCCTGCCAGCAGCGTGCCAGGAAGTGGAGGAGGACACAGGACGCCGAGGAGCAGATGGGACAGGAGACCCCAGCCCGCGCGCAGACTGCTGCAGAGGGACAGCTACTAGAGGAACAGGTGAGTGAGCAGAACGGAGTGCAGAGCCAGCGCTGGGACCGAGTGTAACACTGTGTAATAAGTCGTACTTGATTGCTGGATGCGAATAGTTTAGTCTCATGCAATAACTGATGGCGTGATGCATGTCAGGCTCTATTATAGGCCCTCTTGACAGAACGGTGGCTATAACCCCTATTATAGAATCTATGTTTGAGGTCAAGGGCTTGTTGTTCAAAGTCGTTGGCATTCGAACAGATTCTACGAAGGTGGAGGAACTGACCAGTTGGAATGGATCTAATCATAGCGTGAGGGTGCGATGAAGGTGGATTTAACAAGACATTAACTGACGCGGTCTTCCGATTGAGATCAGTTTGAAGGCAATTGTTAGCATCTCTCGTCACCAGTACATCTAATAACGCAATAGAGTTCTTATCCCAATGATAGGTGAGAACTTGGATTGTGTAAGGATTTTGGTTCAGAGATAACATAAAAGAATGAAATGATTCAATTTGGCCCAGTCAGATCAGAAATATGTTATCAATGTACTGCGTCCAAAAGGGGATGCGGTCCAAGCCCTTCCATCATCGTGCCTTGGAGCTGCAGAAAGAAGGATGCCTTAAACAAAATGAAATTATAAGATAAGGAAAACTGTAATAGTTGGGTGAGAAAATTTGTAAACCTGTTAGAATGTGAAGATGATCGTAGAAAATATTGGGCTGCCTGTACACCATCCATGTGACTTATATTGGTGTACAGGGACTTATATCACAGGTGAGCAAAACAGCATCATCATCTTTGTGAAGGCCATCTACCTTTTTTAGCAAATCCCAAGTGTCTTTTGTGTATGATGGTAGCAGTTCAACGAACGGCTGTAATTCGACATTGATGAATTTATTTACCTTTTCAAGGTAGTTTCCCTGACCGGAAATAATGGACCTGCCTTGTGGTGGTGTGATGCTCTTGTGTATTATTGGTACAAGATATAGTGTAGGAATAATGGGTTCACACACAGTAAGTGCTATTTGTAATTCCTTAGTGATGATGTAATTTTCTCTTGATGTTTGTAAGATTGAAGATAGTTCAGCCTGAAATTTAGAAAGAGGATTATATGTTAATTTGAGATAACACTTTTTATCCCGTAATTGCCTAAAAGCCTTTGTCTCATATATAGCTTTCGGCCACATGACTATATTCCCCCCTTGTCCACTGGTTTAAAAACCACATCTGTGAGGGATTTAGCCATTTTAGTCCCCATCTTTCATCCTAGTTTAGATTGTTCAATGTAAGGCAACAGGGAATTTTTTCAAACTCACCACTCATAAGTTGAACAAAAAGATCAATGTTAGACCAAGAGGACAGGGAGGAGAGTGATTTTTTTAAGATCTAGGCCTGATGGATAATGGGATTTTACCTCCTGGTTGGGTATTATGTTTTTGAGCTAGACATTCCAAAGTAGTGTCTGCTAATGATTCCAGCCAATTTTGGTTTCAAAAAGTCAAACGTTGCTCCTTCCATCCCGTGTCCTACAGTGCGCCCAAACAGTAGTTTTCCCTCTCATATGGTGTATCAGCGTACTCAGGAGAAATTGCACAACAATTTGTGGCGTCCACTTTCTCCTGTTACCCTTGTTAAAATAAAAAAAATTTGGAGATAAAAAACTATTTTGTTTAAAAAAATGTGATTGTTTATTTTCATGGCTCAATGTTATATATTTCTGTGAAGAACCTAGGAGTTCAAGGTGATCACCACACATCTAGATAAGTTCCTTGATGAGTCTAGTTTCCAAAAATGGTTTCACTTTTGGGGGGGTTTCCACTGTTTAGGCACATCACATCTTGTAACCCTTATAACTTCATAACAATAAAAAAAAGTATGTTTCAAAAATTGTGCAGATGTAAAATAGGCATGTGTTTATTAACTATTTTGTGTTACATAACTTTGGTTTAAGGATATAAAAATTAAGAGTTTGAAAATTGCTAGATTTTCACCAAATTTCTGATTTTTTTTCACAAATAAGCAAAAGCCATATTGAACAAATTTTACCACTATCATGAAGTACAATATGTCACAAAGAAAACTTTCTCAGAATCAGTGGGATCCGTTGAAGTGTTCCAGAGTTAATACCTCATAAAGTGACACTGGTCAGTATTGTAAAATTTGGCCTGGTCATGACAGTGAAAACAGGATGGGGATGAAAGAGTTAATGCAAAGATGAATATGGCGCAAACGAAAGCAAACATTTGTGTAGCCTAGCTGCGCTTGGAATCACATTTCCCAGGAGGATGCACCAAAGGTAACACCCACAAGAGACCTGATATTCATTCACACAGCTTCACCAATCCCTAGAGCCACCAGAGGGAGCCCTTTCAGAGTATATAGGATGGTGAAGACACTGAGTTTGATCTTAGTTTTGCTTAGTCTCCTCAGAGAGAGCAGACAGTCTACGCCTAGACTAGAGCAGAGTTCAGTGTAGTTGGTGATTCTACACGGAAGTGAGAAGTTGTTAGTTCCTTTAGAGAGTGAAGAGTTAGCTCTAGAAGTGTGCACAGATCAGTGAGTCTGCAAAGCCAGGTGCAGGTCAGACGGAGAATCCTGATAGCTGCTTCAGAAAGAGCTTAGAAAGAAGGAAGGAAAGGGAACAGCAGTTGTGAAAGAACCTGAAGACTGCAACTTTGAGCTTAGTTCAATGTGTGGAGGCTAGTACAAGTGGAGAAAGATAGCCACTTCAGCTTGGTCAGAACTGAGTCAACTGAGTGCAGTTCAGGGAGTAAGCGTGCTGACGCTTTGAGAGCGGTGAAGAGGAGAGAAGAATCAGCCATCTACTGCTAGTGTGCGTATGTTAAAGGTCGGAGTAGGACGAAAGGCGAGTGGAAGAGAAGAAGAGAGTAACGGAGGTTGAAGCAGCATTGATAGCTTACCTCTACTCTGAATACCGGACACCGGGTCCGAGCTTGCTAGAATCTACACGACTAGTAGGAGATACCGGAGACCCTGCTAGACTACAGGTCGCAGGGGCCCAGGAGTGCTAATACGTAACCGGGGTCAGGAAGACGGGGGTCTAGCAGGACGCTGCATACAGAGACACTGTTCTATCCAAGAGAAGGCTCCACCACAAAGTCAGCCGGGCGTATACATGAAGACAGTTAGACTACGTTTCATACAGGTCAGAAACTCACACTATAGTAGTAAGGAGGCCCTACACCTACTCAGTGGGAATACTGGACGTGCATCCTCCACCTTGCCAGCATCCCGGGACGTGCCTGCAACTACATCAGTAAAGGTACAGAAAGAGACTTTCGTGTGTGTGTCTGCATTATTGCTCCTGCGGCTGAAAGCCCCCTTCTCCATCCTGCACCCCTACACCGCCATCTACCCTGAGGGACCCAGTCTTGCCTGTGGAAGACTTAACACCTTGCTGCCCAGTAACAACCCCTCAGCAGATCTACACAGCAGCGCTGGTCACCCTGACCAGGCACCACAGGTGGCGTCACGAACATTTCTACAAACCTTTAATCCCCTGTAAATATCCCCCTTTTCAGTGAGCGCCCAGGGCCACGGACCGAGCTGTGCTACCCGTGACATCCCCCATAGAAGTGAACGGGCTCGGTGCCGAGTACCCCACAGGCCCTGGCGGGCGACTCACATTCAGCAAAAAACTGGCTCAATTGCAATAATAAATTGTACGTTGTGTTTTTTTTTTTGCTTTTGAGGAACTGTATTATTGAGCATTGTTCTGATGCCTGTTCACTTCCATTCTACAGAGCACTCCGTTATCTTAGGCTACTTTCACACATCAGTTTTTGTCATCCAGCAAGATCCGTCCAATATGTAAAAAAACAGATCCGGCTGAGATGGTGAAAAAACTGGTGCAACGGATCCGTTTTTTAGTCGGATCCGGCCTTTTGAACCTGAAAATGCCGTCTTTGCGTGGAGAGAGAGATCTGGGCATCTTCAGAGCTGAGAAACGGAATGCGGTGGCCGGATCAGGTGAAAGACTGATCCGGTGGCCGAATTCTCACATTGACTTTCATTGTAACCCAGAGCCGGTTGCGCCGCATTCGCTGCTGTACGTTTTTTTTTACCGGACACAAAAAACGTTACAGCATGCGTTGTGTCCGGCAGCCAGAAACCAAATTTTAGACAGATCCGGCAAAAAACGGACAAATCGCAAGCACATGCGGTGCGATCCGGCGCTAATGCAACTCAATAAAGAAAAAACGAATCCGGCGGAAAAAAAAACGGATCCGTTTTTTGCAAAACATGCCGGATCCCACCGGACAGCAAAAACCTGATGTGTGAAAGAGGCGTTAGTGGTAATGGAGTTAAATATAATGAAATTAGTTATGCTCATCAAATCTTGCTCAAGTGCTGGCTGCAATGGTAATTTCATGGCTACAGAGCATGTGACTGCTGCAGACAATCACTGGGCTCAGCATTTCCAGAAGTTTACATCGGGGCTTAAAAAATCACACATGGACTTTAATAAAATAAATGTTCTATTGTTCGACACCCTTGTCTTAATGATGAATCCCATTGTTTTCTAACAAGTAAGTTCCTCTGGACATGGCAATGCTGCACTTACAGGTTGTTTCATCTTGAATCCTGATTGATTAACAATTTGGACTAGTGACATTAGTGCAGAGCCAAGTCTGCCATGCTGCTCTTCCAGCCAGCTTCAGAATAGTACTTGCAAACTCTATATGGAAAAACTTGTAAGCGCTGAGCATCTTGCCTAGGAGACAGCACATCACTGACAGACTGCAGCGGTGACTGATTTCCTAAGAAAAGCAGTAACCAATAAAATATTAAAAATTCTCCTTTCTTTAAAATAAAGAGGTTTCTTAATAACAGGTAAATTGCAAAGTTGCTGGTTTTAACAATCGCTTTGTAATTTTACTTATTTATGATGTTGACCCCTTTTAATAGGGAAAGGAACAAGCTAAGCTTGGACCCCTTTATTCAAACACCCTTTTGCAGCCGCAAGAGATATCCTTACTTGTACTCTATTAATGGTTCTTGCAGAGAAATGCTGGAAATATGTAACCTCCCTCAGCTTTGCATGGTATTTGAGAGAAGTTTTCTACTAATTTCAATATCAGTATTATATTAGTGACCTGTTTATGATCTATCATGATCATTAAAATGACTTCATGAGAATTATTTGGTTTACTAACTTCAATGCAAGCCATTCTTTATCATATCCGTACTTCTTCGCTTGCAATGTTAGACAATTTATAGTGTTATTTCCTTTTTCTACTTTTGTTGAGTTCCACACACTTTAAACCGTCATGTGCAACTCATTTTCTGTTTCATATATATAGACACAAATAAAACTGATTTATTCCTGTAAGCCTGTTTAACAGGCTCAACAAATAAATTAACTCACACATAAGTCAGATTTACATCTTCCATTCCTCAGCCAACTACAGTTTGGACCAGTTCCTGAAAACTTCAGGTATCATAGTGATCTCCAAATTCTTAATGCAACACATCAACTCCTGGATTGTATTGTTGAATTCACATAACAGATTTGTGAAAATGCTTTCAACAGCATTAACTGAGTAAGTTACTGAATAAGTAATGTCAAGGAATGGAAGTGAATACAGTCCTAAATAAACAACCCCATGAAGTCAGCATTGGTTGGAATTTGAATGTCTTTTCCAAGGTCACTCTCATCACACACAAAAAAAATATTGGTGGTGGTCATACAAATCAGATTCCTGTTGGCCAGGCATAAATGTTTTCTGAGTAGGAAGAGATGAGTACGCCAATGCATTCCTTCTACTTATGCTTTTTATGAGTGTCTGAAATTGTTGATTTGGCTTTCTCAAAATTGCTGCTATCTTTAGGGTATGTGCTTAGGGTGCTTAGTTAACATAGTTTGATCAAAAAAACCTAAAACCCATGACACCACTTCAAAGTGACCCTATTTGGGACTGAAACCTGGCTAATGGATAATCAGCCATTTGGAACTATATGAATGTAATATCTAGCTCAAGGAAAAGGGAGGACACAACCCTATTAACACAAAGTGCAAAAAAACTGTTATAAGTTATAAACATATTCCAGTTCATCTTTTTAGGATTTTGTTTCAGTTTTTTTGCACTTTATGCAAATAAGGGTGTGGCTTCCCCTTTCCTTGAACTGGGCATTACATTCATATAGTTTCTCATGGCTAGGTGTCCCTTAGTTGAGGTCTCAGTCCTTTTCAGCCCTTATTCACATTACGTCACTTGACATATGGTAAGGTTCTAATAACAGAGGTTAGGACCATCCCAAATAGGGTCACCTCTCCTGTATAATGGCTTTACCCTCCCAGCTCAGGCAGCAGGATGCTGCCTGAGTATTCAAGCAATTGGTGTTTCACTGCTACTACACTGTACCACCACTATAAACTCAACTACTGCTACACTGTAGACAACAACTCTGTTATTCCAGATATTGTTGTCTCGGCAGTCACCCCTACTACAACTCTGGTATTTCAGTTATAATTGTTCCTGCACTGCAACAGCCACTGTTGATACAACCTTGCTATTCCAGACAGCACTATTCCAACTTTGCTACATCAGACATCGCTGTTCCAGTTCTAGTACACCAGTTTGAGATGTCCTTTTCAGCTCCTTACAATTTTAATACCACTTAACCCCATATCTCCCATTGCAAAACACAAAGCCAGCAACTCCTGTGCACCAGACTGAAGCTCTTACATTTGAGCTATTCAGTTCTCTGGACAGTTCCTTGCTAATCCAGATACCAGTACCCTGTATTGTTCCTGAGTGGCTCCACCCTGTGGTTTTCTGATTCAGCACCCTATATAAACCTGGCATGACATCTCCTTCATTGTGATATTTTAGAGCTCCCAGCCTCTAGTCTAGCCCTCTCACCTGCTGCTGTTCCATACCATACTGCTATGGACTATGCAACCTGTTAATCCTCTAATACCGTACTTTCTTTCCTGTGTACCAACCTCTGGCTTCCTTTGACTATGCTTCCAGCCTCTGTTCCCCCTAGTGGTTACAATAGTAAAAACTCCAATCCAGACCAGATCAGAACACCCGTGCTATTATACCAGAGCCGCCCTCTGAGAGCTTATTTGCTTCACCTTTACTTTTTTCACAAGATGAATACAGCAACTTCAACTACAACAAGCATGATAATGTGTTGAAGCACTCTTCATCCTTGCACACTCCAGGATTCATCAGGCTTATCTTGCTTGTAGGGATTTGTGAAAAAGGACATCCTATTGTGGACCTTGAGATGTGTAGACAAGTGAAGGACATTAGTCTGGCTGTGAAATTATCTAACAATGAAGTTGTTTAACAACAACAAGAAGAAGGTGGGCAATTTGTCTTTAGCCAAGATAAGCCAAAACAACAGACTCAAGGTTAGGGTTTATGAACCACATTCAAAGGCACACCGTCTGTCTAGTGGGATATGACATGTTTCTGATTTTTAGTTATTATTATTATTATACATTTTTATAGCGCCATTTATTCCATGGCGCTTTACATGTGTAAAGGGGCAAATATAGACAAGTACAGTAATCATGAGCAATACAAGGCACACACAAGTACAGAAGGAGAGAGGACACTGTCCGCAAGGGCGCACAATCTACAGGGATGGGTGAGGATACACTAGGAGAGGGTAGAGCTGGTCATGCGGCGGTTCAGTAGACTGATGATCACTGCAGGTTGTAGGCTTGTCGGAAGAGGTCTTCAGGTTCTTTTTGAAGGTTTCCATGGTAGGCGCAAGTCTGAAGTTACATAATTACAGTTACATAATTACTAGTTACATAATTATCAGGTGTTGTCTGGTTATATTGGCTCTCACAATCATATGTTCTTGATCAATGTTGCCCTGTAAACATTACAGAGCAAACAGGGCAGTCTGCAACCAATAGATACTATGGCACTCTGTTGGCTTCTTCAGGAGATATTCAGATCACTGGTAGTCTGTTTGGCTATGCAAGCTTGTAGAAAGGGAAAATCACTGTGAGCAAATGTCAAAAGGACTGCAACAATTTATTTCTAATGTAAGGGCAATGAACTAGTAAAGATGTATATCTTTGTACCGTGTTAGCCAGTAGATAGAAGAATATTTAGAGTTGAGAGTCCTCAGTGGTTGATACCTTTTAATGGCTAACTGAAAAGATGGTAACAAATTGCAAGCTTTCGAGACTACTCAGGTCTCTTCATCAGGCATAGACGTTGTATTAGTCTATGCCTGATGAAGAGACCTGAGTAGTCTCGAAAGCTTGCAATTTGTTACCATCTTTCAGTTAGCCATTAAAAGGTATCAACCACTGAGGACTCTCAACTCTAAATATTCTTCAGGGCAATGAACTGTAATCAAGATCCATGTTTTTCAGTGTTTTAATGCCAAGACTCAGTCAAGTCAAAGAAATGATTTCAGAAAAGGTACAAGGCTAACAGTGCTCAGCATAGAGTATACCTTCTTTGAAAAGTAAGATTTTAATCAATATTCACTGAATATAAGAACAATTTCCAAAATCTTGACAACACTGAATTTCAAATGACATTTTTTAACCAATAACATGAAAGTGAGGTTAATAATATAACTTTCATTTTGTTCTTATTAGTGTTTAGTTCCTCCAGGTGTCTACATAAAACTGGTAGCATTAGGTCGGTACCTGCAGATCTTTCGGGTGGTACAGGTAGTCCAACTCCTCTGAGAAGACATATACATATGTGCCATGCTTTTCTATGTCTCCCAACACAATCTCAATAGCATGAAGCAAATATCATGGACAGTTATAACACAAGGAAAGACGTAAAAGGGTATTAACCCATAACCCTACAAAATGAGCTACTTGTGTGTATCTTTCTGGCCAAATTGTTAGAAGCAGAGTCTACAAGACAAGCATTAGGGTCTTCCACTCGCAGAGAAGTACTGTCTGGCTTGATTGGGATTTACAAGAATGTTCCAGAATCGGAAGGGCCATCAATACTGCCCGATTTTCTTCACAGATGAGAGCAGGTTCTAACTGAGCTCTTTTGACAGACATTAAAGAGTCTGGAGTTGCCATGTGAGCATTAAGCTGCCTTTGTCAGACCTTACAGTGGGTTCTGAGTCTTCCCGATGCAAGATCAATACCCTTCTCGTGGTCAGATGTCACACACGTGGATCGTTGACCCACTGTACAATGAGTTGGGCTTACCAAGGAGGGTTGTGGCTAATTGACTGCTTGGTTTTTGCTTGAGCTCCTGATGGTGGAGTTAGGCTTGCGCTGCAGGTAGCTGCCAAGTACCACTCTTGGGCAGTCCCAGGTCCGGCAGCAGCTGAATCCAAGGGTCAGGATTGCACTCACGGACATGAACTCTGAGTCACTGATAGGACAAGATTCAAAATCATAGGGAGACTAGATATTGAAACCTGTTCAGACGGTACAGATTCTGGAACACTAATTAGGATGGACACTGGTGCAGTTTCAGACTGTACGGATCCTGGAACACTTCACAGCATATACACTGGTGCAGGTTCAGACAATGTGGAACCTGGAACACTTGACAGGATGGACACTGGTGCAGGTTCAGACAATGTGGAACCTGGAACACTTGACAGGATGGACACTGGTGCAGGTTCAGACAATGTGGAACCTGGAACACTTGACAGGATGGACACTGGTGCAGGTTTAGACACTGTGGATTCTGGAACACTTGACAGGATGGACAATGGTGCAGGTTTAGACACTGTGGATTCTGGAACACTTGACAGGATGGACACTGGTGCAGGTTCAGACAATGTGGAACCTGGAACACTTGACAGGATGGACACTGGTGCAGGTTTAGACACTGCGGATTCTGGAACACTTGACAGGATGGATACTGGTGCAGGTTCAGACAATGTGGAACCTGGAACACTTGACACGATGGACACTGGTGCAGGTTCAGACAATGTGGAACCTGGAACACTTGACAGGATGGACACTGGTGCAGGTTTAGACACTGCGGATTCTGGAACACTTGACAGGATGGACAATGGTGCAGGTTTAGACACTGTGGATTCTGGAACACATAACAGGATGGACACTAGTGCAGGTTCAGTCAACACAGGTTTTAGGAGCTGGTTCTAGATCAGACAACACTGGTTTCAGGAATAGGTTTTGGTTCAGACAACACAGGGTTCAGGAACAGGTTCTAGTTCAGATAAGGGTTTTCAGGAACAGGTTCAGGTTCAGACAACACGGGACTCAAGGACAGGGACTTGGCAACATACTAGTTGCACACACACTAAGTAGGGAAACTACAGAGGTTGCTCAGGTATCTCCCTACTGGGAAAGGTTCCTTAAATACGTGATGCATCCAAGCTTTTGCTGGGGGCATTTCCAAAGTGCGCACGCTGCCCCTTAAATAATCAGGGTGTGTGCATGCCCTAGGCGCATTGCCAGGAGGTATGCACAGGTCCAGGGAAGCGGGAAGCCACAGCAGGAAATGAGGATACTGCTGCGCGGCCAGGGCAGTGAGTATGTTGGCATCACTGCCGAGAGGAGGGAGAGGGAGCACACAGTGACACCGGCATTGGCGTTACATCATAGTGTGTATGCAGTTCTTGGATGATGAAGGTATTGATGCAATTCACCTACTCTTACTTTTCCCAGACCTGAATCCAAGTGAGAAGCCATATGTATCAGTGCATCTGACATTGCCAAGAAGCATCACTCACTATCCAGGAGGTTGTTGATTGCCTAATTTACGAGGACATCAGTACCATCTGCCATCTTCAGGAGCATGTTGTTGGGAGTGCATACAAAATTGTGGAGGCCATACAATCTACAGTCTCATTATTAGTTCTGTGATGATGTTCAAGCTAATTAGATTCTAGTATGCGGTAATTTAAACTTTTTACTCTGATTTTCAGTGTGATTTGGAGCTCTATTGACCATAGAGATTTCATTTCGTTTGCATCTAATTACTCAATTTTTCTATCAGTACACATTTTTTACTTCAATCTCTCATTTTGGTCGGTGTCACACTTGCGTGTGTGATGCGAGCAACTCACACGAGTCTATCGCATCAACACCCGGCACTGCCGCCGGCACTCGGACCGAAGCGTGCGGCTACATGTATTTCTATGCAGCCACACACGCTGGTCCGAGTGCCGGCGGCATTGCCGTGTGTGATGCGAGAGACTCGTGTGAGTTTCTCGCATCACACACGCAAGTGTGACACGGGCCTTATTGATATAAAGTTAAGTGTTCTCTAAAGGTATGCCACACTAAACAATATCGCTAACGGATCGCTAAAAACGTCACTATTTAGCGATCCCCTTAGCGATATTGTTCAGTGCGGCAGCTTCCAGCGACGAGCTTCCTGCTGTGATCTCGCTCGTCGCTGGAATCGCTCCGGACCCTATTTCATCGCTGGCGCTCCCGCTGGGTAAGTATCTTATCGCTGTGTGGCACCTTTTCTTAGCGATTTAGCGGTACTTTTGTACGCAAAGTCGTTAAGAAGATCGCTAACGGCGATAGCGTCGTAACTATATCGCTAAATGTGGCCGCATTTAGCGATAAGAAACAATCCCGCTAGCGATCGCATTAGTATGCGTCGTTATTGTGATCGCTAGCGGATTGTTTAGTGTGGCAGTACCTTTAGTTTTTTTTAGAAGTGTATATGTGAAGTGTGAGGCAGTTATAGGATGGTGCCAGCTTATGTTCTATCACTTGTGCTGCATGATTAAGAGATTAAAAAATACCCTTCAAAATATATTACTAGCAACAAAAGAAAAAATATACTTTTGCTCTGTTTGTCTAATTCCTAAACACAAAGTAAAAGCAGAAATACATTTCACATCTAGAACCTGACAACCAGCCACAAAGAACAGTTGGTTTTCATTTGTCATAAAAACAGCTATCAACATTGTATAATGAACCAGCACAAAGAGGAGAAAGCACCAGAGTTTATTTTATGGGGTTTTTTTGTACTTGAATATGTGGTTGGGCAGGAAAACAACATTTCTAAGGTATCATTCTGGTATGGAACTGAATTATAACCCAATATGTTTTGTTTCACTAACTGTATTAAACACGTAGACAATTTCTATACATTTTTCTATTTGGATCAAAAAGAAAGTTATGTTTATAGAAAATATAAGTCCCTAATTATTTTCTTCTCTTTTAAACAAGATTATTTGACTTTTTTGTCATTTCAGGAAATTTTGCAGAAGATGCTTTGTGTAAATGAATATGTGTGTGTAAATGAAGAATAACACTTTATTTGGTCATTATATATTGCATACTGCATTTTCACCTGATTTTTTTCTTTTCAGGATTTATCTCTAATTTTACGTTGTCTCTGAGCTAGTGAGTGGGGACTAGTTGGTATGATGTCTCCTCTACACTGTACACACAAACAGAGGGATTATTTCAGACAGTGGCCACACAGACAGAAGCAGTAGCATCATGGAGGATATTACACAGCATAAGTGAGCTGTGTGGCTGTGAATTCAGAACTAAAGTGAAAATAATTTTCTTGAAGCTGTAGTATGTACTTGTGTCTCATTGTGCTGAGTGATATTCACTTGTTTCCCCCCCCTCCATAGAGTTTAAAAGAAATCTATCACCACGTGATTGTTGCCACTTAATCTGAGAGCAGTATAATATAGGGGCAGATACCTTGATTCCAGTGATGTGTTACAAGGCTGTGTGTTGTTTTTTTCAATAAAATCAGTGTTTTTATCAGCAGGGTAATATCAGTAGAGGCCTAATCTAACCCCCACCACTGATTACCAATTTTCTGCTTATGCACAGTGTACACAGAAAGCTGCCAATCAGTGCTGTGGGTGGAGTTATACAGAACATAGCTTTCTGCACCCTACTAGATCGCAGCACAGAAAACTGATTTTATCAAAACTGCACCAAGCAGCGCAGTAAGTGACACATTGCTGGAATCGGTCTCTACATTATGCTGCTCTTAGATTACATAGCAAAAATCTGGTGACAGATTCCCTTTAACTCCTTAACAACCAGGGGTATTTTTGGTTTTGCATTTTCATTTTTCGCTTCCCATCTTGCCAGAGCCATAACTTTTTAATTTTTTGGTCAAAATGGCCATGTGAGGTCTTGTATTTTGCGGGACGAGTTGTACTTTTGAATGACACCATTGGTTTTACCATGTTCTGTAACAGAAAATGGGAAAAAATTCCAAGTGCGGTGAAATTGTAAAAAAAGTGCAATCCCACACTTGTTTTTTGTTTGGCTTTTTTACTAGGTTCACTAAATACTAAAACTGACCTGCCATTATGATTCTCCAGGTGATTACGAGTTCATAGACACCACACATGTCTAGGTTCTTTTTTATCTAATTGGTGAAAAAAAATTCCAAAATTTGTAAAAAAAAAAAGTTGCCATTTTCCGAGACCCGTAGCATCTCCATTTTTCGTAATCTCGGGTTGGGTGAGGGCTTATTTTTTGCGTGCCGATCTGATGTTTTTATTGATACCATTTTGGTGCAGATATGTTCTTTTGATCACCCATTATTGCATTTTATTGCAATGTTGCAGTGACCAAAAAGACGTAATTCTGGCGTTTACCGATTGAATTAATTCTTTTTATGTATTGATAGATTGGGCGATTCTGAATGCGGCGGTGCCAAATATATGTATATTTGATTTTTGATTGTTTTATTTTGAATGGGGCAATAGGGGGTGATCTGAACTTTTATATTTTTTTAAATTTTTTTAATATTTTTAAAAACATTTTTTTTACTTTTTACTTGCTTCAATATTCTCAATGGGAGACTAGAAGCTGCAATTCTCTGATCACCTCTGCTACACAGAGCGGGGCTGCAGCCCTGCTCTACGTAGCAGATATGCTCACTTGCTATGAGCGCCGACAACCATGCGGCGCTCATAGCGATCCATCAATGACAACCACAGGAGTCTTCTGCTGACCCCGGGTTGTCATGTCAACCCATCGTTGACCCGCGGTCATGTGACACGGGCACTGATGGGAGGAGTTAATAATGCGCTTGCTGCACGTGCATGTTAAATGCCGCTGTCAGAGTTTGACAGCGGCAATTAACGTGTTAACAGCCGTGGGTGAATCGCAGTTCCACCCGCGGCTGTTCCGGGAACACGTCAGCTGATCAGATCAGCAGTCATGTCCCGGAAAAGATGCAGGCTCTGGAGCTGGAGCCCGCTCCAAACAAGGGGAGGCGTCCAATGACGGACTTTAAGGGGTTAAAGTGGTTTCACCTTTTCTTCAGTCAAGAGGCCTATGGATGTTAAAAATAACAATAATGCAACTTCCTCTATCCCTGCGCTGCCTCTCCACCTCTGCTCCTAGTGATTTCTTATAGGCTGTGGCAGTGTTGTCACAACTACAGTGTCCTTGACCGCTGTAGCCAATCATCGGGAATAACAGCTCTGCCTATATAAACAGCACAAGTCCATACAATTATGTTAGTGTAAATTTATGCAAAATGGCCAAAATTGTGCAAAAAAGGAGACTTTCTGGATGTTTCAATCATCACGTGCTACGTGCTGATAGAGAGCGCAGAGCCCGACCAGTGTGAGCAAAGCCTGTTGCGATGTTGTTTCGGGCTGTAGATTGTTGAGGATCCAGACTCGGCATTGCCATGATTTGAAATGTATCTAAACTAATAAATGTGGATGTAAATGAGTCCGTTGTTTAGTATCGTGTGTCTTCTGTTATTGCTTTGTGTTTATTTTATGCACTAGATCAGTTTTCTGTTTTCGTTCCACTGTAATAAATAAACCCCATCCTAGAACTGTCAGATGCAAACCCATAGCAAGTTAGGGATACAGATCCTCAACATGAAAGACTATTTATCTTTTGATTTCATGTTGATGGTCTGTTGGAAGCTGATGTCATTCCCAAAATCTCTTTTTCAGTTTTAAATATTAACATTTATGAAACGTTATACCACATACACAAGATGAAACTCACCAGCCCCTCTGTGCCAGAAATATCTTCTCAGAAATAAAGCAGATACAGTTGTCACTGATTTCTTGTGGCACATAACTGGGAGTGAGTCATCCAGTCTCACTTTTTCTATCCTGTGTCACTTAAGAAATTATCTACTTAGAGAAGTTGTTTTATGTATTTGCATGTTTTTCATATTCTTAACCAATACAGATGCCAAAGACTGCTTGGGTATTGCTTAGAGATGAGCGAACCCGAACTGTAAAGTTTGGGGTTTGTACCGGACCTGAGGTTCAGGTGCTGAACTCCGAACACAGACTTCTCCCAGAAGTCCATTTTAGTGTTGAGAGACTCTCTCTGTGGGGGTATGCTGCTTCCTTTTTCAGCCCCCTAGCCCTTACTATGACCATTTTACAGCACCAAAGTTTGGGTCCCCATTGACTTCTATGGGGTTCAGGTTCAAGTTCTGGTACCCAAACAAGACTTTGGACTAAAGGTCAGTCGAACCTGATGAATTGGAAAATCCGGGTCCGCTCATCCCTAGTATTACTGTGTCTGTGCACATTTGAGTAGTAATTAAATCCCTACTAGTTTAACATCATCACATAGTGTGTAGAGGAATATGTAGAAAAAGACAATATGTTTTACCATGTACTGGTCTACAATTGCAGACTGTAAATCTTTGAGATGTTCTTTAAGATTATAGATAGCAGCGAAAGGGAAAATTTAAAACTTAACATTTATTTCAGCAAAAAACGTTAAAAACGGACACATATATAACATCCTCAACCAAAAAATAGTGTATAAGAGGATATTTGATATACCCTGAGAGATAGGTATAATGAATTATAGGGAGAATTAGATATGCATTAAATGTATTAACCCTGTACCACTAGAGTTATGCATATTTTTATCTAAAAAGATTATTAAATACCTCTATAATTATTCAAATGCAAAAAAACACATTTATGGGGAGAAAATATGTATGTAATTGTGAATGCTCAATTCATACAGATATAATGTCAATTCTGCACCGCTAGAATTGCAAATAAACAATTGTATTTCAACCCTGCACCGCTAGAGTTGGCCCTCCATTGTTTAGAACATATAACATATTAAGAGGAATAATAGAACGATCTCACCCATTTATAGAGGCATTTTCAATTCATCTCCTATAACAAGTTATTCTCTGGACATAACCAGACTGCATTCGGTAAAAAGTGCGAGAAAATATTTGGGTTGCCACAAAAGTATTTTTAGCACTTTAGCAACTATAATGGTGGTGTATCATGAGGCTTTGGCACGTGTTTGATGAGGGGAGGTGGTTTGCAGAACTCAGAGACGCGGAGTGCTTGTAAACAGTAATTTTTTTTCCTTATCTTTATGTTCACACATTGTGGTTAACCAGTCAGGGTGCAGGAAACACCCACAATGTCCTGACTAGTGATGAGCGAGCACTAAAATGCTCGGGTGCTCATTACTCGGGTTGAACAAATTGGATTACTCGGGTACTTGACCAGAGCAACGAGCAAAATGTAAGTCTATGGGAAAACCATGCATTTTTGTGGCGATTTTTGTGGGGTCCTTTTAAAGTCTAAAAGCGTCTGTAAATGATGGAAACACAGCTCAAATGACATGGGAACATCATGGTGATCGCCCCAGGAAGCATATCTAACTCCAAGGTCACAGCTGTGAGCAATGTTGTCAGAGTCTTACGGCATTTTTACGGGCGTACCAAAAACATACAAAAACGAAACCAAAATGGATTTTCCTGGGAAATATCCTTTCCAGGCTAATGACTTTTATATAAGGTAATTAACCCAAAGTAAAAAAGTTCCTCCACCAGTTTGTCTATGTTCACACATAGCGTTTTTGATGCGTTTTTCAACGTTACCATTGCTTACAACCAATATAAATGCATTTAATGTGAAATGTCATTGTAGCATTTAACAATGATAGCTGGCCATGTGGTGTGTGACACATCATCAGACACATCTTGATTCATTTAAGAAGGAGGGACTCTTAAAGTCACAAAGCCAATTTTTATAGGGGCTACAGGCAACATTAATCTTCTTAAAGGGTCAATATTAAACATTGGATATCCTATACTGTTATTGCCTAGGCACTGAGTGGCTGGGCTGCCAAAAATTAGGATACACCCCAATACCCCTGAGATGAGACGTACAGGAGGGCCTCATGAAAAAGTGTTCCAATTAGGGCGGAGTCACTTTAGCGAGAAATACGGACGAGTGCTATGCGAGAAAAAAATCACATAGCACTCGAGCCAATGTTACACACCAGTGTCCTTTAGAAAAGCCGGCAATTCAGTGTGCTATACTGTAAAATCACACTGACATGTTTAGTAAAGAATCAAAAGAATAGATATATACACATAGAATACATACAGTTAGGTCCATATATATTTGGACAGAGACAACATTTATTTAATTTTGGTTCTAGACATTACCACAATGAATTGTAAACAAAACAATTCAGATGCAGTTGAAGTTTAGACTTTCAGCTTTCATTTAAGGGTATCCACATTAAAATTGGATGAAGGATTTAGGAGTTTCAGCTCCTTAACATGTGCCACCCTGTTTTTAAAGGGACCAAAATTAATTGGACAATTGACTCCAAGGCTATTTCATGGACAGGTGTGGGCAATCCCTTTGTTATGTCATTCTGAATTAAGCAGATAAAAGGGCTGGAGTTGATTTGAGGTGTGGTGTTTGCATTTGGAAGGTTTGGCTGTGAAGGAAACATTAGTTCAAAGGAGCTCTCCATGCAGGTTAAACAAGCCATCCTTAAGCTGCAAAAACAGAAAAAACCCATCCGAAAAATTGCTACAACATTAGGAGTGGCAAAATATACAGTTTGGTACATCCTGAGAAAGAAAGAAAGCACTGGTGAACTCATCAATGCAAAAAGACCTGGGCGCCCACGGAAGACAACAGTGGTGGATGATTACAGAATACTCTCCATGGTGAAGAGAAACCCTTTCACAACAGTCAACCAAGTGAACAACACTCTTCAGGAGGTAGGCGTATCAATATCCAAATCTACCATAAAGAGAAGACTGCATGAAAGTAAATACAGAAGGTTCACTGCATGGTGCAAGCCACTCATAAGCATCAAGAATAAATAGGCTAGGCTGGACTTTGCTAAAAAACATCTAAAAGAGCCAGCACAGTTCTGGAAGAACATTCTTTGGTCAGATGAAACCAAGATCAACCTCTACCAGAATGATGGAAAGAGAAAAGTATGGCGAAGGTGTGGTACAGCTCATGATCCAAAGCATACCACATCATCTGTAAAACACGGCGGAGGCAGTGTGATGGCTTGGGCATGCATGGCTGCCAGTGGCACTGGGTCACTAGTGTTTATTGATGATGTGACACAGTACAGAAGCAGCCGAATGAATTCTGAGGTATTCAGAGCCATACTGTGTGCTCAGATCCAGTCAAGTGCAGCCAAACTGGTCGTCGCTTCATACTACAGATGGACAATGACCCAAAACATAAAGCCAAAGCAACCCAGGAGTTTATTAAAGCAAAGAAGGGGAATATTCCTGAATGGCCAAGTCAGTCACCTGATCTCAACTCAATTGAGCATGCATGTCACTTGGTAAAGACTAAACTTCAGACAGAAAGGCCCACAAACAAACAGCAACTGAAAACCACCGCAGTGAAGGCCTGGCAGAGCATCAAAAAGGAGGAAACACAGCGTCTGGTGATGTCCATGAGTTCAAGACTTCAGGCAGTCATTGCCAACAAAGGGTTTTCAACCAAGTACTAGAAATGATCATTTTATTTACAATTATTTAATCTGTCCAATTACTTTTGGTCCCTTAAAAAACAAGGTGGCACATGTTAAGGAGCTGAAACTCCTAAACCCTTCATCCAATTTTAATGCGGATACCCTCAAATGAAAGCTGAAAGTCTGAACTTCAACTGCATCTGAATTGTTTTGTTCACGATTCATTGTGGTAATGTCTAGAACCAAAATTAAATAAATGTTGTCTCTGTCCAAATATTTATGGACCTAACTGTATATATTTATATATACATGTCATTGAGACACACATATATATATATATATATAGTACAGACCAAAAGTTTGGACACACCTTCTCATTTAAAGATTTTTCTGTATTTTCATGACTATGAAAATTGTACATTCACACTGAAGGCATCAAAACTATGAATTAACACATGTGGAATTATATACTTAACAAAAAAGTGTGAAACAACTGAAAATATGTCTTATATTCTAGGTTCTTCAAAGTAGCCACCTTTTGCTTTGATTACTGCTTTGCACACTCTTGGCATTCTCTTGATGAGCTTCAAGAGGTAGTCACCGGAAATGGTCTTCCAACAGTCTTGAAGGAGTTCCCAGAGATGCTTAGCACTTGTTGGCCCTTTTGCCTTCGCTCTGCGGTCCAGCTCACCCCAAACCATCTCGATTGGGTTCAGGTCTGGTGACTGTGGAGGCCAGGTCATCTTGCGTAGCACCCCATCACTCTCCTTCTTGGTCAAATAGCCCTTACACAGCCTGGCGGTGTGTTTGGGGTCATTGTCCTGTTGAAAAAAAAATGATGGTCCAACTAAACACAAACCGGATGGAATAGCATGCCGCTGCAAGATGCTGTGGTAGCCATGCTGGTTCGGTATGTCTTCAATTTTTAATAAATCCCCAACATTGTCACCAGCAAAGCACCCTAACACCATCACACCTCCTCCTCCATGCTTCACGGTGGGAACCAGGTATGTAGAGTCCATTCGTTCACCTTTTCTGCGTCGCACAAAGACACGGTGGTTGAAACGAAAGATCTCAAATTTGGACTCATCAGGCCAAAGCACAGATTTCCACTGGTCTAATGTCCATTCCTTGTGTTCTTTAGCCCAAACAAGTCTCTTCTGCTTGTTGCCTGTCCTTAGCAGTGATTTCCTAGCAGCTATTTTATCATGAAGACCTGCTGCACAAAGTCTCCTCTTAACAGTTGTTGTAGAGATGTGTCTGCTGCTAGAACTCAGTGTGCCATTGACCTAGTCTCCAATCTGAGCTGCTGTAAACCTGTGATTTCTGAGGCTGGTGACTCGGATAAACTTATCCTCAGAAGCAGAGGTGACTCTTGGTCTTCCTTTCCTGGGGCGGTACTCATGTGTGCCAGTTTCTTTGTAGCGCTTGAAGGTTTTTGCAACTGCACTTGTGGACATTTTCAAAGTTTTCCCAATTTTTCGGACTGACTGACCTTCATTTCTTAAAGTAATGATGGCCACTCGTTTTTCTTTACTTAGCTGCTTTTTTCTTGCCATAATACAAATTCTAACAGTCTATTCAGTAGGACTATCAGCTGTGTATCCACCAGACTTCTGCACAACACAACTGATGGTCCCAACCCCATTTATAAGGCCAGAAATCCCACTTATTAAACCTGACAGGGCACACCGGTGAAGTGAAAACCATTTCCGGTGACTACCTCTTGAAGCTCATCAAGAGAATGCCAAGAGTGTGCAAAGCAGTCATCAAAGCAAAAGGTGGCTACTTTGAAGAACCTAGAATATAAGACATAATTTCAGTTGTTACACACTTTTTTGTTAAGTATATAATTTTACATGTGTTAATTCATAGTTTTGATGCCTTCAGTGTGAATTTACAATTTTCATAGTCATGAAAATACAGAAAAATCTTTGAATGAGAAGGTGTGTCCAAACTTTTGGCCTGTACTGTATAAATATATATATATATATATATATATATTTATAGTTCATAGAGTTCTACATAGCATAATAGCCGCTAAATCAATTGCCGGCTTCTGCAAAATCTTTACAGAACCCAACATGATATGACACATGGTTTACATATAGTAAACCATGTCATATCAAAACGATCTATATATGTCAGTGTTTAATACATTTATTAGTTTGTGTTAGGAAAAATTTGGACCTCTAGGGGTTAAATTTAAGGCTATAATTGTGGAAAAAAATTGCGTGGGCTCCCGCGCATTTTCTGGGGTGGCTGGGGCCAGATGTTTGTAGCCAGGGGGGCCCAAAAACTATGGTCACTCTCTAGGCTATTAATATCCGTCTTCAGTCACTGGCTTTCCCTCTCTGGCGGAGAAAATTGCTCGGGAGCCCACGCAGTTTTTTTCTGCGATTATAGCCTTAAATTTATCCCCCCTAGGGTTCCAAATTTTTCCTAACACAAACTAATAAATTGATTTAACACTGACATATATAGATCGTTTTGCTATGACACAGTTTACTATATGTAAACTATGTGTCATATCATGTCGGGTTCTGTAAAGATTTTGCCGAAGCCGGCAATTGATTTAGCGGCTATTATGCTATGTAGAACTCTATGAACTATAAATATATATATATATGTAATATATATATATATAAAATGTGTCTCAATGACATGTATATACACTGCTCAAAAAAATAAAGGGAACACTTAAACAACAGAATATAACTCCAAGTAAATCAAACTTCTGTGAAATCAAATTGTCCACTTAGGAAGCAACACTGATTGACAATCAATTTCACATGCTGTTGTGCAAATGTAATAGACAACAGATGGAAATTATTGGCAATTATCAAGACACATTCAATAAAGGAGTGATTCTGCAGGTGGGGACCACAGACCACATCTCAGTACCAATGCTTTCTGTCTGATGTTTTGGTCACTTTTGAATGTTGGTTATGCTTTCACACTCGTGGTAGCATGAGACGAACTCTAAAACCCACACAAGTGGCTCAGGTAGTGCAGCTCATCCAGGATGGCACATCAATGCGAGCTGTGGCAAGAAGGTTTGCTGTATCTGTCAGCATAGTGTCCAGAGGCTGGAGGTGCTACAAGGAGACAGGCAGGTACACCTGGAGACATGGAGGCGGCCGTAGGAGGGCAACAATCCAGCAGCAGGACCGCTACCTCCGCCTTTGTGCAAGGAGGAACAGGAGGAGCACTGCAGAGCCCTGCAAAATGACCTCCAGCAGGCCACAAATGTGCATCTGTCTGCACAAATGGTTAGAAAACGACTCCATGAGGATGGTCTGAGTGCCCGACGTCCACAGATGGGGGTAGTGCTCAAAGCCCAACACCATGCAGGACACTTGATATTTGCCAGAGAACACCAGGATTGGCAAATTTGCCACTGGCGCACTGTGCTCTTCACAGATGAAAGCAGGTTCTCACTGAGCACATGTGACAGATGTGTGTTGTTAATGTGCTAGAAATGAATTCTGAGCAGAAGCTCCCTCTGGTGGTTACAAACAGTACTGAACTATCCAATGAAGATTGGGAAGATTGGCAATCAGGTGTTACTGATTGGTCTTATATAAGGGAGGTTCCCTCCCATCAGGGTTGCCGGTGATCAATTGTTCTGGTCTCATCTTTGATTCCTGTTCACTTAGTAGCCTGCTGTTTCGTGCCTGCATCTTCTGCTAACAGATAAGACATTTTCTTCTTTTTGTTTTTTGTGCTTGCTTTTTGCATTTTGTCCTGCACTTCTGTGGGGGTCGGCCGGGTCCCCTCCAGGGGCTTGTGCTCCTCTCAGTTTAGTTCAGCCACTGTTGTTTGTTCATTTGCCTTTTCCAGTTTTTTCAGTGGCTGCTGTTTAGTTTTTGTTACACCAGAGAACTAATTTAGGTGGAAGAGGTCGTGTGATCTCAGGTGTTTTTGTAATTAGTAGTGTTGGTACTTTTCAGGGTTTTATGGGGTTGCAGTAAGTGTCCTTCCTTTCCTTTTCTATTTAGGAAGTTTGGGCCCCAGCGTTTGCTCATACTATTTTCTATCTGTGTCTGTATTTCTTCTTGTCTAACCGCCATTACATGTTTGGGGGCTTTCTATGTTCTTTGGGGATCTGCTCCGGGGCAGATAGTTTTCCTCTTTCTGTCTTTAGGTGTAGTTAGCTTCTCAGGCTGTGACGAGGCGTCTAGGACCAATGTAGGTACGCTCCACGGCTGCCTTTAGTTGTGGTGGTTAGTCAGGGTACTGCAATCCTATAGATTCCAACCTCTCTGGTGTATTTCCTTTTTTGCTTGCTCTCCTCAGCTACCAAATCATAACAGTATCAAAGGTCCAAAAACTGATATTTGTATGGTACTCACAGAAGGGAAAAATAGTGTTAAAGAAAGAAGATTGTCAGAGTTGTCAGAGATTTTTTTTTCCCTCTGTATCTCTGGGTGCTGAGGAGGATTTTTTTTTTTTCTCTCAATGGAGTTTGCACAGTTGTCTGGCCGTGTGGATCAGCTTGCCACTGAAGTTCGGAGTATTGCTACCTATCTTGCTAGGTTGCCGGTTGTGGAACCTAGGATCCCCATGCCAGATTTATTTTTGGGGGATCGAGCTAAATTTTTGAATTTCAAAAATAACTGTAAGTTGTTTTTTGCCTTGAAATCTAAGTCCTCAGGGAACGCAGCACAGCAGGTTCAAATTGTCATCTCTCTCCTGCGCGGCGATCCTCAGGATTGGGCTTTTTCCCTGACACCTGGGGATCCTGTTTTGAGTAATGTTGATGCATTTTTTCAGGCTCTGGGGTTATTGTACGATGAGCCTAATGTCACTAATCAAGCTGAAAAAGCCTTGTTGGCATTAAATCAGGGGCTTGAGGATGCTGAGTTATACTGTCAGAGATTCCGAAGGTGGGCAGTCCTGACCAAATAGAATGACGATGCTTTGGCAGCCCTTTTTCGGAAGGGTCTGTCAGAGAATGTAAAGGATGTTATGGTGGGATTCCCTGTCCCCTCTGGTCTCAATGATTCTATGTCATTAGCGATTCAAATTGACAGACGTTTGCGTGAGCGTAGAGGTATGCGTGGAATAGTGTTGCCTTGTGAACCAGCTTCTGAACCCATGCAGTGTGATAGAGTGGCTTCTGGGGCACAGCGTCATGAGTTTCGAAAACGCAATGGGTTATGTTTCTACTGTGGTGACGCCTCTCATGCTATTTCAGTCTGCCCTAAGTGGGGAAGACTTTTTGCACGCTCAGTTGTCTTGGGTAGTGTTCAGACTAAATTTTTGTTGACTGTTACCCTGATTTGCTCCCTGTCCACATTTTCTGCTCAGGCTTTCGTTGATTCGGGAGCAGCTATTAACCTGATGGATTTTGATTTTGCTAAACGTTGTGGGTTTCCCTTGATACCCCTACGGAAGTCTATTCCCCTACTGGGGATCGATTCTACCCCTTTGGCTGAGAATAAACCTCAGTTCTCTACTCAGGTGATAATGAGGGTTGAACCTGATCATCAGGAGAGTTGCAAATTTTTGGTGCTGTATAATCTGCATGACATTATCGTACTGGGTTTCCCTTGGTTACAGTCTCATAATCCTGTTTTGGATTGGAAATCTGTGTCTGTAACCAGTTGGGGCTGCCAATGTGTTAATACCAACACTCCTGTTTTTTTCTGCCTCCTCCCAGGCACAGGATGTTCCTGACTTTTTGACTGATTTTTCTGATGTGTTTAGCGAAAGTAAATCTGCATCCTTGCCCCCCCATAAGAGCTATAACTGCGCTATTGAATTAGTGCCTGGTAGTAAATTCCCTAAAGGTCGCCTTTTTAACTTATCTGTACTTGAACATGACGCTATGCGGTCTTATATCAAGGAGTCATTGGAGAAGGGTCATATCAGACCATCCTCTTCACCCTTGGGTGCCGGTTTTTTCTTTGTGGCCAAAAAGGATGGTTCATTAAGGCCGTGTATTGATTATCGTCTCTTGAACAATATCACTGTGAAATATCAATATCCGTTACCCTTGATTTCTGACCTGTTTTCCAGGTGAAAAGTGCTACTTGGTTTACCAAGCTTGACCTCAGGGGGGCATATAACCTTATTCGCATTAAGCAAGGGGATGAATGGAAGACGGCATTTAATACCCCAGAGGGGCATTTTGAGTACCTAGTGATGCCCTTTGGGCTCACTAATGCTCCTTCTGTCTTCCAGTCCTTCATGAATGACATTTTCAGGGATTTTGTGGATAAATTTCTGATTGTTTATTTGGATGATATCTTGATTTTTTCCAATGACTGGGACTCTCATGTGAAACATGTTCGGACTGTGTTCCAGATTTTGAGAGAGAATGCTCTGTATGTGAAGGGATCAAAGTGTCTTTTTGGCGTACAGAGGATCTAATTTCTGGGATTCATTTTGTCCCCATCTGTTATTGAAATGGACCCGGTCAAAGTTCAGGCCATCTGTGATTGGGTCCAACCTACTTCATTAAAGGCTCTTCAAAGATTCTTGGGTTTTGCCAATTTTTATCGTAATTTATTGGTAATTTCTCTGTTATTGTTAAACCATTGACTAATTTGACCAAAAAGGGTTCTGATGTGGTGAATTGGCCTCCTGAGGCAGTCTCTGCGTTTCAGGAACTTAAGCAGAGATTCACTTCTGCTCCTGTTCTACGGCAGCCTGATGTTTCTCTGCTGTTTCAGGTGGAGGTTGATGCCTCTGAGATTGGGGCAGGTGCCGTTTTGTCCCAAAGAGATCCAGAGACCTCTAAAAGTAACCCTTGTGCCTTTTTCTCTCGAAAATTTTCTCCAACTGAACGTAATTATGACGTGGGTAATCGGGAGTTATTGGCCATGAAGTGGGCTTTTGAAGAGTGGAGACATTGGCTGGAGGGAGCCAAACATCAGGTGGTGGTCCTCACGGACCATAAGAATCTGGTTTATCTGGAATCAGCCAAGCGACTTAATCCTAGACAGGCCAGGTGGGCCTTGTTTTTCACACGTTTTAATTTTGTGGTTTCCTTTCTTCCTGGCACTAAGAATGTTAAGGCGGATGCCCTCTCGAGGAGTTTCCTTGCGGAATCTCCTGAGTTATCTGATCCTGCTGTTATTTTGAAAGAGGGTGTAGTTCTTTCCGCCATCTCGCCCAATTTGAGACTGGCTCTGGAAGGGTGTCAGGAGGATAAACCCGAGCGCTGCCCTATTGGGAAATTGTTTGTCCCAGACCGATGGAAAAAGAGTGTGATGTCTGAGATTCATTGTTCCGCGTTGGCCGGTCATCCCGGAATTTTTGGTACCAGAGACTTGGTTAGTCGGTCCTTTTGGTGGCCTACTTTGTCTCGTGACGTCAGGGAATTTGTGCAGTCCTGCGGGACTTGCTCTCGCTCCAAGCCTTGCTCTCGCTCTAGTGGTTTGTTGATGCCATTGCCTGTGCCCAAGAGACCATGGACCCATATCTCTATGGATTTCATTTCCGACCTGCCTGTTTCTCAGAGAATGACCGTTATCTGGGTGATTTGTGATAGGTTTTCCAAAATGATACATCTTGTGCCATTACCTAAGTTGCATTCCTCCTCTGAATTGGTGCCTTTGTTCCTTCAGCACGGGTTCGGTTACACGGCATTCCTGAGAACATTGTGTCTGACAGAGGAGTCCAGTTTGTTTCCAGATTTTGGAGGACTTTTTGTTCTAAACTTGGTGTTCAATTGTCTTTCTCCTCGGCTTTTCATCCTCAGACCAATGGACAAACTGAGAGAACAAACCAGACATTGGAGACTTATCTGAGATGCTTTGTGTCTGCTGATCAGGATGACTGGGTCTCTTTTTTGCCTTTGGCTGAGTTTGCTCTTAATAATAGGGCTAGCTCTGCCACTTTGATGTCCCCATTTTTCTGCAATTTTGGGTTTCACCCTCGATTTTCTTCAGGACAGACGGAGGCTTCTGTCTGTCCAGGTGTTGACTCTGTTGTGGAGCGTATGCAGCAGATTTGGGACCAGGTAGTGGAGAGGTTCTCCCTCTCTCAGGAGAGGGCCCAGCGGTTTGCCAACCGGCATAGGACTGATGGTCCTCGGTTTGAAGTGGGGGACTTGGTCTGGTTGTCCTCAAGAAATATCCCTATGAGAGTTGCATCTCCTAAGTTTAAGCCTAGGTTCATTGGACCTTATAAGATCATGGAGATTCTTAATCCTGTTTCCTTTCGTTTACTTCTTCCAGGGACATTTAAGATCCATAACGTGTTCCACAAGTCCTTATTGAAGAGGTTTGTCGAGCCAGTGGTTCCTATGGCTGTGCCTCCTGACCCTGTTTTGGTTGAGGGCAATCTGGAGTATGTGGTTGAGAAAATATTGAATTCTCATTTTTCTAGACGGAAACTCCAGTATTTGGTTAAGTGGAGAGGTTATGGTCAGGAGGACAATTCTTGGGTGTTTGCTTCGGACATCCATGCTAGGAGACTCATCCGTGCGTATCACAGAGCTCATCCTGACCGACCTGGTTGCTCAAATGAGGGTTCGGTGACCCCTCCTCAAGGGGGGGTACTGTTGTGAATGTGCTAGAAATGAATTCTGAGCAGAAGCTCCCTCTGGTGGTTACAAACAGTACTGAACTATCCAATGAAGATTGGGAAGATTGGCGATCAGGTGTTACTGACTGGTCTTATATAAGGGAGGTTCCCTCCCATCAGGGTTGCCGGGGATCAATTGTTCTGGTCTCATCTTTGATTCCTGTTCACTTAGTAGCCTGCTGTTTCGTGCCTGCATCTTCTGCTAACAGATAAGACATTTTCTTCTTTTTGTTTTTTGTGCTTGCTTTTTGCATTTTGTCCTGCACTTCTGTGGGGGTCTGCCGGGTCCCCTCCGGGGGCTTGTGCTCCTCTCAGTTTAGTTCAGCCACTGTTGTTTGTTTATTTGCCTTTTCCAGTTTTTTCAGTGGCTGCTGTTTAGTTTTTGTTACACCAGAGAACTAATTTAGGTGGAAGAGGTCGTGTGATCTCAGGTGTTTTTGTAATTAGTAGTGTTGGTACTTTTCAGGGTTTTTTGGGGTTGCAGTAAGTGTCCTTCCTTTCCTTTTCTATTTAGGAAGTTTGGGCCCCAGCGTTTGCTCATACTATTTTCTATCTGTGTCTGTATTTCTTCTTGTCTAACCGCCATTACATGTTTGGGGGCTTTCTATGTTCTTTGGGGATCTGCTCCGGGGCAGATAGTTTTCCTCTTTCTGTCTTTAGGTGTAGTTAGCTTCTCAGGCTGTGACGAGGCGTCTAGGACCAACGTAGGTACGCTCCACGGCTGACTTTAGTTGTGGTGGTTAGTCAGGGTACTGCAATCCCATAGATTCCAACCTCTCTGGTGTATTTCCTTTTTTGCTTGCTCTCCTCAGCTACCAAATCATAACAGATGTGACAGAGTCTGGAGACGCTGTGGAGAATGATCTGCCTGCAACATCCTTCAGCTTGACCGGTTTGGCAGTGAGTCAGTAATGGTTGTGGGTGGCATTTCTTTGGAGGGCCACACAGCCCTCCATGTGCTCGCCAGAGGTAGCCTGACTGCCATTAGGTACCTAGATGAGATCCTCAGACCCCTTGTGAGACCATATGCTGATACGGTTGGCCCTGGGTTCCTCCTAACGCAGGACAATGCCAGACCTCATGTGGCTGGAGTGTGTCAGCAGTTTCTGCAAGATGAAGGCATTGAAGCTATGGACTGGCCCGCCCGCTCCCCAGACCTGAATCTGATTGAGCACATCTGGGACATCATGTCTCGCTCCATCCACCAACATCACATTGCACCACAGACTGTCCAGCAGTTGGCAGATGCTTTAGTCCAGGTCTGGGAGAAGATCCCTCAGGAGACCATCTGCCGCCTCATCAGGAGCATGCCCAGGCATTGTAGGGAGGTCATACAGGCACAGGGAGGTCTTACAGGCACATGGAGGCCACGCACACTACTGAGCATCATTTTGACTTGTTTTAAGGACATTACATTCCACTTTAATTTTGTGGGTGACTTCAAATCCAGGCCTCCATTGGTTAATAAATTTGATTTCCATTGATGATTTTTGTGTGATTTTGTTGTCACCACATTCAACTTTGTACAGAACAAAGTATTCAATGAGAATATTTCATTTATTCAGATCTAGGATGTGTTATTTTTATTTTTTGAGCAGTGTACACTGTGTTCCAAATTATTATGCAAATAATATTTTCTCAGATTTTCCCAAAATACCTATATGAATTTCAGTCATTGTAATTTTCCAGTCAAAAAACTATTAGAGTACAATTGAAAGGTTTTTGTACAAACTTCCTATGATAACAGTATATTTTTTAAAAAATGAAACACTCAAACTGCACTCAAAATGCATGTTCCAAATTATTATGCACAGCAGAGTTTTCAACCTTTTCATTTTAATAAAGAACAAAAAAATGGTCATGTTTGAAATTATAAGCATTAGCAGGTTATTGCAAACTGAAATCAAACATTTTTCAACTCAAAACTTTTTTCTAGGTGATGTTACATTTGCACATAGGACCCCTTGTTTGAAAGGAGCTTCTGAACTCTCTCGTCCATTGAATTTGTCAGGTTTTGGATGGTTTCTGCCTCAGTTGTTTTGCATGAGGACAGAATACCCTCCCAGAGCTGTTGCTTAGATTTGAACTGCCTCCTGCCATCATAGACACTCCTTTTGATGATGCTCCAGAGGTTCTCAATGGGGTTGAGGTCAGGGGAGCATGGGGGCCATACCATAAGTTTGTCCCCTTTTATGCCCATAACAGCCAGAGATGCAGATGTGTTATGTGCAGCATGAGATGGTGCATTATCATGCATGAAAATGATCTTTTTGAACCATGGCAGGAAGTGCTGTTTGAGAAACTCAACATACACTACGGAGTTCATCTTTACCCCTTAAGGGATCCTAAAGGGGCCGACAATCTCTCTCCCCATGATTCCAGCCCAAAACATTACTCCACCTCCTCCTTGTTGGCGCCATAGCCGTGTTTGCATGGGGTGTCCATCAACCAGCCATCCTCCACTCCATCCATCTGGACCATCGAGCGTTGCACGGCACTCATCGGTGAGCAAAACAGTTTTGAAGTCAGTCTTCTTGTATTGTTTTGCCCACTGGACCCATTTCTGCTTGTGTGCAGTGGATAGAGGAGGTCGACAGGATGGCTTACGCACAGCTGCAAACCTCTGAAGGACCCTGTATCTTGTTGTTCGGGGGACGTTGGAGGCACCAGCAGCTTCATAAACTTGTCTGCTGCTATGACAAGGCTTTTTTGCCGCTGCTCTTTTAACCTGACGCAATTGCCTGTAGGAAAGAGTCCTCAATTTTCCCTTATCAGCACGTACACGTGTGTACTGTGAATCAGCTACATACTTCTTGATTGTGCGATGATCACGATGAAGTGTCTTGGCAATGTTGATTGTAGTCATGCCTTGACCTAAACACTCCACAATTTGTTGCTTCTCAGCAGCCGACACATCCTTTTTCTTTCCCATTTTGGCAGAAAATGTAGGCTGCTTAATAATGTGGGACAGCCTTCTTAAGTAGTCTTGCCTTTCATTGGACACACCTGCCAAACTAATTAGCACAGGTGTCTGCAACTGCTTACAGTGATATAAAGAGCCCTGACACACATCACCATCAATGAGTTTAACTGACAAACAAAAAAATTCTTACCTGATCACTCCTAAACAATTTTTGCATAATAATTTGGAACACAGTGTATATATATATATATATATGGTGTATATATATATATATATATATATATATTTATATATATAATATAATGTATTCTATGTGCATATATCTATTCTTTCGTTTGTGTTTTAAAACCTGTCATTGGTATCCATTATATGTCCATTTTGCAAGCCGGCGAGAAAATCTCGCCATATGGATGCAAAACGGATGTCACACGGATGCTTAGATGCAAGAAAATCGCTTCATCGCATTACAATCGAATGACATACGGATCACTGTTCATGAAACATTTGTGCGATTCTGGTCCCTGAATAATGGACCGCATTTTTATACGTTGTGTGTGACTCCAGCCTTATAAGAAAATAGGTCTCCCATAGTGTTAGCGTATGCATTAAATACAAGGCCTGCCCTGCAGCTAAGTAACACGCATCCCAATAAGCTTTTGAACCCAGGTACTGGATGGCCACAGGAAAACCAAATTTACAATACTCTTTTTCCACTGCAATACTGTTAGCTTCTTCATTGAATGTAGGGCCCTGCCTGCATCAAATTGAAACACACCCCAAAAAGGCTTTGAAGTGACCTAGTGGATGTACACAGGAAAACCACATTCACATTACTCTTTTACCACTGCCATACTATTAGCTTATGCATTGAATGTAAGGCCTTGCCTGCATCAAATTGAGACGCACCCCAAAAAAGCTTAGATTCAACCTAGTGGATGTACACAGGAACCTCTACGTTCACATTACTCTTTTGCCGCTGCCATACTGTTAGCTTATGCATTGAATACAAGGCCCTGCCTGCATTAAATTCAAACGCACCCCAAAAATCTTAGAAGCGACCTAGTGAATGTACACAGGAAAACCACGTTCACATTACTCTTTTGCCACTGTCATACTATTAGCTTATGCATTGAATACAAGGCCCTGCCTGCATCAAATTCAAACACACCCCAAAAAGTCTTAGAAGCGACCTAGTGAATGTACACAGGAAAACCACGTTCACATTTCTCTTTTGCCACTGCCATACTGTTAGCGTCTTCATTGAATGCAAGGCCCGCCCTGAATCAAATTCAAATGCACCCCAAAAAGGCTTTGAAACCACGTACTTGATGACCACCTGAAAGCATTCTTCCTATTAAATTGTTACTCCCATATTGTTTGGCTACGCAGTGAATAGTTGAGCCTGAATACCCGGCAGTGGACAATTGCATTGTTGATGTTAAAAACTCAGCGGTTGGACCATTGCAGTGTTGATGTTAAGACCCAGCGGTGGACAATTGCAGTGTTGACACTGAAGACCCAGTGGTGGACCATTGCAGTGTTGGTGCTAAAGACCCTGCAGTTTAAAATTGCATTGTTGATGCTGAAGAACCGTCAGTGGACAATTGCAGTGTTGATGCTAAAGACCCAGTGGTGGACAATTGCAGTGTTGACACTGAAGACCCAGTGGTGGAGCATTTCAGTGTTTAGCCTGAAGAAGACCCATCAGTGGATAATTGCACTGTTGAGGCTTAAAGGGAATCTGTCACCCTAAACTGGTGGGATATTTAAATGATGGCAGTCAGGTCAGATGGGCGGTGTTTTGGGTACTTGCCTTAACATGTTGTTCGCCGCTGTCTCCATTATTTCTGAGAATTGTAGTCGTTGACCTCCATATAACATGCCAGCGCATTGCAATCTGCGGGCAAAGCATACTGCGCTGCGCAATTCAAGATTGCAATGCGCAGGCGCGTTATATGGAGGGCAACGACTACAATTCCCAGAAATAATGGAGACAGCGGCGAACAACATGTTAAGGCAAGTACCCAAAACACCGCCCATCTGACCTGACTGCCATCATTTAAATATCCCGCCAATTTAGGGTGACAGATTCCCTTTAAGAACCTGCATTGATCAATTGCTGTGCTGAGTCAGAAGAACCTGCATTTTAGCATTGCAGTGTTGAGGCTGAAAAGCTGGCATAGAAGAATTGCATTGTTGAAGAATATTAACAACAACAAAGTTCACATTATTATGAAGTGGGTCTCACATACTATTTGTCTATGCATTGAATGGAAGGCCTGCCCCAAATTTGGACAAACCAAAATACCACTTGGAAGAGATGTGCATGACGTCCTCCTAAAAATCAGTTTCCATTACAAAAGAGTGGGTCTCCTATACTTGGAATAGCCATACACTAAGTGCATGGGCTGAAAAACATTTTTCCATGGGGTGGGGCACATCAACCGACTGTGTAAATATTTCTAGTTACGAACATCCTAAACACCCTGGCAAAACAATATAGTGGCTGTTTCATCACAGAACATTGTCACCCTGGTGATCTAGGGGTGGTGTAGGAAGAGACGTGGAGTACGGCCTGCGAAAAGGTCTTCCCAGTTTAATGGAGTGGGTCTCCTATACTTGCAATGGCCATACACTAAGTGCATAGACTGAAAAACATTTTCCCCTGGGGTGGGACACATCAACCGTCTGTGTAAATATTTGTAGTTACGGACATCCTAAACACCCTGGCAAAACAATATAGTGGCTGTTTCATCACAGAAAATGGTCACCCTGGTGATCTAGGGGTGGTGTAGGAAGAGACGTGGAGTACGGCCTACGAAAAAGGTCTTCCCAGTTTAAAGGAGCGGGTCTCCTATACTTGTAATGCCCATACACTAAGTGCATAGGCCGAAAACATTTTCTCCTGGGGGGTGACACCTCAGCATAGAGTGTAAACATTTTTTGAATGGGCAGCAAAACACCATTGAAAAAATTCATACTGGCTGTTGCAACACAGACCACGGTCACCCTCATGTTCTAGTGGTGGTGGATAATGAGTATGAGGAGAAGGAGGATGATAATAACACACCAAATATCCAAAGTCAGTACGCATATACCCATGTGTGGGTGTGAAGAGGTGCATGGAAATACACCTTCCCAAAAAATACACTGTATTGGAGGTTATGTTTCGCTGTTCTCTTTCAGTGGTGTACAGAAATCTGGTCCAATCCATGCCTTGTTCTTTTTTATAACTGGCAGCCTGTCAGCATTTTCTGTTGACAGGCGGATGCGCTTATGAGTTATTATTCCACGAGTAGCAGTAAAAACCTGTTCTGACAAAACGCTAGCGGCAGGGCAGGCCAGGACCTCCAAATCGTAGAGAGCCAGTTCATGCCACGTGCCCAGCTTGGATAACCATTAATTAAAATAAGAAAGAGGTATATCGTACCTGTAGCGTAGTAGAAAATTAGACTGAGATCCTCAGTGGTGATACTTAAGTAACTGAAAGATGAACAAATTGCAAGCTTTCGAACTACTCAGTCTCTCACAGCATAGACTATACGTATCTCATGTTGTATATCCTATGCTGATGAGAGACCGATAGTCTCGAAGCTGCAATTTGTACCCTCTTTTCAGTTAGCCATTAAAAGGTATCACCATGAGGACTCTCAAGTCTAAATTTATTATTTAAAGAAAGAGAATCACGAGACTTGGTTGTCCACAAGGTACTTTCAACATCTTCCCAAACTTTCCAGACCTTGTGACTACCCACGACTCTGGCCAGGGCGATGGGAGGGTCTGAGAAAAGTGTCCCTACTTGCCATGTCCCTGCCCCTGCTGGATGTAGTGGGTCTCTCTCGCCTCTATCCTGGTTGTCCAACGAACTGTGACCAGCATTTTCAGATGGGAATTTTTTCAGTAATTCTGCAACAATGGCCCTCTGGGACTGAGGGACTGAAAGTTATCCTTGTAGCATGGGTCTAGACGTGTCACCAACCAGTACTGAGCGTCTGCAAACATTTTGATAATGCGAGGGTCAGGAGAAAGGCATCGCAACATAAAGTCTGCCATGCATGCCAGACTGAAAACTGGCAAGCCTTCCAACAGGACGACTGACCATTCTGTCCTCCTCCTCCTCATCCTCTTCCTCCCTGTCCTCAGGCCATCCACGCTGAACAGACGGTATGACAGTTGTGCTTGTAGTACCGCCTATAGCGCAGGAAAGTATCTCCTATTCTTCCTCCTCCTCTTCCTCATTGTCAACCAATCCACGTTGGGATGACATGAAACTGGGCTGTGTGTAATAACCCTGTATGATTCCTTGCTCCATCTCATATTGCTCCGCCTGCAATGCATCCTCTTTGATTGGGA
>JARQOD010000001.1:913897354-913934813 GCA_033576555.1 Oophaga sylvatica | reverse complement strand
GCTTGAGTGGATGGCAAGCACAGCTTCAAGTGAACTCTCCTCTTCCTCCACCACAACATCACATCCAGTATAGTCCACAAAGATGGCACCCAAATATTACCCTTGCTTCCCTCTACGTCCCAACTCTCCAACCGGACAAATGACTGTATGGAACTACAGATGGGTGAGTCTGAAGAGCTGCTCACACATTCTATGACATGGCCATCAGAAGTGTACTCAAAAGCTTCACAGAGTCAAGAGGAGGAAATCTGCACTGATGCTCAAAACTTCTTTAGCTTGGATCCTGGGCATGGCAAAGTAGGGTCTGAGCAGCATCCTGACCCTCATAACAGATGTTAAAACTGATATGTTAAAATTGATATGCCTTGGAGTTGTGGATAGCTCTCCAGGCCAAGTTTGAGCAATGGCTGTCTCTGCTGAATCTGCATCCAGGGAAGGCTGTGTCTGATAACAGTGCAAACCTGGTGGCGATCCTATGGCGAGGCAAGCTCACACATGTGCCTTGCATGGCTCACATCCTCAACCTGGTGTTACAGCATTTTCTCCGCCACTATCCTGGCCTGGGTGAGCTGCTGCAGAAAGCACGGAAGCTGTGTGCTAACTTCCACCGTTTGTACCCCTCAAGTTATCGACTTGCATCCATACACAGTTCTTTGTCCATGCTAGTTAACAGGTTGATATCTGATGTGCCGACATGGTGGAATTCCATTCTGCACATGCTGAAGCAACTGTGGCAGCAACAACGAGCCCTGATTCAGTGTATCATGTCACATAGCCTGGGTCAACGCAGTATGGACGTGGCACATATTGCATTTATGGAGTGGGCACAGATTAAGGACATCTGCACCCTTCTGCCCAGTTTCGATATGGCTACTAAGATGGTTAGCGCTGATGACGCCATCATGAGCATCACTATTCCGGTCATCTTTATGCTGGAGTAGATGTTGAATAGCTTGCGGTAGGAGGTGGTGGTCCCAGAAGAAGAGGCGGAAGCAGAGCAGGATGCGGAAGGGATAACATTGTCTCAAAGTCCCAGACTGTCTTCACACTGGCAGGTGCCAAGGGAGGGTTGACTACTGCGATCAAGGGGAGCTGGTGATAATAGACTAACTGTTTGTGAAGGTGCAAGATCCGAGGAACAAATTGAAGAGTAAGAGGTGATGGGTGAGCAACTGTCAGAAGATGAAGAGGATAATCTTCCCCTCTCTTGTTCGTGGTTGGCGGGAGGGGACGGTGGAAAAAAGAATCAGTGTTACCCAGCCACCAACACAGCATGGGCTTGGACCTCAAAGTAGAGGCTGACATATGAGTGCCCTCTTGCTGCATTATCTGCAACATGATCCCCATATAGTTATGATTAGAGATAGTGCTGATTACTGGGTTGCCACTCTGTTAGATCCACATTATGAAACCAAATTTTTTCCAGATGCTTCCCACCCTGGAAAGGGACCCGCGAATGCTGTAATATCGAAACATGCATTTACACAACCTTAAGACAGGTTTTCCCCAAGACCGTAGCGAAACACACAGTGCGCATTGCAGCTCTAACCTTTCAATGTTTGGCACATCAATTTGTCAACGCCAAAACATTAGCAGCAGCAGTAGTGTAAGTGGAAGAAGCAATTTATTTGAGTAATTTGACACTTTTTTTTAGATCAGCTCATGCACCAGCACAACAGAGTCCAAGTCTTACATGTGGTGAACGAATGGAGAGGATGGTACAGGAGTATCTAAAATCAATATCAATACCATCAGAGAAGGTTTGGACCCTTTCACATTTTGGTCTTCCAAAATGGATGAGTGGCCTGAGCTCGCCTCACATGCCTTGGAGGTTTTATCACAACCAGCAGCCAGCATTCTCTCAGAACGTGTCTTTCTTCAGCACTGCTGTAGTGTAGACCGCCTAACTTTCACCAAGATGAACATGTCATGGATTTCCAAAGACTTTCGCACCCCAATCACAGACTGTACAGACTAGGCGATGTTGCATTTTTTAGTATGCTGCATTAATCTTGCGTAACTGCACTCTGTGATATCTTTAGTATGGCTTCTGTGCCTGCTGCTGCTGATTTTAACACAAATTTGTGTAAATGTGAACAGTCATGGTTGGTTTACATCTGATTGGCTGTAATGGAAGATGTGTCAGTCCCTATTACTCTATTTCTACTCTCATGTAATTTATCGTGAAAAACACAGCATCTTCGGCCTCTTTCACACATTCGTTTTGCGCCTGACGGCGCCCCCGGCATTTTGCCGAATCGCCGCATCGGGCAACAAGTATGTAAAACCGGATGCGACGCATACGGTTATTCACCGTATCCGTTTCTGTCCTCCGTAAAAAAATACGGATCCGTCTCATCCGGTGTATCCGGTTTTGCATCCGTTTTCGACGGAATGCGCCGGATCCGGTTTTTAAAAACGCCCTTTTTTGGGGTTCCAAACATGATTGGATACTGTAATCCTATATATACACTGTTCCTACAGCCCATCTTTGACAGGTTGTAGAGGAGCAAGTGCAGGTTGGAGAGAAGAGCAAGTAGCAAGTGACTGGCATACATGGATGTGATTATTGGCAATATCTTCAAGAATCTTGTTGATTTTACTGCGGAGGCGAATCGCTTGAGGTTTATAGTTATGGAGAAGGAGCGAAAGATCGAGCAGCGCATTATGCGTCAGCGCCAGCGAAGACGACGCCGTATGTGGATCCACCCCATCACGGCACAGAGATTAACCCGTGGTGTGTATTCTACACTGAACATGGAGCTGCGAGAAAATCCGGAGAAATTTTTTGCCTATCTGCGGATGAATAAAGAAAATTTTGACTACTTGCTGGAGCATGTTGGAGACCAAATCAAAAAATCGGACACCTATTGACGGTTCTCGATTTTCTCCGGCGGAGCGTCTCATGGTCACTATAAGGTAAGCTATATGTATTGGATCTGCTTGCTTGAGCACACTTGTAATTTTATAATTTTTATAACATCACAGGACAACAAGGGAACCATATCAGTACACAAAAACATGTTCAAAAACAGTGTTTTTCATTGATTTTATTATTTTTGGTATCTCCAATAGTTATAGCTGAGTTCTGCAATGTAATGCTGTGTTTGTGAAATATTTTTTATTTTCTATTTTGTTTTCAGATTTCTGGCAACTGGCGAAACGCTGTCATCGCTCCATTTCCAGTATCGCCTGGGAATATCAACGCTATCCGGCATAATAAAGTACACTTGTCGTGCTCTGTGGGACTGTTTGGTTGGAGAATTTCTTCCAGAGCCAACTACAGACCGGTGGCTTGAAATAGCGGACCAGTTTCTCTGTATCTGCCAGTTCCCCAATTGCCTGGACGCTGTTGATGGCAAACACATCCGCATTCAAAAGCCTTCAGGAACCGGATCAGAATTCTTCAACTACAAAAAATATTTTTTTTCGGTCGTCCTGATGGCTATTGCAGATGCGGAGTACAAGTTTATTGCGGTGGACATTGGGTCTTATGGACGGTCCAATGACTCTCAAGTGTTTAAACTTTCTGCTATGGGGCGGAAACTGTACGGAAACACTTTTCAGTTTCCACCCCCTAGGCCACTGCCTCAAACCTCAGGCCCACCGATGCCATTCGTGTGTGTAGGTGATGAGGCATTCCAGCTGTCCGAACACCTCTTGAAGCCGTATGCCAGCAGAGGATTGACACATACAAAGCGAATATTTAACTGCCGCCTCACAAGAGCCAGACGGATGGTGGAGTGTGCGTTTGGGATTATGACAGCCAAATGGCGTGTCCTTTTGACTGCGATAAACTTGAAGACAGAGACTGTGGATGATGTTGTTAAAGCGTGCGTGGTCCTGCATAATTTTGTCCTAACCAAGGAACCGATTTCTATGGAGGACCACAATCAAGAAACAACTTTGCACGACTACAGCAACATTACCACTTGCAGTACAGTGGCAGTTTCAAGAATGAGGGACCACTTTGCCCAATACTTTGTGTCACCAGAAGGTAGAGTTGAATGGCAGGATGAAAGAGTGTGATCAATTGATTTGTTCTTTTAAAACTTTCTGTACCCACAATAAACCTTTAAAAGTTAACTTGTCTACCTTCTTGTGTGTTTTTACTGTCTGTAACCTTTTTGCCATAGTTGTGTCCCTGGCTGTTTTTTTTTAACAAAAGTATTTCACCTTTTGTCAAAAAAAGTGTACCTTGTAGGGCAGGGTTCCCCAACTCCAGTCCTCAAGGCCCACCAACAGGTCATGTTTTCAGGATTTCCTTTGTATTGCTCAGGTGATAATTGCCTCACCTGTGCAATACAAAGGAAATCCTGAAAACCTGATCTGTTGATGGGCCTTGAGGACTGGAGTTGGGGAACCCTGTTGTAGGGGATAACCTAACAAAGTACACAATTTTTGGAAAAAGGTAATATACTTTGCATACTACACAACCCGGGACACAACTTTGGCAAAAAGGTTAAATTTATGAACCTTTTAGCCAAAGTTAGGTGTTTTTTACTAATGTTGTTTGTGTACCCACATGTTTACCTGGTTTAATACATTTGTTACTTAACATCCTATAAATAAATGACAGACAACATTTGTAAACCACTTTAACTTTTATTAAAAAAATTATTTTTTAATATAATTTTTTGAAAATTTGGTCTTTTTGCCAACTTTTTTTATTTCAATAAACTTTATTTTTTTATTAAAGTAGAATTTTTTTAAGGGTATAAAAAAACACATATTTACAACACATATTTTACAGGTCTGTGTATTGTGGGGTGGAAGTACTGCTGGGGGGGCTGCGGGACACTTCGACCGTGGGAGTGTGGAGGGACGACCGGGATGGTGGTGGTGAAGGAACAGGAAGAGGTGAAGGGGTGGAAAGAGTAAAAGAATGGGAAGACAAGGCAGAACAGGTAGGTGGTGGTGGAGTGGAGGGTTGGGCAGGAGGAGCAGGTGACATGGTAGGGAATTGGAAGGGGGAAGGAGATCTGTAAGAGGTAGGAGTGTGGTACGGGGTAGGTGGCTGGTAGTGGGGAGGTTGCTGGTACTGGGGAGGTGACTGCAGTTGGGGAGGTGGGTGGTACTGGGGAGGTTGTTGTAATTGGGGAGGTTGATGGAGCTGGGGAGGTGGCTGGTATTGAATAGGAGGGGGAGGAGGGACGGCGGCTGGAGGGGGGGGAAGATGTACGGCGGCTGGAGGGGGGGAGGTGGAGGAACAACTGGGGTGGATGGAGGAGGATGGGAGATAGCCTGCACTACAGCAGCGTGGCAAGTATGCATTACATACATCTTCTGGTCAAGAGATAGCGTATCTATGTGCTCCGCCACAGACCTAAAAAAGCTGTGATTAGGTGATGCTCTTGCTTCTGACTGCACGGTTTGCAGAAGTGTCTTTACCTCCAAAACTGCGGAGGTTATCTGATTAATGCCGGCGGCAAGTTGTTCAGATAATACTTTAAGACAGTTCTGGAAAGATGCATTCAAATGCAAGAACTCGGGCGCATAGTTCCTTTCCTGACCCCTCTGACGCTGCCGCCCAGTACCCGCAGCTGTACTAGAGGTGGCAGGGTGAGAAGGGTAGGGTAAAGGGAATGCTATCTCCTCACCAGCAGCTGCATGTAATGCAGGCGGCCACGATGCTGCAGCGCTGGTGGAGGGACTGCGGGATCTAATGTGTGGGAAGGTGCGGATGTACTGGGGCGGTCGAAGTGTCCCACGGTGTCGGTCTCCTGAGGGATCGCTCTAGAAGGCGCCAACTCTGCGGGCGCCTGAGTGCTGGTAACCGTGCTGTGGAAGAAAGAAAAAACATACAATGAATATACAGATGTGGAATCAGGGTCGGACTGGCCCACCGGAGAACCGGAGGATTCTCCGGTGGGCCCTGGCATCTGGGGGGCCCTGGCACCTGCTGGCATACAGGGGCCAGTTGCTTAGGGCCCCCGCTGCTCCAGGGGCCCCCAGCCGGTGGCGTGTCGCTAATATCGGCACACCACGCAGCTGCCATGGGGGCCCCGTGCCAGCGGAGCAGCAGCGGGTGACAGGAGGCAGGAGCCCCTGTCCCCGCTGCTAAAGAGAAATGAATATTCACTGCTTCTCACGCCCACATGGGCGTGGGAAGCAGTGAATATCATTACTTACCTGTCACCCGCTCCAACCGCTGAGCGCCGCTGTGTCCTCGCGTCCTCTCTTGCTGCGATGTTCAGGCAGAGGGCGCGATGACGTCATTAGTGTGTGCCGCTCCCTCTGCCTGAGCATTCACTGCCGGAGGACCGAAGACAGCGGCGCTCAGCGGTTGGAGCGGGTGACAGGTAAATCTCTCAGGTGCCGGGGCCCTGAGCGAGCGGTGACACCGGCACCTGTCCCCCATAGCGCGCCGGTGCCCCCGCCTGCTCAGGACACCAGCACCTGGCCCCCAGCGACGAGAGGTGAGTATGTCTTTTTTTGCAGCAGCAGCAGCTGCGGCAGCATAAAGGGGCCTATTCAATGCAGCATCTATGGGGGCACAGTCTGTGGAGCATCTATGGGGGCAAAATCTATGGGGGCATAATCTGTGGAGCATCTATGGGGGCATAATCTGGAGCATTTATGGGGCATAATCTATGGGGGCATAATCTGTGGAGCATCTATGGGGGCATAATCTATGGGGGCATAATCTGGAGCATTTATGGGGGCATAATCTGTGGAGCATCTATGGGGGCATAATCTATGGGGGCATAATCTGTGGAGCATCTATGGGGCATAATCTATGGAGCATCTATGGGGGCATAATCTATGGGGGCATAATCTGTGGAGCATCTATGGGGGCATAATCTATGGGGGCATAATCTGGAGCATCTATGGGGGCATAATCTATGGGGGCATCATCTGTGGAGCATCTATGGGGGCATAATCTATGGGGGCATAATCTGGAGCATTTATGGGGGCATAATCTATGGGGGCATAATCTGTGGAGCATCTATGGGGGCATAATCTATGGGGGCATAATCTATAGGGGCATAATCTATGGACATCTATGGGGGCATAATCTATGGAGCTTCTATGGGGGCATAATCTATGGAGCATCTATGGGGGCATAATCTATGGAGCATCTATGGGGGCATAATCTATGGAGCATCTATGGGGGCATAATCTATGGAGCTTCTATGGGGCATAATCTATGGAGCTTCTATGGGGGCATAATCTAAGGAGCATCTATGGGACATAATCTATGGGGGCATAATCTATGGGGGCATAATCTATGGGGGCATAATCTATGGAGCATCTATTGGGGCATAATCTATGGAGCATCTATAGGGGCATAATCTATGGGGGCACAATCTATGGAGCTTCTATGGAGGCATAATCTAAGGAGCATCTATGGGGGCATAATCTATGGAGCTTCTATGGGGGCATAATCTAAGGAGCTTCTATGGGGGCATAATCTAAGGAGCATCTATGGGGCATAATCTATGGGGGCATAATCTATGGGGGCATAATCTATGGAGCATCTATAGGGGCATAATCTATGGGGGCACAATCTATGGAGCTTCTATGGAGGCATAATCTAAGGAGCATCTATGGGGCACAATCTATGGAGCTTCTATGGGGCATAATCTAAGGAGCATCTATGGGGGCACAATCTATGGAGCTTCTATGGGGGCATAATCTAAGGAGCTTCTATGGGGGCATAATCTATGGGGGCATAATCTATGGAGCATCTTGTGGGGCATAAAACATGGGGCAGCATATGGGGCATAATCTCATTTTCCACCCTAGGCTTATACTCGAGTCGATAAGTTTTCCCAGTTTTTTGTGGCAAAATTAGGGGGGGTCGGCTTATACTCGAGTATATATGGTATCTATCTATTATCTATCTATATCTATATATATATATATATATACAGCATTATACCCTATGAGGGGGGCAGCATTATCCTCTATGAGGGGGGCAGCATTATCCCCTATGAGGGGGCTGCTTTATAATCTATGAGGGAGGCTACCCCAACTCCTGCTACATAATTAAGACATGTACTACCTTATATTATACCCTGATATTAGTGTGTTTTACTGCACAATTGGTGGTCTTGTATTTATTTCTATGTAGCTACATAGTGGGCCCCAAGAATGATTTTCTCTGGTGGGCCCAAGGTGTACCAGTCCGACGCTGTGTGGAATGGCCCTGGCTGCAAAAAAACATTGGATAGATGTTAACATTTTATGGTAATATTTACCTTCTGGTGACCATTGTTTCACGCAGGAACGCCAGGGCTCATGCGTACTTGTACTTGCTCTGGCGTCCTGAAGAACCACTCGGGGCCCGCATCTCCTTGTTGAACTCCTTCTTAAAGCGATCCCTCACAGACCGCCACCGCTTCACAATTTCTCTCCCTGAAACGAGAAAGCACACATTGGTTAATATACAACATCAGTGTTTCACAAACTTCATTCCTCGTGTCCCCCAGAGGTCATGTTTTCAGTATTTCCATAGTGTTGCACCAAAGGAAATCCTGAAAACATGAACCGTGGGGGACACGAGGACTGAAGTTTTGGAAACACAGCTTACAGTCAGCAACCTGAACTATACTTACGGTGTTTAGTCTGGGACCTAACATCGAGGTCCTCCCAGCGGTCCACCATTGCCGATGCCACTTCCTCCCAGAGCCGTCGGATCACAACTTGATCAGAATGTCAGCGGTCCCCCATGTTCCACAGCGGCTCCCTTTCTCTGACCAGATCAATGAGGAGGTCTACGTCTATCCCCTCCTCACCGTCCGAGTCGGGAGCATGCTGTGAAGCCTGTGAAATTAAAATAGAAAAAAAAAAACATTACCCTACACATTAGCATGTGAAAATGAAAAAAGTATACATGTTAAACTAAATCAAATTAAGAAAAAAAATAGAGATATCGAATTTTTTGTAAAAAAAATAAAAAAATTATATTAAATCTTACCAAAAAAGGTAAATAGTAAAAAAATTATAATCAAACCTAAAAATTTAAATTTAAAAATGCACCCCAACAAAGATAAAAATTTGGGGAAAAAAAAAAATTACATTGGAATCCAAAAAAAAATATAAACTTACACGTTGGGAACCGCCGACAGTCTCACGACGACGACTCTGGGAGGCGCTGTGAGGACCCCTTTGTTGGCTCCCAGATCCGAGAGAATAAAAAGACAAAAAAATTTAGGATATTGTCATGTGTTGGCCGCTGTGTCAAGTATGTACTAAATGGTTTTCTATGTGTTGTGTGTAGTGTGATGTTGTGTTTATGCGATTGATGCAGGATACTTACGAATTGTGAGCCCACTCCGGGTATCTCTCCACCCCGTCCTTCTTCCTCTGGGAGCTCCTCGTCATCTTGCGATTCCTGTTATTAAAAAAAGACAATTAATACATATATCCCACAGATGGATTGTGGAGAAAAAAAATGAAGATATTTTTACCACCAATTGCTGACGATGGGAAGGAGGGCTCCCAGAAGAAGATGTGTCCCGATCAGCTGGCTCAAGTGGCTGGGAGGGAGGAGATGATGCTGCTGCTGCCGCCGCTTCCTCAGCAAAAGCCGCCAGTGCGGCAGCTTCTGCAGCTGTTTGATGCTCTCTGCTGTGGAAGACACAAAAAGGCCCAGTGAATATATTTGTATATTCCTTGTCCGTGGCTGAAAGAGAAAAACAAACATGTAATTTTTAGGGAAATGGGGGATGTCATATTTACTTTCTGCTGGCTGTCCTCTCTGCCAGTCTCTCCCCCTCTCGGCTTGCTGCTGCCGCCGCCTCCGCCGCCGCCTGTCTTTGCCGTCTTCTGCTGTTGAGTAAAAAGGGACAGTGAATATACTATTCCTTGGCCCTGGCTGAAAGAAAAACAAATGTAATTTTGAGCAAAATGGGGGATGTCATAGTTACTTTCTGCTGGCTGTCCTCCTAGCTTGGAGGAAGTCCTCTCCCCTTTCTGCTGCTGCTGCCGCCGCCGCCGCTGCCACCTCTCGTTCACATTTTCTGCTGTTGAGTAAGGACACAAAAAGGGACAGTGAATATATGTTTATTCCTTGTCCCTGGCTGAAAGAGAAAAACAAACATGTAATTTTTAGGGAAATGGGGGATGTCATATTTACTTTCTGTTGGCTGTCCTCCTAGCTTCCATGATGTCCAATCCCCTTGCTGCTGCTGCTTCTGCTGCTGCCGCCTCCTCCCTTTCAAATCTTCTGCTGTGGAATAAACAGACAAAAAGGGACTGTGAATATATGTATTCATTGTCCCTGTTTTCAAAAATAACATTCAAACATGGACAGGAGTGAGCTTTATGGTGTACGGAACACAACATCCCGTCATTAATTGGACCCATAAACAGTACCAGGGGTACCCACCCTATCACTGGAAAAAATGCACACTTGATACAGTACCAGGGGAACAACTTCATCACTGGGAAACCATGGTGACGCACAACATCACTTGCAAAACATGCACATTATAAACATTACCAGGGGATACACTTCAACCTAGTGGAAACATGCACATTTCATACAGTACCAGGGGGAACAACTTCATCACTTGGAAACCATGGTGACGCACAACATCACTTGCAAAACATGCACATTATAAACATTACCAGGGGATACACTTCAACCTAGTGGAAACATGCACATTTCATACATTACCAGGGGAACAACTTCATCACTTCGAAACCATGGTGACGCACAACATCACTTGCAAAACATGCACATTATAAACATTACCAGGGGATACACTTCAACCTAGTGGAAACATGCACATTTCATACAGTAGCAGGAGGACCAACTCCATCACAGGCAAAAAAAAAAAAATACCAGTAGATCAACATTATGAATGGAAAACATGCACATTTCATATAGAAGCAGGAGGACCAACCCCATCACAGGCAAAAAAAAAAAATACCAGTAGATCAACATTATGAATGGAAAACATGCACATTTCATATACAGTCATGGCCAAAAGTTTTGAGAATGACACAAATATTAATTTTTACAAAGTCTACTGCTTCACTTTTTCTAATGGCAATTTGCATATACTCCAGAATGTTATAAAGAGTGATCAGCTTAACAGCAATTACTTGCAAAGTCAATATTTGGCTAGAAAATGAACTTTATCCCCCAAAACACATTTCAACATCATTGCAGCCCTGCCTTAAAAGGACCAGCTAACCTCTTTTCAGTGATTGCTCCATTAACACAGGTGTGGGTGTTGATGAGGACATGGCTGGAGATCAATCTGTCATGATTAAGTAAGAATGACACCACAGGACACTTTAAAAGGAGGCTGGTGCTTGGCATCATTGTTTCTCTTCTGTTAACCATGGTTATCTCTAAAGAAACACGTGCAGTCATCATTGCAATGCACAAAAATGGCCTAACAGGGAAGAGTATCGCAGCTAGAAAGATTGCACTTCAGTCAACAATCTATCGCATCATCAAGAACTTCAAGGAGAGAGGTTCCATTGTTGCCAAAAAGCCTCCATGGCGCCCAAGAAAGACCAGCAAGCGCCAGGACCGTCTCTTAAAAGTGTTTCAGCTGTGGGATCGGGCTACCAGCAGTGCAGAGCTTGCTCAGGAATGGCAGCAGGCAGGTGTGAGTGCATCTGCACGCACTGTGAGGCGGAGACTCTTGGAGCAAGGCCTGGTCTCAAGGAGGGCAGCAAAGAAGCCACTTCTCTCCAGAAAAAACATCATGGACAGACTGATATTCTGCAAAAGGTACAGGCAGTGGACTGCTGAGGACTGGGGTAAAGTTATTTTCTCTGATGAATCCTCTTTTCGATTGTTTGGGACATCAGGAAAACTCCTCATTCGGAGAAGACAAGGTGAGCGCTACCACCAGTCTTGTCTCATGCCAACTGTTAAGCATCCTGAAACCATTCATGTGTGGGGTTGCTTCTCAGCCAAGGGAATCAGCTCTCTCACAGTCTTGCCTAAAAACACAGCCATGAATAAAGAATGGTACCAGAATGTCCTCCAAGAGCAACTTCTCCCAACCCTACAAGAGCAGTTTGGCGATCAACAATGCCTTTTCCAGCATGATGGAGCACCTTGCCATAAAGCAAAGGTGATAACTAAATGGCTCAGGGAACAAAACGTAGAGATTTTGGGTCCATGGCCTGGAAACTCCCCAGATCTTAATCCCATTGAGAACTTGTGGTCAATCATCAAGAGACGGGTGGACAAACAAAAACTAAAAATTCTGACAAAATGAAAGCATTGATTGTGCAAGAATGGACTGCTATCAGTCAGGATTTGGTCCAGAAGTTGATTGAGAGCATGCCAGGGGGAAATGCAGAGGTCCTGAAGAAGAAGGGTCAACACTTCAAATATTGACTTGCTGCTTTAACTCATTCTAACTGTTAATATAAGCTTTTGTTACTCATATGTTTGCAATTATTATATTTCTGTCTGTGATAAAAACATCTGTCAAACACACATAAAAACCAGAAGGCAGCAGATCATGTGAAAATATAATATTTGTGTCATTCTCAAAACTTTTGGCCATGACTGTAGTAGCAGGAGGACCAACCCCATCACAGGCTAAAAAAAAAAAATACAGTACCAGTAGATCAACATTATGAATGGAAAACATGCACATTTAATATAGTAGCAGGAGGAACAACACCATCACAGCCAAAAAAAAAAAAAAAACAGTACCAGTAGATCCACATTATCAATGAAACACATGCACTACAGTAGCAGGGGATACACATTTTAAATTGAAAAAAATGCACATTATTTTGTACCAGGGGATACACAATATCACTTGAAAAACATGCATATTTGAAACAGCACCAGGGGGACCCACCCCATCAGTGGAAAAATATGAACATTTCATACAGTACCAGGGGAACCAACCCCATCACAGCAAAAAAAAAAAAAAAAACAATACCAGTACATCCACATTATCAATTTAACCACGCACATTATACAGTAGCAGGGGATACACATTATAACTTGAAAAAATGCACATTATAAAGTACCAGGGGATACACAATATCACTTGAAAAACATGCATATTTGAAACACTACCAGGGGGACCCACCCCATCAGTGGAAAACTATTAACATTTCATACAGTACCAGGGGGACCAACCCCATCACAGCAAAAACATGATTTTGAAAATGTACCAGGGTGCAAACACACTGCAGTAGCTCAGGCAGCATTGGTGACAGATGCGTGGTAAAATTTGGGGTGGGGGGTTGTGATATTTACCGTCTGTTGTCATGGCGCTCCATTGCCCTGATGCGGAACCTGGTGCTGGCTGCGGAACCTGGTGCTGGTGCAGTGGCTCGTGCTGCGGAACCTCTTGCTGGTGCTGTGGCTGTGGCTGTGGTCCTCTTGCTCTCGATGTCTTGTGCATGGTATGTCTGAGTGTCCCACTGCATGCTTTTTTATATGTTTGCTGTGGGCTGGTATATCAATTGAAAAACTGGATCTGGCCACCGTATCCGGCTTTTGCCGGATCCGCCGCATTGCGGCGTTCATAGACTTTCATTGTAACAAATGTCGGAAGCGCCGGATCCGGCGCTTCCGGCTTTTTCGCTGGAGACAAAAAACATTACATGTCACGTTTTTGCCAGACGCCGGACTGCGACCAGACACCGGATCCGACAAAAACCGGACGCGCCGCAGGGACATGCGGCGCCATCCGGCAATGATGTTACTCTATGGAAAAAAAAACGGATCCGGCATTACATTTCGCCGGATGCGGTTTGACAAAAAAAGGCCGGAGCGCGCCGTCAGGCGCAAAACGGATGTGTGAAAGAGGCCTTATAGTTCTAGCAATGTATATGAAATTTATATAAATTTCAAGCCCACTGTGCTTTTTTTTTCGCTGTGAAAACTCACCTGCGCTTTGATTTTGAAATCCACAGAATTTCAATTTTTATTGCGGTAAATATGTTTTATTTGCAAACTTACTCCATGGACTTGATGAGAAAAATCAGCAGATATAAAAAACATCAGTGGTTTTATTATGTTTCCACATCAGAAATGCAATAAAATTGTATGCAATCCACACATGACTGTATCAATTAAGTTTTTTCAAAGCTAATTAACAGGAAATTTCCAAAACAAAGTAGTTTTATTTAAAACTTGACATACCAAGGGGAGACAAAGCCGCAGCATAAAAAGTGTGCTTAAAAGATGTAAAAAATACACAACAGAACTCAGTGAAAATACAAAGAGCTAACCTAAGGTCATTTTTTCTTTTTCTATTTTTAACGGCCTTGACTCAATCTTGAGCAGGGGCGGACCCTGACCGCTTGGGGCCCCTGTGCAAGAAATATGTCAGGGCCCCCCTCCCTGCCTGCTACGTTTCTTATAATGAGTACAATCTGGCAATGGGACCCCTGGAGCCTCGGACTCCGAGAAACGAGGCAGATTGCCCTCAATATTACTGCCCTGCAAGCAGGGGCGTATATAGCAATCACAAGGCCCCATAGCAAAAGTTCTATTTGGGCCCCACACCTCTAATAAAAATATATTTACAGTATATACTCATGTATAAGCCGACCCCCCTAATTTTGCCACAAAAAAACTGGGAAAACTTATTGACTCGAGTATAAGCCGGGTGTATAAACTGCCGTCCTGCTCTGTGCTGCCCCCGTCCTGCTCCTTGCTCCCCCATCCAGCTCTGTGCTCCCCCATTCTCCTCTGTGCCCCCCCCTGCGCCATCCTCCGCTGTGCTCCTCCCTTCCTGAATATGGACGCCACGCCTATGGGAGTGGCGTCGCGTCCATGTTACATGACCTTAATGAGCGGTATTACGTCACCGCTCAGCACAGGAGAGCTGTAGGAAGCCGGGTACAACGCAGGATTGTAGGGACGTTCAGCGATGGCACGGGGAGGGTGAGTATGATGTCCCAGCCACCGGCTCCTGCCGCGGCACCCCCAATGACTCTTGTATAAGCCGAGGGGGCATTTTCAGCACCAAAAAAGGTGCTGAAAATCTCGGCTTATACACGAGTATATACGTTATTTATATTTTTTCATTGAGATGGAGATATATATACTGTGTGTGTAAATATATATATATCCATTAGCATTCGGTTCTGCTGGCTCCAGCGCAGTCAGACTTGCAGCCAAGAGAAGAACAATCGTGAGCACAACTTAGAATAGGTGGTGCTTCAAGTCTAGGTTCCCACACTGAGAATGTATATTGAAAAAGACTAAGCACTCATCTTATGATATGAGAAGAAAATTTAATCGTAGTTTATCCAAAAAAACGTTTCGGTCACACTAGACCTTCGTCAGTAACTACATAAATGAAACAACAAATTATTCAGAACATCCTGAATGTGTACTGTAACATTAAGGTACTGGCAATTAATATATAATAACCAAAGTATATACATAGATATGCAGTAAATCAAAAGTTACATGACATAATGTGGTAATATAGTGGATGGGTCAAAAGTAATGATAGTAGGTGCAGTGAGTACCTGCACAGTAACAACGCCAATCCCAGTGAGTCACTGGGATTGGCGTTGTACTGTGCAGGTACTCACTGCACCTACTACATTATGTCATGTAACTTTTGATTTACTGCATATCTATGTATATACTTTGGTTATTATATATTAATTGCCAGTACCTTAATGTTACAGTACACATTCAGGATGTTCTGAATAATTTGTTGTTTCATTTATGTAGTTACTGACGAAGGTCTAGTGTGACCGAAACGTTTTTTTTGGATAAACTACGATTAAATTTTCTTCTCATATCATAAGATGAGTGCTTAGACTTGCAGCCAAGTGACAACTAGTGTCGGCTGTCAGTGACTAGAACACTACAGACGCGGCTGACACATGACAGCAAGTGTGCAGAGCGCCTCCTCGTGGTTACGTGATAACTGCTGGGCCCGAACATGTATATATTACATTATACAGTATGTCTGGTGCCTGTATCATCTGGAATCTGCTCTATTCATTGTCTATGGAACTGATGGAAATAGCCGAGCGCAGCACTCAGCAGCTCTATAGATAATAAATAGAGCTGGAGGGCCCAGTAGATGAATCCCCAGTAATCAGCCAGTTATCCATGATCTTCTGGATCACACATACATCGTACATATGACTCGCACCACATGTGTGGATACCAGGGCTATGGGGTACTCGGAGCCGAGCCCATTGATTTCTATGGGAGATGTCACTGGCAGCGGGACTCGGTCCGTGGCCCTGGCGGTCATGCAATGGGGGATATTTACAGGGGATTATTAGGATAGGTAGTTCGTGACGCCACCTGTGGTATCTGATCAATTGGACCAGCGCTGCTATAAGGATCTTCACAGGGGATGTTATGGGGCAGCTGGGTGGTAAGTCTCCCACAGGTGAGACTGGTCTCTGGAAGTCTATGGTAATGATGCAGGGTGTAGTTAAGAATTCAGTCACACACAATGCAGCTTCTTTTCATACCTTTACTGGTAGATGGTTCAAGCAGGTCCCGGGGAGCTGGTCGGGGTGGAGAATGCACATTCGGGATAACCGCTGAGCAGGTTAGAGGCCTCCTTTACTTCATATATATCTCTGAGTCCAAACTTGCATGAAGCGAAGTTAACTCTGCAATCTACAGCTTTCTCAATAGCTGCCAAGCCCGGCTGACATTGTGGTGAGCCTTCTATGTCTCTGATTCTCAGATGTTGAGAGAACTAAGTCCTTACTTTTGCAGGGCCCTGCTCAAAGTCCCTGTTCTCCCTGACTCCGGTTACGTATCAGCGCTTTGGGCTGCTCTCTGCGACCTGTAGTCCAGATAGCCTCGGGTATCTTGTTACTATGCTTGAAACACTAGCAACGCTTCGGACCCCGGTGTCCGGTGATTTAGTGCAGGTAACCAATACCTGAAGCACTTCTCTCTGTCTTCTCCACTGCGCCCTTCGCCCTGCTTACCGCTCTTAACATAAGCACTTGTAGCTTTCGATGGAAAAGTCAGCTTTCTTCTAGAGCTCACTGAATAGCTCTCAGTATCCTCCAAGTCCAGACTGGACTGAGACTGAACTGCACTGTCATCAGACAGGAAACAGACTGAGCTTGACTGAACTCCTCTCCCTCCTAGGTGGTCTGACTGACTAATCTCTCACTTTGCTACTGTCACTCCCTTTTATACCCCTGATGGGTGTGTCTAAAAGTGTGAGTGAAGTGAATGCATATCAAGCGTTGCGGTTACCTTCCTGTGCATTCTCCTGGATTTATGTGTGCCTGACATAGCTGGGCCACACACATACATATACCGTACATGCATACACATACACACACCATACATACACACATATACCGTACATAAAACACACAGATACACATGCATATACCGTACATGCATACACACAACATACATACACCATACATACACACAAACACTTTTATACAGTACATACATACACCATACACACAGATATATCGTACATACACACACATACACATACCACAGATACATACATACACCGTACATACACACACAGATACACATACATATACTGTGCATACACACATATACCATACATACACACACAGATACACATACATATACCGTATATGCATACACACACATAACATACATACAGGATACATACACACAGATAAACACATATATACAGTACATACATACATACATATACCATACATACATATACACAGATATAGCGTACATACATACACACATACCATAGATACATACACACATACTATACATACACCATACACACATATACTGTACATACAAACAGATACACACACATATACTGTACATACATGGATACACACATATACTGTACATACATACACAGATACACACACATACATATACTGTACGCACAAATATGTACATGTACAAACACACACTTACATACATGCACATAGCCATACACCATATATACATACACACATATACTGTACATACATACACACACATATACTTTCACACACACATACATGTACTGTACACACACATATGGATATATACAAACACACTAATCTACAACCTCAGGTGTTTTGTTCAGTTGAGCCATGGAGGTCGGCCACATAGTGCAGGGCCCACTGTGGGGGATGGGGACACAGTGCACAGAGGATATCAGCTCCCTGCTGCTGCAGAGCTCTCCAGTGCAGTGAGCCTCTTCCCCTGACCTCCTCTCTGGGAGATGTCCCCTGCAGTGAGCCCCCCTCCCCCGACCTCCACTCTGGGAGATGTCCATGCAGTGAGCCTCTTCCCCTGACCTCCTCTCTGGGAGATGTCCCCTGCAGTGAGCCCCCCTCCCCTGACCTCCTCTCTGGGAGATGTCCCATGCAGTGAGCCTCTTCCCCTGACCTCCTCTCTGGGAGATGTCCCCTGCAGTGAGCCTCCCCTCCCCCGACCTCCTCTCTGGGAGATGTCCCCTGCAGTGAGCCCCCCTCCCCTGACCTCCTCTCTGGGAGATGTCCCATGCAGTGAGCCTCTTCCCCTGACCTCCTCTCTGGGAGATGTCCCCTGCAGTGAGCCTCCCCTCCTTCGACCTCCTCTCTGGGAGATGTCCCCTGCAGTGAGCCCCCCTCCCCTGACCTCCTCTCTGGGAGATGTCCCATGCAGTGAGCCTCTTCCCCTGACCTCCTCTCTGGGAGATGTCCCTGCAGTGAGCCTCCCCTCCCCCCCAACCTCCTCTCTGGGAGATGTCCCCTGCAGTGAGCCCCCCTCCCCCGACCTCCTCTCTGGGAGATGTCCCCTGCAGTGAGCCCCCCTCCCCTGACCTCCTCTCTGGGAGATGTCCCCTGCAGTGAGCCTCTTCCCCTGACCTCCTCTCTGGGAGATGTCCCCTGCAGTGAACCTCCCCTCCCCCCCCAACCTCCTCTCTGGGAGATGTCCCCTGCCGTGAGCCTCTTCCCCTGACCTCCTCTCTGGGAGATGTCCTGTGCAGTGAGCCTCTTCCCCTGACCTCCTCTCTGGGAGATGTCCCGTGCAGTGAGCCTCTTCCCCTGACCTCCTCTCTGGGAGATGTCCCCTGCAGTGAGCCCCCCCCCCGACCTCCATCTGGGAGATTGTCCCATGCAGTGAGCCTCTTCCCCTGACCTCCTCTCTGGGAGATGTCCCCTGCAGTGAGCCCCCCTCCCCGACCTCCTCTCTGGGAGATGTCCCCTGCAGTGAGCCCCCTCCCCTGACCTCCTCTCTGGGAGATGTCCCATGCAGTGAGCCTCTTCCCCTGACCTCCTCTCTGGGAGATGTCCCTGCAGTGAGCCTCCCTCCTTCGACCTCCTCTCTGGGAGATGTCCCCTGCAGTGAGCCCCCCTCCCCTGACCTCCTCTCTGGGAGATGTCCCATGCAGTGAGCCTCTTCCCCTGACCTCCTCTCTGGGAGATGTCCCTGCAGTGAGCCTCCCCTCCCCCCCAACCTCCTCTCTGGGAGATGTCCCCTGCAGTGAGCCCCCCTCCCCCGACCTCCTCTCTGGGAGATGTCCCCTGCAGTGAGCCCCCCTCCCCTGACCTCCTCTCTGGGAGATGTCCCCTGCAGTGAGCCTCTTCCCCTGACCTCCTCTCTGGGAGATGTCCCCTGCAGTGAGCCCTCCTCCCCTGACCTCCTCTCTGGGAGATGTCCCCTGCAGTGAGCCCCTCCCCTGACCTCCTCTCTGGGAGATGTCCTATGCAGTGAGCCTCTCCCCTGACCTCCTCTCTGGGAGATGTCCCCTGCAGTGAGCCCCCCTCCCCTGACCTCCTCTCTGGGAGATGTCCTGTGCAGTGAGCCTCTTCCCCTGACCTCCTCTCTGGGAGATGTCCCGTGCAGTGAGCCTCTTCCCCTGACCTCCTCTCTGGGAGATGTCCCATGCAGTGAGCCTCTTCCCCTGACCTCCTCTCTGGGAGATGTCCCCTGCAGTGAGCCCCCTCCCCTGACCTCCTCTCTGGGAGATGTCCCCTGCAGTGAGCCTCTTCCCCTGACCTCCTCTCTGGGAGATGTCCTCTGCAGTGAGCCCCCCTCCCCTGAACTCCTCTCTGGGAGATGTCCCCTGCAGTGAGCCTCCCCTCCCCCGACCTCCTCTCTGGGAGATGTCCCCTGCAGTGAGCCTCTTCCCTGACCTCCTCTCTGGGAGATGTCCCCTGCAGTGAGCCTCTTCCCCTGACCTCCTCTCTGGGAGATGTCCTGTGCAGTGAGCCTCTTCCCCTGACCTCCTCTCTGGGAGATGTCCCCTGCAGTGAGCCTCTTCCCTGACCTCCTCTCTGGGAGATGTCCCTGCAGTGAGCCCTCCTCCCCTGACCTCCTCTCTGGGAGATGTCCCCTGCAGTGAGCCCCCCTCCCCTGACCTCCTCTCTGGGAGATGTCCCCTGCAGTGAGCCTCTTCCCCTGACCTCCTCTCTGGGAGATGTCCCCTGCAGTGAGCCCCCTCCCCTGACCTCCTCTCTGGGAGATGTCCCCTGCAGTGAGCCTCCCCTCCCCCGACCTCCTCTCTGAGAGATGTCCCATGCAGTGAGCCTCTTCCCCTGACCTCCTCTCTGGGAGATGTCCCCTGCAGTGAGCCCCCCTCCCCTGACCTCCTCTCTGGGAGATGTCCCCTGCAGTGAGCCCCCCTCCCCTGACCTCCTCTCTGGGAGATGTCCCATGCAGTGAGCCTCTTCCCCTGACCTCCTCTCTGGGAGATGTCCCCTGCAGTGAGCCCCCCTCCCCTGAACTCCTCTCTGGGAGATGTCCCCTGCAGTGAGCCTCCCCTCCCCCGACCTCCTCTCTGGGAGATGTCCCCTGCAGTGAGCATCTTCCTCTGACCTGTTCTCAGAAATGCTGCAGCCTGCCGGGAATGGCACAGTGGAGGAAGCAGAATACAGTACACACTGTAAGTCCTGCTCTTCCTCCACTGCTGTCCCCAGTGTGCAGTGTGGCCTCGGGCCCCTGACAACCGGTGAGCACTCACCACCATTGGGACCCGCCATGCAGGAGCACAGAGACGGCAGCCAGTGAGCACTCTCCTCAGTCTGGCGAGGAAAGCGTTCATTGGTCAGCGTCTCAGCCTGCATGACACGCCTCCTTTGTGAACTCCTCACTCCACACTGCTCTCTGCCCTGCTCTGGGTGTGATTACAGCAGGAAGTGAGAGGGGCCCGATGCTGCATAATACTGGTGTGGGCCCCTTACACTCCCGCCCGCAATCTAGACTCTGGCCCCGTAGCGGCTGCATGCTCTGCCGCTGTGGGCAGTACGCTCCTGCCTGCAGGGCCCCCTTCCACCTCTGGGCCCCTGTGCAGTTGCACCGGCTGAATCGGCGATATGTCCGCCCCTGATCTTGAGTTATGGCAGCTTGATGAATGAATGATCTGTAGGAAGTTTGATCTTGAGCAAACCTAGATAGGTCCACCAGGGTCTTCCCCGCCGTTATCTCGATTGTATTTGTGTAGCCCAGTCCCACCCCCAAACAAATGGTCTCTGTGAAAAGATGAATCACATAGTCATTGATCTGCTGAAGACAATGCCACTTGAGGAGAGGAATTGGTGGCCAGACCTACTACTTGACCTGGTAGATCTGTACAATCACATACCTGTGAGTTCCACCAATTGAACTCCAGCCTACCTCATGTAAGCAAGACCAGGAAAGCTGGTCTTGCTTACATGAGATTTGGAACTTGGTGTTGTAGAACCAGAAGCTGATGTTACTACTGAAGATTGGGACACGAACCGACAGGAACAGTACAGGAGAGTATAAGCCTGCGTGGAAGATAGTCTCAGTAAAGTAAGGGAAAAACAAGAGGAAAACTACAACAAAAGTGCGCTAGCTGAACCTTTTGTACCTGGAGAAATTGTGCTGAAAAGAAAAAGAAGAATGCACAAACTAGACGATCAATGGGAAAAAGAGCCATATGTCGTGCAAAATTCAAAGTTTGACAACAGGAAAACGTGTACCATTAGCAAAGATGGAGGAAAGACGACCACAACTGTATCAAGAGACCACCTAAAACTATGTCCAGATATGTTAAAGCTTCGCGAAGAAGAACCTGTTATTGACAAAGAGGAACCAGGTGAAGTCATACACACGGACTTAGGAGATTTTCCTGCAGATTGGCCTTGTATCAGGGACGCTGTGATCATTCCAGTACTTCAATTTTACCAACTGCAAGAAGCACTCCAACGTCAAGTTGAGCCAGTTGTCGCAGAAGGAATAGTTCAAGAGGAACCTGCTCCTGAACCATCTCAAGAAATAGAGTCTCAAGAAGTGGAGTCTCAAAACGTGGAACCTCCAGATGTTGGGTCTCAGGAAGAAGAATCCTGTTAGGATTTGAACCTGTGAGCCATGGCTTGCTGGTCTGTTCACTTGCTGTGGAGCTATTTCGGAACTAGAATAACTTCAGCCTGAAACCATATGAACTTCGTCTGGGATAGAGATCATCACCTGCCCTGCTGATTGTTCCCTCCCTGATTGAGACTGATTGGATAGAGATCATCACCTGCCCTGTTGATTGTTCTCACCCTGATTAAAACTGATTGGACCTGCTATATATACCTGGGCCTGTGCAGCTTCCTGTTGCTGAGTATATTGTGGTGCTCAGTCTAACTGAGTGAAGCATTATCTGAGCTCCTGATCTGGAAGGTGTTCTGCTGACATCTTCCTGTCTCTTGTGGAAACCCTGCTGTTCCTACCTCCAACTCTATTCACCTAAACGGACTTGGTGCCTGTGTGTGATCTCGGCCGGCCCGTGCTCGGGCGGGCTCTGGCATCTGCCAACATAGTGAACCACCACCGCCATATACGGCACTTCCAGAAGTCCTTCCTTGGTCCGCTCACCTGCACACTTCTGCTCCGGCCACTGACTTCCAGTCCTGTATCGCCAGTAACGTGACAGAATACTCAGCCTCTCAAAAATGGAGGCCACTGGAGCAGAAACTTTGGAAACACGTGTCAGAAAACTGCAGGGTGCAATGTCCAGTTTGCACACCGAACAGGTGAATGGAAAAGCACGGATGGACGCATTTATTGCACAAAGCGATCATAATGTCCAGAACCACCAACAAGCTATCCAAGATCTGCAGAATGCAGTACAAGTGTTGACTGCTCGAATTACCCAGCAAGAAGGACAAGCTTCCGCCTCAGCGTCTGCCACGCCCCCCAAGCTACCACCTTTTCGTTTTGGCGGTGATCGAGATAAATTTAGTGGATTTTTGAATCAATGTTACCTGTTCTTCGATACACATGCTAATCAGTTTCCGACTGATAGGTCAAAGGTGCTATGCATCATTATGTTGTTAACCCACAAAACAATCGCTTGGGCTAATCCTCTGATTGAGACTCGGGACGCACGTTTAGACAATCTGAACGAGTTTATTCAAGCGATGCAGCAGATGTTTGATGACCCAAACCGTGCAGCTACTGCTGAATCAACGTTGCTGGCATTACGACAAGGCAAACGCCCCGTCGCAGAGTATGCTATGGAGTATAGGAGGTGGGCCGTTGACACTGAATGGAATAATGCAGCAAAAGTATCTTTCTTTAAAAGAGGACTTTCTAGTGCAGTAAAGGACGAACTTGCCCGTGGAGAGACCCCTTCGGATCTGGATGATTTCATCAAGCATTGCATCCGGGTTGACACCCGTCTGTCTGAACGACGACAAGAGAAGTGGACCTCCATGAATCGTTCAACTAACTCTTATAACTCCTCCCTGCCATCGGTCACTAAAGAAGTGACTAGCCGGAATGTCCGAGATACAGAACTAGAGCCAATGCAAGTGGATGCAATCCAGAGACGAGCGAGTGCAGAATGAAGAGAACAGAGATTTAAAGAGAATCTATGTCTGTACTGCGGGGAAGCGGAACATTTTCTTATTAACTGTCCAAGTCATCCCACAAACCGTTCAAGAAAAATGGTGGCGGCTATAATGGATCCTGATTCTTCCGATGAGGAGTCTCTCATCTCAGAGACTGATTATGCTAAAGATGAGATCCAGTAAATATCATCCATAGTTCCACCTACCAGGAAGGAGAGCCGTGAATCCCACTATTTTGTAACTATCAAACTGAAGGTTAACTCCCAGTGGATCACTGCATCAGCCATGATCGACTCTGGGGCCAACGGGATGTTCATGGATTCTGCATTTGCTCAAAATCATGGCATAGATATGCAGAAAAGACGTTCACCTATTGAGATGGAGACGGTAGATGGATCTCCACTGAATTCGGGGCCAGTGGATCATGAGACAGGACCTTTGGAGATCTATATTGAGCCGCAGCATCGTGAGATGTTGACATTCCTAATTATTTCTTCTCCACATTTTCCCATCATTTTAGGTTTGCCCTGGTTGCAGAAGCACAATCCTATCATCGATTGGGAGATGAAAAAGATCAGTTTCCCCGAAAAGGAAGTTCAGACGGAGGTTCCAAGCGAATCCACATTAGAAGCAGTTCAGAATCCAGAATTGCCTCAGCTACCAGCGGTGTATGAAGATTTCTTGGATGTCTGTGACAAGAAGGGAGCGGATACACTTCCCCCGCATCGACCATACGACTGCCCAATAGAACTACTCCCGGGGGCGGCTATACCGTTTGGAACTATCTACCCTTTAGCGGGTCCTGAACTGAAGGCTCTTAAAGAATTTATTGATGAAAACCTAAGCAAAAAATGTATTCGTCCATCATCCTCGCCCGCTGGAGCCCCTATATTCTTTGTCAAGAAGAAGGATGGAACATTACGCCCCGTAGTGGACTACAGGGAGCTTAATAAAGTCACGGTAAAAAAACGTTATTCTCTACCGTTGATCCCGGAACTCCTAGAAAGAGTACAAAGTGCGAAGATCTTCACTAAGTTAGATTTACGTGGGGCATACAATTTAGTACGTATAAAGCCTGGAGATGAATGGAAAACGGCCTTTCGTACCCGATACGGACACTTTGAAAGTCTAGTGATGCCCTTCGGACTCGCTAATGCTCCAGCTACCTTCCAGCACCTGGCAAATGATATTTTCCGAGACCTGTTGGATCAGTTCATGGTCGTTTATCTAGATGACATCCTGATCTTTTCAAACTCTATGGAGGAACATCAGACGCACGTAAGACAAGTGCTACAACGGTTAAGGGAGAATTCATTATATATTAAATTAATAATAATAATAATAATAATCTTTATTTATATAGCGCCATCATATTCCGCAGCGCTTTACAGTTTAACAGTTTCAAAACACAAGTCATAAGTAACAACGTTAACAATACAGTAATTAAAGCAAAATAAGCTGGCCCTGCTCGTGAGAGCTTACAATCTACAATGAGGTGGGGGAGATACAAAATACAGGTGTGTATATACAATGGTGCATTTACAATGATGGTCCAGCCATCTTAAGGGAGTGAGGGATGGATGGAGATAGTGAATGGGCTACACACACACACACACTTACACATAGAATGACTTTGATTAGTGAATGTGATAGGCCGCTCTGAACAGATGTGTTTTGAGGGAGCGCCTGAAACCATGCAAATTGTGGATAGTCCTAATTTCTTGGGGTAGAGCATTCCAGAGGATTGGCGCAGCGCGGGAGAAGTCTTGGAGTCGGGAGTGGGAGGTACGGATTAGTGCAGAGGTTAGTCGAAAGTCGTTTGCAGAGCGCAGCAGTCGGTTAGGCCGATAGATAGAAATGAGGGAGGAGATGTAGGGGGGTGCTGCAGTGTGGAGAGCTTTGTGGGTGAGAACAAGTACTTTGAATTGGATCCTATAATGAATGGGCAGCCAGTGTAAGGACTGGCGAAGAGCGGACGCGTCCGAGTACCGATTAGCCAGATGGATAACCCTGGCTGCTGCATTAAGGATGGACTGGAGAGGGGATAGTCGAGTAATGGGGAGGCCAAGTAATAGCGCGTTACAGTAGTCCAGGCGGGAGTGGATCAATGCTACAGTGAGGGTTTTTGTTGTTTCCATGGTGAGAAAAGGGCGGATTCTAGAGATGTTCTTTAGGTGTAGGCGGCAAGAGCGGGCAAGAGATTGTATATGGGAGGTGAAGGAGAGATTGGTATCAAACATAACACCCAGACAGCGAGCCTGCTGCCGGGTGTTATTATGGTGCCGCCCACTGAGAGGGAAATGTCAGATTTAGGGAGGTTAGTAGACGGCGGGAGCAGAAGGAGTTCAGTTTTGGAGAGGTTGAGTTTCAGATAGAGAGCAGACATGATGTTGGAGACTGCGGACAGACAGTCGGTGGCGTTCTGTAGTACAGCGGGGGTAAGGTCGGGGGATGACGTGTATAATTGTGTGTCATCAGCATAAAGATGGTACTGAAAGCCAAATCTGCTGATGGTCTGTCCAATTGGGGCGGTGTAGAGAGAGAAGAGAAGGGGGCCAAGGACTGAGCCCTGGGGTACACCGACAGTGAGAGGGAGAGGAGATGAAGTGGAGCCAGAGAACGAAACACTGAAGGAGCGGTCAGAAAGATAGGAGGAGAACCAGGAGAGAACAGTGTCCTTAATACCTAAAGAGTGGAGCCTGGACAGTAGGAGACGGTGGTCAACCGTGTCGAAAGCTGCAGAAAGGTCGAGTAGAATGAGCAGAGAGTGGTCGCCGTTACGTTTTGCTGTCAGAAGGTCATTGGTCACTTTGATGAGTGCAGTTTCAGTCGAATGTAGGGGTCGGAAGCCGGACTGTGAAGGGTCTAGGAGGGAGTGAGTGGAGAGGTAACGGGTGAGGCGGGAGTAGACTAGGCGCTCCAAAAGTTTGGAGATGAAGGGGAGATTGGAGACCGGTCTGTAGTTGTTTGTGCAGGAAGGGTCAAGAGCGGGTTTCTTTAGTAGTGGAGTAATGATGGAGTGTTTGAAGGAGGATGGGAAAATGCCAGAGGAGAGTGAGAGATTGAAGATTGTAGTTAGGTGAGTTGTGACAACAGGAGAAAGAGACTGGAGGAGATGTGAGGGGATGGGGGTCGGTAGTGCATGTAGTCGGACGAGAGGAAGAGAGGAGTCTGGAGACTTCTTCTTCTGTGATGGGATAAAATGTGGAAATTGAGCCAGGGAAATGCAGGGTGGGATGGGAGTCACAGCACTTGGTGGTTGAGAGCAGATTTCCTGACGGATAGTATCTATTTTTTCTATAAAGTGGGAGGCCAGGTCATCAGCACAAATGTCTGTGATAGGGGCTTGTGCTTTTGGCCTGAGGAGGGAGTGAAAAGTGTCAAAAAGTTTCTTGGGGTTGTTGGCTAGTGAGGAGATCAGTGTGGTGAAGTAGGTCTGTTTGGCGAGGTGAAGGGCAGCATTATAAGTTCTTAACATGAATTTAAAGTGGATGAAGTCTTCTGGTGTGCGGGTTTTTCTCCATAGGCGTTCAGCACTCCTAGAGCATCGCTGGAGAAGGTGAGTTTGCGATGTGAGCCAGGGCTGTTTTACTGTGTGTTTGGAAGTTCTGAGGGTGAGCGGTGCTACTTGGTCAAGGGTGCTTCTAAGAGTGTCATTGTAGTGCTGAACAGCCAGATTAGGACAAGAAAAAGAGGAGATTGGGGACAGCGAAGAGTGTAGGGAGTCTGAAAGTGTCTGAGGGTTAATGGCTTGCAGATTTCTGAATGTGCGGTAGGTAGGAGTTCGCTGGGGTGGTGGAGGATTTGTGAGCGTGAAGGAGAGAATGTTGTGGTCAGAGAGTGGAAGCGGTGAGTTATTTAGGTGGGAAATTGAACAGAGGCGGACAAAGACCAGGTCAAGGGTGTTGCCATCCTTGTGTGTCTCAGAGGTTGAAAGCTGTGAGAGGCCTAGAGAAGTGGTTAGTGATAGAAGCTGAGATGCAGATGTGGAAGTAGGACTGTTAATGGGGATGTTGAAGTCTCCAAGGATAAGGGTTGGTAGTTCTGAGGACATGAAGTGCGGCAGCCAGGCTGAGAAGTGGTCAAGGAACTGGGTGGATGAGCCTGGGGGCCGATATATGACCGCTACTCTGAGGGAGAGGGGATGGAAGAGCCTGATGGTGTGGACCTCAAAAGAAGGGAATGAGAGTGATGGAATTGGGGGGATGACCTGGAAAGTGCATTGTGGGGACAGGAGTATGCCAACTCCACCACCATGTCTGTTTGTGGGTCTCGGGGAATGGGAGAACTGTAAGCCACCATAGGAAATGGCAGCAGGGGAGACCGTGTCAGAATCCTGAATCCAGGTTTCAGTGAGGGCCAACAGATGAAGAGAGTTGTTCAGAAAGTAGTTGTGCAGGAAAGATAGTTTATTGCATGCAGACCTTGGATTCCAGAGGGCACAGTTGAAAGAAGGAGATGAGGGAGTGCAAGTAATATTAACAAGATTATTATGGTTTCGAAATGAGGTAGGGTAGGGATTGAGGTTGGGGGATGGACCAGGGTTGGGGGAGATGTCCCTGAAATCAGTAGGAGTAGGAAGATAAAGAGCAGGTAGTTGTTGGATTTATAAATAGGTTTTTTCTGAGATATGTTTGGGCAAGATGGGCTGAGTTTTCTTAGGAAGGTGAGGAGTGCATGGGAACTGTACATGGGAGAGGGAAGTATGGAGGGGCTGAAGTATATGAGTCGTGATGGAGGGGGGATGGGGCAGTGAATGTGGATGGCAAGGGAACACAGGAGGATAGAGATAGAGAACATAATTTAAAAGAAAGCAAAGTGTGGGTTACCTGATTCCTGCCCTGATTAACTGCCATGGATAACTGCCTTTTACTCGATGCTTGTCTTTCGTGATGCTTTGCTTTCTGTGATGCGTGCGCCCCCCTTACTGCGTGCGCCCCTTAGACTACTCCTAAATATATAGTCCACACTACAGGGTCAGGAAAGTGGGATTGTGGGGGCTGTTTTGGGATAATTTGCCAGCTGGGGCCAACACACCAGGGGGTGGTTAGATCATCAAAGGCTACCTGGCAACATCTATATGCTTTAGCACCTTCCACCTGATAGCATCTAGAGAGGCCCCAGTCACCGGGATATAAAGCAGTAAGTATTTTAAACACAGTGCAAAAATGAATTATTCCAAAGCCTTATTAACAGGCACATTAAACTATGTTGCAAGATGGTAAAGCAGTGCTTGGCAGCAAGTAGAGGTATGGAGTGCACACCATTAATATATAGTGCAGCATTCAACACAGATAGCAGAGGTGGGGATTCTATTCAGCTGTTTGCTTCCACTGAATGCAGTTCATACCATTAATATATAGTGCAGCATTCAACACAGATAGCAGAGGTGGGGATTCTATTCAGCTGTTTGCTTCCACTGAATGCAGTTCATACCATTAATATATAGTGCAGCATTCAACACAGATAGCAGAGGTGAGGATTCTATTCAGCTGTTTGCTTCCACTGAATGCAGTTCATACCATTAATATATAGTGCAGCATTCAACACAGATAGCAGAGGTGGGGATTCTATTCAGCTGTTTGCTTCCACTGAATGCAGTTCATACCATTAATATATAGTGCAGCATTCAACACAGATAGCAGTTGTGGGGATTCTATTCAGCTGTTTGCTTCCACTGAATGCAGTTCATACCATTAATATATAGTGCAGCATTCAACACAGATAGCAGAGGTGGGGATTCTATTCAGCTGTTTGCTTCCACTGAATGCAGTTCATACCATTAATATATAGTGCAGCATTCAACACAGATAGCAGAGGTGGGGATTCTATTCAGCTGTTTGCTTCCACTGAATGCAGTTCATACCTGTGTGAAGAGAGAGATGAATATTAATTCCTCGCCATGGATAACTGCCTTTTACTCGATGCTTGTCTTTCGTGATGCTTTGCTTTCTGTGATGCGTGCGCCCCCCTTAAATTAGAAAAATGTGAATTCCATCGAGAAGAGATTCAGTTCTTGGGATACGTCATTTCACCTCAAGGATTACGGATGGATGCTAAGAAAACGCAAGCTATCACCGAGTGGCCTATCCCTAAAAATGTGAAAGAAGTTCAGCGTTTTGTGGGGTTCGCCAACTTTTACAGACGCTTTATTAAGAATTTTTCAGAAATCGTGCTACCCATCACGCAATTAACAAAAAAAGGAGCAAAATTCATCTGGACACCCCAAGCGCAAGAAGCGTTCTCTCGGCTCCCATATTACGCCATCCTGACCCTGAATTGGCTTTTATCATTGAGGTGGATGCTTCAGACTGTGCGGTAGGCGCTATCCTTTCTCAGAGGACAGGGGAAAAGAAGTTGCTGCATCCATGTGCATTTTTCTCACAACGTATGTCTGTAGCCGAGAAGAACTATGACGTGGGAAATAAAGAATTGCTCGCCATCATATCAGCATTCAAAGAGTGGAGACATCATCTCCAAGGGGCTGCACAACAAATTTTGGTGTTGACCGATCATCGCAATCTAGAGTTTATCAGGTCTGCAAAATGAGTCTCTCCTCGGCAGACTCGTTGGAGTCTGTTTTTGAATCAATTCAATTTTGTAATTTCATATCGACCAGGCTCCCGTAACAAGAAAGCAGACGCATTATCCAGAATGTTTTCAAGCTAAACTAATCTTGTAACAACACCCAAACCCATTGTGGCAGATACTAAGATCTTGGGAGTAATACATGATGGAGATTTGCTGGAAGATTTGAAGGCAGCATACGAAACAGACTCGTTTCTATCACGTCCATCAGGGGACGTGCATCTGTTTTTTAAAAATCAAGTATGGACTGATGGTCGACGACTATATGTACCAGAAGCAGCTCGGTTAAGAGTCCTACAACTAGTGCACGATTCTAAAATTGCAGGACACAAAAGGACTCAGAAAACGCAGGAGTTTTTGTCACGTTTCTTTTGGTGGCCGAACTTTCAAGAAGACGTGAAGAAGTATGTTAATTCCTGTGACATCTGTGCCAGATATAAGACTCCACGTGCATCCCCTATGGGACTATTGCAGCCTCTCGCCATCCCAACACGACCATGGGGATCAATTTCAATGGACTTTATTGTAGATCTACCAGAGTCCAAGGGAAAAACATCCATTCTGGTACTAGTGGATCGACTTACAAAAGCAGCGCATTTCATCCAGTGTTCAGGTCTACCTTCAGCAAAAGATACAGCTGATCTGATAATTTGCAATGTTTTTCGCCTCCACGGAGTGCCGGATGAAGTCGTTTCAGATCGAGGTGTGCAATTTACATCTAAATTTTGGCGCAGTTTATGCTCAGCACTAGACATCAAAGCACGATTGTCAACCGCTTACCATCCGCAATCTAACGGCCAGACAGAACGTACAAATCAGACGCTGGAGCAGTATCTTCGTTGTTATATTTGCCATCTGCAAGACGACTGGGTGGATCTGCTGCCATTTGTGATATTTTCATATAATAATTCACAGAATGCCTCTACGAAACAGACGCCATTTTTTGCAAATCTGGGATATCACCCAAACATCCTTCCCAAAAATCCTGTGGCACCATTAATACCAGCAGTCGCAGAAAGAATCTCTCTGCTACAGCAAAATCTGAATGTTCTGAAAGACACTCTAAAGGAAGCTCAGGAGAAATATAAAAAAGCGGCCAACAGGTATCGGAGACCCACTCCCACGTTTAGGTTTGGAGATCGAGTGTGGTTATCCACTAAGAATTTGAAATTGAAGATTCCTTCTCCTAAATTAGGACAAAAATTTGTGGGACCATACAAAATCAGTAAGATTGTGAGTCCATTGGCTGTACGTCTACAGCTACCAACATCAATGAAGATTCATCCTGTGTTTCATGTGTCGTTGTTGAAAGCCGCCACAGCCAATCCATTTCCAGAACGATCCCCTTCGCCTCCCGATGCAATTGAAGTGGACGGACAGGAGCAGTTTGTGGTGGAAAAGATCTTGGATTCCCGAATACACAGAAATCGTTTGCAATATTTAATCAAATGGCAGGGCTACGACACGGAGGAAAATTCATGGGAACCAGTAAGCAACATCAATGCTCCTCGTTTGATTAGACAATTTCACCAGCGGTATCCTGCAAAACCTGGACAAGTTGCGTCCAGAGGACACCGTTAAGAGGGGAGTATTGTTAGGATTTGAACCTGTGAGCCATGGCTTGCTGGTCTGTTCCCTTGCTGTGGAGCTATTTCGGAACTAGAATAACTTCAGCTGAAAACATATGAACTTCGTCTGGGATAGAGATCATCACCTGCCCTGCTGATTGTTCCCTCCCTGATTGAGACTGATTGGATAGAGATCATCACCTGCCCTGTTGATTGTTCTCGCCCTGATTAAAACTGATTGGACCTGCTATATATACCTGGGCCTGTGCAGCTTCCTGTTGCTGAGTATATTGTGGTGCTCAGTCTAACTGAGTGAAGCATTATCTGAGCTCCTGATCTGGAAGGTGTTCTGCTGACATCTTCCTGTCTCTTGTGGAAACCCTGCTGTTCCTACCTCCAAGTCTATTCACCTAAACGGACTTGGTGCTTGTGTGTGATCTTGGCCGGCCCATGCTCGGGCGGGCTCCGGCATCTGCCAACATAGTGAACCACCACCGCCATATACGGCACTTCCAGAAGTCCTTCCTTGGTCCGCTCACCTGCACACTTCTGCTCCGGCCACTGACTTCCAGTCCTGTATCGCCAGTAACATGACAAATCCCCTGGCGAAACAGAACCGCATCGCCCAGCCGCAAGTATGCTTGCCAGATCCCTAGAGAGTTTAAGGCAGTATTACAGTTTACCGGCACGTAGGACAGATAGGTCAAATGCTACCATACCTGACGCAACACCACGTAGGTCAGTACGCACGACAAAAGGAAAGTTACCTGTTAGGTACCAAGAGTAGGCCTAGCAAATGTAAACCAGTAAACAAGAGTCCAAGTGTATAAATGTATATAAGAATCGTGCAAATACATGTATATATGTTACCTCTAGCAACTGTTGAAGATTATTGCCTCCTGTAAGGGAAGAATTCGTTGATATTTCATGTTAATGTTTTGTTAATTATTTCTTTCAGCTCGGGAGTGCTGATGTTAACTAGGGGGGGATGTGAACTTCCGGTTCCTGCGCTGACATGTGAGGAGGGAGTTTGGTGGAGCTCCTGAATTCCTCCCAGGTAACCACGTATAACGGGCTGATAGGAGCGCAGAAAAACCTCCCCGGGAGCACTGTCACCTTCTGCACCCGTGGGGACATAATTTATGGAGCGTTACTTGTTCCGGAGTTCACAACAGACCCCGAACGGCATCCCTAACCAGCTGAAGCAGAAGGGCAAGATGGCGCCTGGAGGAGAGAAGGGGGAGAGAGACGCGGTGCTGAGCGCTGCCACGGACACGCAGCAGAGCTCTTATCAGAAGCACCATCTGGTCTGAGAGTTCCTCAGGAATTTGACTCCCAGAGAATGGCTGGAGAGGTCACAGCCCTTCTCTTACCTGACATTCAGAAGCTGCTAGAGACGGCATTGCAATCATCCTTGTCTTCCATACAAAAGTCTGTGGAGCTGAAATACCACTGCAATTACCAAGCTGCAGCAGGATGTGGCGCTGTTACAACAGGAGAAGCAGCTTGCTCAAGACAGAGAACAGAACCTTCAGCAGAACTTACAAAGTTTGATGGACAAAACGGAGGACTTGGAAAATCGCTTGAGACGGAGCAATTTGCATCTCGTTGGGCTGCCTGAATCGTTTAAACCAGCAGACTTGCAATCCATCTGCGAGAAAGACCTACCGAAAATATTGGGACTTAACTACTACTGCCGTGTGGAACGTGCGCACCGCGTGGGACCGCCGCAAAACAACAACAGGCGAGGGGAGGCGCCGAAACCAACGACGTACAGGCCACGGCAAGTAATAATGAAGCTGCTAGATTATAACGACAAAGTTTCATTGTTACGGGCATTCAGAGAAGCGAGGCGTCCTGTGCTACTTCATGGCTACGAGATTCTGCTCTTTGAGGACTTCTCAGTATCGGTCTCCAGGAGGCGGCGGGCGTTCAGTTCCATTTGCACTACGCTGTTTGAGCGAGATGTTCGCTTCCAGCTATTGTTCCCTGCGCGTCTGCGGCTGCAAAGATCTGACGGGACTTATGTCATTTATGACACACCAGAACAAGCCGAAGCAGCCTTGGAATGAAACCCACAAAGTGATAGGGAAGGACAGCGACGCAGAGCCAGGTTCTCCCCACGCCGGCGACGTCAAGATGACAGTCCATGAAGGGGGACAGGAAAGCGAAAGGGATTCTCCCACGTTAAATGTCATATGGGATCTGCTTGCTGTTCAAACCGTTTCTGTTGGGTCCCATGATCCCTATGTTGAAGCATGGACGCTCTGCTGTAATTTTTGATGGCTCAGTTAGTTGGTATTGGTTGTTGGAGGTCTCGCCTAGGGGAGGGGATCTAGACACACGGGGGACAAATGAGTTAAACACCACATATGGGGGGACAATAAGTGAAGCAGGCTAGTGGGGTCCATGCTTTGGGCACATGGGGGGGTACACTGTATTGCCTGGGAGGATCGGGGCATTCACCTCACATGTTAGAAAAAAGGAGGTCACATAAACAGAGGTAGTGGTGGAGAGACTACGGCCGCATACAGCGGTCTATTGGTAAACAAGAGTTACTAGAAAAGGGATAGTCGACAATCACTTAGGACAAAGGGAGAGGTAATATAAGCGGATCCGGCAACAATATCTCAGGGAAGCTCAGGGACCCCTTTTAGAGTAGCGGGGGACCTCTCTCCAATAGTTAATCCTCAAACTGTCAATATATCTTGATTTGGTATTTGATACTTTGGTGCTGCTTCCTCCTCTCCTCGCAGGTTGTTGCCAACGACGGCCATAAGAGGGTACACCGTCTCCTCCAGCACACTCTGACCTCTTCTGCCGCCCATTCAACATGAAGATCATTCCTGGAATGTCAAAGGCTTGCGGGCGCCTGAGAAGCGCACAAAGATTCTGAGGTACCTCCGCCGGTGGAAAGCCGGACATAGCACTTCTCCAAGAGACACACCTGAAGGTGACTGACTTTCCTCGCATGCACAAATTTTGGGTGGGGGACAGCTACGGGTCACAGGGCACTGAACGCAAGACAGGGGTATTGACATTAATCAGCAAGCACTTCAAGGGCAAGGTGATAGACTCCGAAAATGACACAGACGGTCGCTGGGTGAGAATATCAGTATCACTTGACAACAAAACCTATAGCATTTATAACATATACGGACCCACAGAAGACAATGGACCGTTCTTTAGAGACATGGAGGCCCGTATACTTCAGGACACAATTTCCCTGAAATTAGTAGGTGGTGACTTAAATACGGTGAATCGACCCAGTGAAGATCGCAGGCCGATGCGAACGACTGTACGATCACATGACACGCGCTTACAACCTCTGCTAGACACGACTAACTTAGTAGACATTTGGAGACACTTGAACCCAGATGGTAGGGAATACTCCTTCTATTCAGCGCCACATGACTCATGGTCCAGAATAGATTATATACTGCTATCACAGGAGCTAGTAAGGGGAGTGGGAAGAGGCGGACGTACACAACGTAGCTATATCTGACCACGCGCCCGTCTCAGTGACACTGCCTGACATGGTCCAGATGGGGCCGGACCACACTTGGCGTTTCCCTTCCTATTTGTTAACGGATGAGAAGTTTCGAGATCAGGTGAAGCAGTGGTGGCTGGAATATGTAAGAGATAATGGAGATAGCAGGGATAGACCGGAACTTTTATGGGCAGCAGGGAAGGCAGTAATGCGCGGGAAACTAATAGCTTATCTGACATCCCTAAAAAAGAAGATAGCGACAAATTACTCGCAGGCTAGCAGGACACTACGCGATAGCTATACGTCATACCTGACAACTTCCTCGATTCAGGATAAAAATAGATGGAAGCAGGCTAAGGCTGACTTTGACCTTTGGGTCGACCGACGCGAGAGAACCAGTAATATGAATTATAGAGCCGAACTATTTCGTTATGGTAGCAAATCAGGGAGACTGTTAGCGCGACTGGCGAAAGGACATTACACTCCTCAACATATTACAAGCATTAACGAATATACACGGGACCATGAACACAGACCCTCGAAACATAAACACGATCCTACAAGAATATTACTCAGACTTATATAAGGAGGAGCACACAGACAGGGCGGAGGGACAGACCTTTCTACACGGAATACGGTTACCATCCATCACACCTGATCAGCTTCTCCTTTTAAAACAAACCCAATTGAGGTGACGGAAGTGACAGCGGCGATAAAAGACCTGAAATCGGGGAAGGCACCAGGACCTGACGGGTTTACAGCCGATTTCTTCAAATTATTGAGTGAGGATATCTCACCCACGTTGGTAGGCACATTCAATCATATATTGGAGACAGGAGGGTTGCCCATCCACTCGAACATGGCACACATCAAGGTGTTACTAAAACCCAACAAACCTTCACACCTGGCTGGCTCCTATCGTCCAATCTCCTATTGACCAGGATATCAAGCTTTTGTCCAGGATCAGTGGCTGATCGCTTGAGTAGCATTCTTCCTACACTGATAGGGCCATCACAGGTAGGCTTTGTTCGCCACCAATCGGCCATGACTAATATTAGAAAAGCAATAGCAGTTCTGTATAAATACCGTGGTTGACAGCATCGAGCCCTGTTTGCTGTCCCTAGATGCCGAAAGGCATTCGACAGGGTGAGCTGGAGTTGGTTGGCCATGGTCCTGGACAAAATTGGCGTGAGAGGCACGTTTAGGACTTTCCTGACAGGACTCTACCCAACCCACAGGCACGAACACACACTCCAGGCCACCTGTCGGCTCCTTTGACACTACAGAGGGGAACTCGTCAGGGGTGCCCATTGTCACCCCTGCTCTTTGATATAGCCCTTGAGCCATTAGTTAGACACCTGGAGATAACACAGTATACGACGGTATAAAGGTAGGGGACGGGAGATCAAACTGACATTGTTTGCAGACGATATACTCATTTATATGGCACATCCCCAAGAGCATCTCACTGGGCTATTAGACTGCCTAAAACTTTTTGAACGAATATCGGGGTGAACCGCATCAACGATTCCAAGAGTGAAATTTTGGAATTGGGAAAGCCTAACCCTCGTGAGCTCTGGTGTGCTCACGGATGGGGGTCAGACGTACTTAAACCCTTTATAACATACCTGGGAATCAAAATAGGAGGGAATCTAGCTCTCTGTACAAACTTAACTATGATCCCTTATTTGACAAAGTTATACGGGAATTGGAGAGTTGGCATGATTTGCCCCTGTCTCTTCTGGGCCGTTGTCACCTTCTTAAGATGATTAGTTTCGGTAGGCTATTATACCCGCTTCAGACTATTCCACCTCTGTTACGCCATGCTGATGTCTCACGGGTACAAAAGGTGTTCTCCAGATTCATCTGGAGGGTAAACGGCCCAGAATTGCACTTCGCAAATTAATGCGTGCAGTAAAAAGATGGGGCCTGGCCGTGGCCTAACGTTAGGAGTTATAACTGGCTTGCTTGATCCGAGTGGGGAGAGATTGGGTTAAGGGGACTTCGTCCTACTCGATGTATTGCTGGAGTCGGGACTAGACAGAAGGATGGGTTTGGCGGAAAGTCTTCACACGGTGATTTCTAAACTCCCAGACAATGTGAAAAAATCAGCGCTACTGCGCGTACAGTA
>JARQOD010000001.1:913872287-913897254 GCA_033576555.1 Oophaga sylvatica | reverse complement strand
AAAGTACCCTTCCTGTCCTTTTCTATTTAGATAGTTTGGGCCCCAGCGTTTGCTCATACTATTTTCTTTCTGTGTCAGTATTTCCTCTTGTCTAACCGCCATTACATGTTTGGGGGCTTTCTATTATCTTGGGGTTCTGCTACGGGGCAGATAGCTTTCCTATTTCTATCTTTAGGTGTAGTTAGTTTCTCAGGCTGTGACGAGGCGTCTAGGACCAACGTAGGAACGCTCCACGGCTGCCTCTAGTTGCGGTGGTTAGTCAGGGTACTGCAATCTCATAGATTCCAACTGCTCTGGTGTATTTCCTTTTTTGCCTGCACTCCTCAGCTACCGTAACATAACAGTATCACCGGCCAGAAAAATTGTATGGTACTCACAGAAGGGAAAAAATATTTTGAAGGAAGAAAAGTTGTCAGAGATATTTTTCTGTTTGTTGCATTTTTTTTTTTTTTCCCTCTGTATCCTGGGTGCTGGGGAGGATCTTTTCTCCCAATGGAGTTTGCACAGTTGTCTGGCCGTGTGGATCAGCTTGCCACTGAGGTTCAGAGTATTGCTGCATATCTTGCTAGGTTGCCTGTTGTGGAACCTAGGATCCCCATGCCAGATTTGTTTTTAGGGGATCGAGCTAAGTTTCAGAATTTCAAAAATAATTGTAAATTGTTTCTTGCCTTAAAATCTAAGTCCTCAGGAAACGCAGCGCAGCAGGTTCAAATTATCATCTCTCTCCTGCGCGGCGATCCTCAGGATTGGGCTTTTTCCCTGATACCTGGGGATCCTGTTTTGAGTGATGTTGATGCATTTTTTCAGGCTTTGGGGTTATTGTACGATGAGCCTAATGTCACTGATCAAGCTGAAAAAGCCTTGTTGGCATTAAATCAGGGGCTTGATGACGCTGAGTTTATACTGTCAGAGATTCCGTAGGTGGGCAGTCCTGACCAAATGGAATGACGACGCTTTGGCGGCCCTTTTCCGGAAGGGTCTGTCGGATAATGTAAAGGATGTTATGGTGGGATTCCCTGTCCCCTCTGGTCTCAATGATTCTATGTCATTGGCGATTCAAATTGACAGACGTTTGCGTGAGCGGAGAAGTATGCGTGGAGTGGTGTTGCCTTGTGAGCCAGCTGCTGAGCCCATGCAGTGTGATGGAGTGGTGTCTGGGGCACAGCGTCATGAGTTTCGAAAGCGCAATGGGTTATGTTTCTACTGTGGTGATGCCTCTCATGCTATTTCAGTCTGCCCTAAGCGGGGAAGACATTTTGCACGCTCAGTTGTCTTGGGTAGTGTTCAGACTAAGTTTTTATTAACTGTCACTCTGATATGCTCTCTGTCCTCATTTCTGCTCAGGCTTTCGTTGATTCTGGAGCAGCTATTAACCTGATGGATTATGATTTTGCTAAACGTTGTGGGTTTTCCTTGATACCCCTACAGAAGTCTATTCCCTACTGGGGATCGATTCTACCCCTTTGGCTGAGAATAAACCCCAGTTTTCTACTCAGGTGATAATGAGGGTTGAAAACCCGATCACCAGGAGTGCTGCAAATTTTTGGTTCTATATAATCTGCATGACATTATAGTGCTGGGTTTCCCTTGGTTACAGTCTCATAATCCTGTTTTGGATTGGAAATCTGTGTCTGTAACCAGTTGGGGCTGCCAATGTGTTAGTGCCAACACTCCTGTTTTTTCTGCCTCCCCCCAGGCTGAGGATGTTCCTGACTTTTTGTTTGATTTTTCTGATGTGTTTAGCGAAAGTAAATCTGCATCCTTACCTCCCCATAGGAGCTATGACTGCGCTATTGAATTAGTGCCAGGTAGTAAATTCCCTAAGGGTCGCCTTTTTAACTTGTCTGTACCTGAAGATGACGCTATGCGGTCTTATATCAAGGAATCATTGGAGAAGGGTCATATCAGACCATCCTCTTCACCCTTAGGTGCCGGTTTTTTCTTTGTGGCCAAAAAAGATGGTTCATTAAGGCCGTGTATTGATTATCGTCTCTTGAACAATATTACTGTGAAATATCAATACCCGTTACCCTTGATTTCTGACCTGTTTTCCAGGGTGAAAAACGCTACTTGGTTTACCAAGCTTGACCTCAGGGGGGCGTATAACCTTATTCGCATTAAGCACGGGGAGAATGGAAGACGGCATTTAACACCCCTGAAGGGCATTTTGAGTACCTTGTGATGCCCTTTGGGCTCACTAATGCTCCTTCCGTCTTCCAGTCCTTCATGAATGACATTTTTAGGGATTTTGTGGACAAGTTTCTGATTGTTTATTTGGATGATATCTTGATTTTTTCTAATGACTGGGACTCTCATGTGAAACATGTTCGAACTGTATTCCAGATTTTGAGAGAGAATGCTCTGTATGTGAAGGGATCAAAGTGTCTTTTTGGCGTACAGAAGATCTCATTTCTGGGATTCATTTTGTCCCCATCTGTTATTGAAATGGACCCGGTCAAGGTTCAGGCCATCTGTGATTGGGTCCAACCTACTTCATTAAAGGCTCTTCAGAGATTTTTGGGTTTTGCCAATTTTTATCGTAAATTTATTGGTAATTTCTCTGTTATTGTTAAACCATTAACTGATTTGACCAGAAAGGGTTCTGATGTGGTGAATTGGCCTCCTGAGGCAGTCTCTGCGTTTCAGGAACTTAAGCAGAGATTCACTTCTGCTCCTGTTCTACGGCAGCCTGATGTTTCTCTGCCATTTCAGGTGGAGGTTGATGCCTCTGAAATTGGGGCAGGTGCCGTTTTGTCCCAAAAAGATCCAGAGACCTCTAAAAGTAACCCTTGTGCCTTTTTCTCTCGAAAATTTTCTCCTACTGAACGTAATTATGACGTGGGTAATCGGGAGTTATTGGCCATGAAGTGGGCTTTTGAAGAGTGGAGACATTGGCTGGAGGGAGCCAAACATCAGGTGGTGGTCCTTACGGACCATAAGAATCTGGTCTATCTGGAATCTGCCAAGCGACTCAATCCTAGACAGGCCAGGTGGGCCTTGTTTTTCACACGTTTTAATTTTGTGGTTTCCTTTCTTCCTGGCACTAAGAATGTTAAGGCGGATGCCCTCTCGAGGAGTTTCCTTGTGGACTCTCCTGAGCTATCTGATCCCTCTGTTATTTTGAAGGAGGGTGTAGTTCTTTCCGCCATCTCGCCCAATTTGAGACTTGCTCTGGAGGGGTGTCAGGAGGATAGGCCCGAGCGCTGCCCTGTTGGAAAATTGTTTGTCCCGGACCAATGGAAAAAGAGTGTGATGTCTGAGATTCATTGTTCCGCATTGGCTGGGCATCCCGGAATTTTTGGTACCAGAGACTTGGTTAGTCGGTCCTTTTGGTGGCCTACCTTGTCTCGCGATGTCAGGGAATTTGTGCAGTCCTGCGGGACTTGCTCTCGCTCCAAGCCTTGCTCTCGCTCTAGTGGTTTGTTGATGCCATTGCCTGTGCCCAAGAGACCATGGACCCATATCTCTATGGATTTCATTTCCGATCTTCCTGTTTCTCAGAGAATGACCACCATCTGGGTAATTTGTGATAGGTTTTCCAAAATGATACATCTTGTGCCATTACCTAAGTTGCCTTCCTCCTCTGAATTGGTGCCGTTGTTCCTTCAGCACGTGGTTCGTTTACACGGCATTCCTGAGAACATTGTGTCTGACAGAGGAGTCCAGTTTGTTTCCAGATTTTGGAGGACTTTTTGTTCTAAACTGGGTGTTCAATTGTCTTTCTCCTCGGCATTTCATCCTCAGACCAATGGTCAAACTGAGAGAACAAACCAGACATTGGAGACTTATCTAAGATGCTTTGTGTCTGCTGATCAGGATGATTGGGTCTCTTTTTTGCCTTTGGCTGAGTTTGCTCTTAATAATAGGGCTAGCTCTGCCACTTTGATGTCTCCGTTTTTCTGTAATTCTGGGTTTCACCCTCGATTTTCTTCAGGACAGACGGAGGCTTCTGTCTGTCCAGGTGTTGACTCTGTTGTTGAGCGTATGCAGCAGATTTGGGACCAGGTAGTGGAGAGGTTGTCCCTCTCTCAGGAGAAGGCCCAGCGGTTTGCTAACCGGCATAGGACTGATGGTCCTCGGTTTAAAGTGGGGGACTTGGTCTGGTTGTCCTCAAAGAATATTCCTATGAGAGTAGCATCTCCTAAATTTAAGCCTAGGTTCATTGGACCTTATAAGATCATGGAGATTATTAATCCTGTTTCTTTTCGTTTGCTTCTTCCAGGGACATTTAAGATCCATAACGTGTTCCACAAGTCCTTGTTGAAGAGGTTTGTTGAGCCAGTGGTTCCTGCTGCTGTGCCTCCTGACCCTGTTTTGGTTGAGGGCAATCTGGAGTATGTGGTTGAGAAAATATTGGATTCTCGTTTTTCTAGACGAAGACTCCAGTATTTGGTTAAATGGAGAGGTTATGGTCAGGAAGATAATTCTTGGGTGTTTGCTTCGGACATCCATGCTAGGAGACTTATCCGTGCGTATCATAGAACTCATCCTGACCGACCTGGTTGCTCAAATGAGGGTTCGGTGACCCCTCCTCAAGGGGGGGGTACTGTTGTGAATGGGTTTGAGATGAGTTCTGAGCAGAGGCTCCCTCTGGTGGTTACAAGCGGTACTGGTGAGGATTGTGAGGACTGGAATCAGGTGTTACTGATTGGTCTTATTTAAGGGAATCATTTTCCCATCAGGGTTGCCGGTGATCAATTGTTCTGGTCTGAATCCTTCTTTCCAGTTTCCCTTGTAGCCTGCTGTGTCGTGTCTGCATCTCCTGCTATCAGATAAGACAATTTCTTTTTTGTGTTTTTGCTATATTTTTGCATTTTGTCCTGCACTTCTGTGGGGGCCTTCTGGGTCCCCTCCGGGGGCTTTTGCCCTCTCAGTTTAGTTCAGCCACTGTGTTTTGTACTTTTGCTTTTTCCAGTTTTTTCAGTGGCTGCTGTTTTTGTTACACCAGAGAACTAATTTAGGTGGAAGAGGTCGTGTGATCTCAGGTGATTTTGAAATTAGTAGAGTTGGTGTTTTTCAGGGTTTTCTGGGATTGCAGTAAGTACCCTTCCTGTCCTTTTCTATTTAGATAGTTTGGGCCCCAGCGTTTGCTCATACTATTTTCTTTCTGTGTCAGTATTTCCTCTTGTCTAACCGCCATTACATGTTTGGGGGCTTTCTATTATCTTTGGGGTTCTGCTATGGGGCAGATAGCTTTCCTATTTCTATCTTTAGGTGTAGTTAGTTTCTCAGGCTGTGACGAGGCGTCTAGGACCAACGTAGGAACGCTCCACGGCTGCCTCTAGTTGCGGTGGTTAGTCAGGGTATTGCAATCTCATAGATTCCAACTGCTCTGGTGTATTTCCTTTTTTGCCTGCACTCCTCAGCTACCGTAACATAACACTTCTCACAGCTGAGTTGCTGTTTCTTTGTGTTTGGCAGTTAGGGAGTTAATTCTGTCTGTGCTCAGTTCTGGGACTGGGTGCAGTTTCTCCCGGCTGCAATTAATTATTTGTTGATTGGTTTCCTTTAAATCTCTGGTTGTCTGTGTTGGGAGTTGCCAGTGAAATTCTTCATGCAGACCACAGATAGGATTGTATCTGTATAGACTTAAGTTAAAGAGCTCCTTAGTTGTTTTAAGCTCACCTTGCTTAGAGTTTAATATCCCAGATCATTTATGTTCCTTCTGTGTTTGAGTGTGTATGCAAGTCTGTGTTTTCTCCAGTCTGTCTTATATGTCTAATCTGTGTATTTAGCAGAGATCAGCCCATATCCCTTTGGTGGTAATCAGAATCCTTCTTAGGACTGATTACAGGGTTCAGGGACTGATAGGAGACAGGGTTAGGCTGGAGACTTGGACCTCTGAACCATTATCAGTACCTCCAAGGTGAGGGATTAGTTAGGACCCCAGTTTAGGGTCAGGTTAGACCCCCGGTCCTCCTCTTTCCTGTGACAGTGTATCAAGTCCTCAAGATTAACCCTGAGTTCAACGGATATCGTGTCAGGTAAATCTATTCTATATTTACATGCTGATGTTGCTAATCTATATGTTGTATAGAGTGTTGTTCTTTTAAGAATAGTTTACTGACATCGTACACATATCATAAGACCGCGTGACAGGTGGTGGCCAGACCACCCAACAGCAGCAGGTGTTGTAAGAGGTTAGTGGAGATGATGAGGTCCAAGACCCAACATGGCGTGAGGAACAGGAAGGTGGTGGTAGCAGCTCTGAGGAAGCGATTGCCCCAACGGTACAAACAGGAGGGAGAGTTAGGCTGCATACTCTGTTGCCTGTAGCCTCCATTTTGGCACCTGTTCGGATTTCTCTTCCAAAAGTCTAAACGGACGCTCCCAGGACTTGCACTGCGTGGTCCTTTTTTCACACACTTGCAGATGATATTTGCTATGTCAAATGCAAGCTGTGTAATCAAAAAGTAAAAAGAGGTAAAGTGTCAGTAACCTCAATACCACAAATATGTCTAAAATAGTGCGTAGAAAACACGTAGTTGAGTTACAAAGACACACTGAAGATGTACAGTCTATAGAGAATCACAGCACAAGTTTAACTGCATATGTCATGGTTAAATTTGAAATTTTTATTGCACACTTGATGTGAAAAAAGAAAATAGCTATGAGACGACTGACTGACGTTTTGGGCAACGCAGTGGCCTTTATCAAATAGTCGCTGGAAGAGATAGAAAAATTTACAGTCAATGACAATGTATAATATATACAATATATACATAAGGTGAAGAATATATATACATAGGAATTAGGCAACATGTTAAACATTTGGGTGATACTGTAGAACACGGAGAATTATCCCTCTAGGGTATGCGGGTGGATAATGTAGTTTTTTGTTGATTTTTGTGAGTGTGTAGAAACAGGGGTGATGGGGTATTGAATATTAAGGAATGTCATAGTCTTACAGTCTATGGTGATCAATTAAAGATGTTTTGTCAGGATACGATCAATTTTTTGACAGATGTAAAATGTAGGGTCACAATTGAGTTGTCTGTAGGTTAGGTTAACTGACAGTTGTCTATGAATTTCGGCAATAGATTGGGTCTTATTCATAATAACGATAGCACCCCCCTTATCTGCTTGTTTAATAATAATGTTGGGGTTATCTTTCAGAGATTTTATGGCTTGTTTATCTGTGGGTGTCAGGTTGTGGTGTATCGGGTGTAGGCCCAATCTCAGCAAACCATCCACGACCACAGGCTCTGAATGCTGGCATTGCAAAACTCCTGTCCCTTGAAATGCTGTCATTCAGGCTGGTGGAGACTGACAGTTTACGGAACTTAATGGCATTGGCAGTCCCACAATACAATGTGCCAAGCTGATTTTATTTCAGCAGGCAAGCCGTCCCTGGTCTGCAAAACCATGTTGTTGAGGTTAAAATTAAACATGCGCTACTAAACTCCGTCAGTAGCAATGTCCACCTGACCACCGCTGCGTGGACCAGTACCCATGGCCAGGGACGATACCTTTCCCTTACTGCCCATTGGGTCAATGTTGTGGAGCCGGGTACAGATCTTGCGAGTGGCGCAGTACGTGTTCAGGCAACTACAAGGATTGCTGGAATCAAGTCTGTACACATTGACTCCTCCTTCTCCAGTTCCTCAGAAACATCGCTGCAGGAGCCGTCACGGTCTACCTCCACATGGACCCGTGAACGCTTAATAAGAATCTTTAGTTATATAGCGCCAACAGATTACGCAGCGCTTTACAGTTTAACAGTTTCTGAACACAAGTCATAAGTAACAACGTTACCAATACAATAATGAAAGCAATATAATCCACACACGCTCGTGAGAGCTTACAATTTACAAATATGTGGGGGAGATACAAAGTACAGGTGTTTATATACAATGGTGTATTTAGAATGATGGCCCAGCCATTTTGAGGGAGTGAGGGATGGATGGAGATAGTGAATGGGCTACACACACACACTTACACATAGAATGACTTTGATTAGTGAAGGTGATAGGCCGCTATTATTATTATAGATTTTTATAGCGCCATTTATTCCATGGCGCTTTACATGTGAAGAGGGGCAAGTATAGACAAGTACAGTAAACATGAGCAATACAAGGCACACACAAGTACAGAAGGAGAGAGGACTCTGCCCGCAAGGGCTCAGAGTCTACAGGGATGGGTGAGGATACACTAGGAGAGGGAAGACCTTGAAGAAATGTGTTTTGAGTAAGCGCCCAATAACATGCAAATTGTGGATAGTTCTAATTTCTTGGGGTACAGCATTCCACAGTATTGGCGCAGCGCGGGAGAAGTCTTGGATTCGGGAGAGATGTTCTTTAGGTGTAGGCGGCAATAGCGGGCAACAGATTGTATATGGGGGTGAAGGAGAGATTGGTGTCAAACATAACACCCAGACAGCGAGCCTGTTGACCGATATGAGCACAGACGTGGCCAAACGTCAACAGGCCGTCCTGAAATTAATTTCCATGGGGAATCAAAGCCACACAGCGCTGGAGCTCTGGAATGCCATAAAGCAAGAGAGCGACATGTGTATTTTGCCAGCGAATCTCCAGCCAGGCTTGGTAGTGTGTGACAATGGCCGAAATCTGGTGGCAGGTCTGGGCCTAGGCAACGTCACTCACATACCATGTGTGGCACATGTGCTAAACTTTGTCGTCCACAGTTTTTTGAGGGACTATCCAGATCTTGATTCACTGCTGCACAAGGTCCGCCTACAGTGCGCTAACTTGCGACGTTCCACCATGGCCAGATCGCGCATTGCAGCTCTGCAACGCAGATTTTGCCTTCCTGAACATCGCATCATATGTGACGTACCCACCAGGTGGAATTCCACGTTACATATGTTGGAGCGGTTGTGTGAGCAGCAGCCAGCAGTAATGGAGTATCAGCTGCATCAGTCGCAATCAACTCGCAATTTGCGCCGTTCACTTCACCACTACTGAGTGGGCCTCTACTATAATAATCTTTATTTATATAGCGCCAACAGATTCCGCAGCGCTGTACAGTTTAACAGTTTCATAACACAAGTCATAAGTGACAACGTTAACAATGCAATAATTAAAGCAATATAAGCCGCCCCTTCTCGTGAGACCTTACAATCTACAATGAGGAGGGGGAGCTCCAAAGTACAGTGTGTTTATATACAATGGTGTATTTACAATGATGGTCCAGCCATTTTCAGGGAGTGAGGGATGGATGGAGATAGTGAATGGGCTACACACACACAGTTACACATAGAATGACTTTGATTAGTGAATGTGATAGGCCGCTCTGAACAAATGTGTTTTGAGTGTGGAAGTAGGGCCGTTAATGGGGATGTTGAAGTCTCCAAGGATAAGGGTTGGTACTTCTGAGGACATGAAAGTGCGGCAGCCAGGCAGAGAAGTGGTCAAGGAACTGTGTGGGCGAGCCTGGGGTCCGATATATTACCGCTACTCTGAGGGAGAGGGGACGAAAGAGCCTGATGGTGTGGACCTAATAATTTGCAAAATCTTAATCTAAAATTTACATGTTACATATTTACATCTAGTATAAAACATTTAACCATTAAGCCTACTTACAGAACAAGGAAGTGTAAAAAAACTTGTGCTTAAAAAAAAAAGTGAAAATAAAATGTGAGAAGGGCAGTGTAACAAATAATTTAGGAAAAAGATAAACTAACATCAAGTGCTGTGTGCTGTGTAAGAGCCAGACACATTAACATTAAATCAGTCTGGAATAGCGGTGATTTTCTCCCATAACCCGAGTAACATTCTGGGGAGAGGGGTGTAGAGTCAACGATCAGCAACTAGCTACAGTAGATCAAATACCTGAGGAAAAAAAAAAAAAAAGTTATTTAACATTCATAACATACATTTTATTTTATAAAAACCAAAAAAAAATTATTTAACATTCATAACATACATTGTATTTAACCAAAAAAATAACAAATTTATTTAACATTCCTAAGATAATTTTTTTTTAAAACATAAAAACTATAATACACAGCAGGATCTTTAGTAAAAACCAGACTTACCACTGTAACCTCTTAATCCTTGCAAGCTTCAACACAACCTTGACAAGGTACACAGCAGGGTGGTCGGTCTCCTAGACAACGAGCAAACTCCTTCATGTTGAGAGAGGCCACCATCTCCTTAGCTTTCAGGTACTTTTCTGTGGGAATGAGCTTGTCTCCAACCAGCCAGGAATATCCATTGAATGCCACACCATGGTTTGGTATTAGCACCCAGCCAGTACCAAAAGTGAAGCCAACCACAGTTCCCATTTCTCATGAACTTTATTTGATATACTGGCTGGCCAAACATTAGTTTCTCACAAAGGAGCTGAAGACCCTGAGTGGCAGTAGGTGCAAGTCTCTCCAGCATGACCTGTTTGTTAGATATTTGCCGTCTACACACCTAAAGAACATCTCTAGAATCCGCCCTTTTCTCACCATGGAAACAACAAAAACCCTCACTGTAGCATTGATCCACTCCCGCCTGGACTACTGCAATGCTCTATTACTTGGCCTCCCCATTACTCGACTATCCCCTCTCCAGTCCATCCTTAATGCAGCAGCCAGGGTCATCCATCTGGCTAATCGGTACTCGGACGCGTCCGCTCTTCGCCAGTCCTTACACTGGCTGCACATTCATTATAGGATCCAATTCAAAGTACTGGTTCTCACCCACAAAGCTCTCCACAGTGCAGCACCCCCCTACATCTCCTCCCTCATTTCTATCTATCGGCCTAACCGACTGCTGCGCTCTGCAAATGACTTTCGACTAACCTCTGCAGTAATCCGTACCTCCCACTCCCGACTACAAGACTTCTCCCGCGCTGCGCAAATCCTCTTGAATGCTCTACCACAAGAAATTAGGACTATCCACAATTTGCCTGGTTTCAGGCGCTCCCTCAAAACACATTTGTTCAGAGTGGCCTATCACATTCAATAACCAAAGTCGTTCTATGTTTAAGTGTGTATGTGGAGCCCATTCACTATCTCCATTCATGCCTCACTCCCTCAAGATGGCTGGACCATCATTGGAAATGCACCATTATATATACACACCTGTACTTTGTATCTCCCCCACCTCATTGTAGATTGTAAGCTCTCACGAGCAGGGTCGGCTTATTTTACTTTAATTATTGTATTGTTAACGTTGTTACCTATGACTTGTGTTTTGAAACTGTTAAAGTGTAAAGCGCTGCGGAATATGTTGGCGCTATATAAATAAAGATTATTATTATTATTATTATTATATCAGAGGGAGAAGAGGATTGGGCCTTGACAAGGTGCCCGATTGCATCTTAAGTGTTATTGAATGTTGGAGCCAGTCCACCGTATAAAAGCAGCCATACAGTGTCCGGGTACCTGCTTGGATTTCGATCAAAATGAAGACTACTTTGATGTACATGTACACCAATTAGAGAAAAATGACAAGGATGAGGCAGTAAGACACGCTCAGCAGAGTACAAGCAGCATTGCTTGAAGAAGTAACTTGAGCGTGATCAAAATTGAATAAATTAAAATCTCAGACTACAGTGAACACAACTCTTAGCTGTGAAGAGGCTTTTTGTGTCCTTCTACAGTGTTTTCAACCAATGTATTGGATACGGATGGAAGCACGTCACACTATAATTTCAATTGAATTGAGCAGCAAGAATTACACTAAAGAAAAAAAAAAAAAGAGTGTGAGAGTGACATGTGCAGATGCCTACATACAGCGTTGTATGCCGAGCAAACTGCAGCGCGTCACCTGCACTCACACACACACCTTGCAGACCTGTGAAAAAAACACTGCAAGGCAAAAGGAAGATGTACACAGCGGTTGGTAAAGTAGCCTGCCTAAAGCACAGTACACAAAATCGCAATCTCTAACTGTCCCTCAGAGTCAGCAGAGCAGCGTTCTGTCCCAAACTGAATTAACAGCACAGTGACGCTAAAATGGCGGCTTTATCCGGCAACAATACCTTCCTTGTGTCACGGTTAGGGTAGCGTGTGTCTATTATATGAGTGTCTGTAAAATGTAACGTTACGCAGACTTATTCTGCCCTTGGGACGCAAAAAATAAGACAGCAGTAATCATTTACTGTATAAAACTCCACCTATGCGCAACAAAACAAGCACGTTCCCTCTTACGGTTCCTGCGCTGACATGTGAGTAGGGAGTTTGGAGACGTTCCTGAATTTATCCCAGGTATCCAAGCATATCAGGCCGATAGGAGAGCATTAAAACCACCCACGGTGGTGACTTAAATATGGTGAATCTAAACAGTGAAGAACTGTAGGTCGATGCGAATGAATGTGCGATCACATGACACATGTTTATAATAACCCTTGCTAGACACGAGTAACTTTGTAGACATTTTGACACACCTGAACCCAGATGGCAGTGAATATTCATTCTATTCGGCGCCACATGACTCTTGGTCCAGAATAGATTATATATTGCTAGCACACGAGCTATTAAGGGGAGTGGAAGAGGCAGATGTGCACAACGTAGCTAAATATGACCACGCGCCCGTATCAGTGACCCTGCCAGATATGGTGCAGATGGGGCCAAACCAAACTTGGCGCTTCCCGACCTATTTGTTAATGGATGAGAAGTTTCGACATCACGTGAAGCAATGGTGTTTTTAATATGTAAGGGATAATGGAGATACTAGGGATAGGCCGGAACTTTTATGGGCAGCAGGGAAGGGAGTAATGCGCAGGAAACTAATAGGTTATCAGACAACGCTAAAAAAGAAGATCGCGACAAACTACTCGCAGGCTAGCAGGATATTACGCGATAGGTACACGGCAAACAAGACAAGTTCATCAACACAGGTTAAAAATAGATGTAAGCAGGCTAAGGCTGACTTACACGTATGGGTATATCGACGAGAGACAAGCAGTAATAACAATTATAGAGCCGATGTATATCGTTATGGTAGCAAATGAGGGAGACTATTATCACGACTAGCGAAAGGAAATCACATTCGTCATCAACATATTACAGCGTTAACGAATAAACATGGGATCATGAACACAGACCCTCGAACCATAAACACCATTCTACAAGAATACTACTCAGACTTATATAAGGTGGAACATACGGATAGTGCGGAGGGTAACACCTTTGTAGATGGAATATGGTTACCATCCATCACAAACTATCAGCTTCTCCTTTTAAAAAAACAAATTGAGGTGACGGAAGTGACAGCGGCAATAAGTTACTTTAAATACGGGAAAGCTCCAGGACCTGACGGGTTTACAGCCAAATTATTTAAATTATTGAGTGAGGATATCCTGTCCACATTGGTATGCACCTTCAATCATATATTGGAGACAGGAGGGTTGCCCAGCCAGATAATACACTGGCAGCAGGGCAAGGCAGCACCTCCAAGGCATACCACACATCAAATACAAATATAACAGTAATAATAATATTATTAATAAAAAATGAAATTGCACACACAGTACACAGACACAGCTCATATGTGTGTATAAGAGAGAGTGTTTCTGTGTGTAGTTCATGCCTCTAGCCTAGAAGATCAGTCTTGCTAAAATCTTTAACACTGACCCCTGTTCTGTTCTTAAAATGGTGGATGCTGAACTGCTTCTCAGCCCCCTCATACACAATCATTATGTGGCACTGCTGGGCTCAGTCAGAGGCATCAGATTGAACTAGGCTGTTCTGAGCCATTCTCAATAGAACATTTTGTTCAGCAGTTCATCTAGTTCATTTAGTTCAGAGGTCACATGATGCATTTCCTATCAGCTCCTCATGATGCATTTCCTATCAGCTCCTCACAGGATAGGGTGGAGAAAAACTGAACTAAATGAACTAAATGAACTAATCTTTTGAACTAATCTTTTCAGTGAACTAGTTCATGGTGAACTAATCAACAAAATTAACTAGATTTCCCATCACTATGGTGTACACCTTGGTGGCGCTGTCACAAAACTTCGCCACATTTGTAACATACAGCTCTTGCCCTGTGCAGAGGCGCTGCTTGTGCTCCCTCTTGTTGCAGAGGTGTCTACAATGCCTCGACGCACAGAGCTGCTTTGTAAAGCAGTAGCAGCAGCAGCGCTCTCGGCTGGAATGGAGAACATTATGGATTTCAACAGTGTGTCTTGGTCCTCCAGCATTTTACGGTCCCGGTTCAACGGTGTGATGAGGCTTTGTAAGTTGTCCCGGTAACGAGGGTCTAGGAGGGTGTACACCCAATAATCTGACGTGGTGAGAATGTGGCCGATGCGGCGGTCGTTTCTCAGGCACTGCAGCATGAAATCAACAATGTGCTGCAGACTCACAACTGGCCAACAAACGCTGTCCTCTGGAAGAGCGTCACACTAATAGATTTTTGTAAATTTAAAATAGAATAAAGCAGCATCAATTTTTGAAAAATTACAAGGATGAGCCAGTGACAGACACTCAGCAGAGTACACGCTGCGGTGGTTGAAGTAAGTGGAGCGGGATCTACACTCCTACAAAAAAATTAAAGCTCAGACTAGAGTGAACACTGAAACACAACTGTTCACTTGCTGTGAAAGGCCTTTTTGTGGACTTCTATTATGTTTGCAAGCAATGTATTGTATTTTGATGGAAGAGCGTCACACTAATAGATTTTTGTAAATTTAAAATAGAAGAAAGCAGCAGCAATTTTTGAAAAATTACAAGGATGAGCCAGTGACAGACACTCAGCAGAGTACACGCTGCGGTGGTTGAAGTAAGTGGAGCGGGATCTACACTCCTACAAAAAAATTAAAGCTCAGACTAGAGTGAACACTGAAGCACAACTGTTCACTTGCTGTGAAAGGCCTTTTTGTGGACTTCTATTATGTTTGCAAGCAATGTATTGTATTTTGATGGAAGAGCGTCACACTAATAGATTTTTGTAAATTTAAAATAGAAGAAAGCAGCAGCAATTTTTGAAAAATTACAAGGATGAGCCAGTGACAGACACTCAGCAGAGTACACGCAGCGGTGGTTGAAGTAAGTGGAGCGGGATCTACACTCCTACAAAAAAATTAAAGCTCAGACTAGAGTGAACACTGAAACACAACTGTTCACTTGCTGTGAAAGGCCTTTTTGTGGACTTCTATTATGTTTGCAAGCAATGTATTGTATTTTGATGGAAGAGCGTCACACTAATAGATTTTTGTAAATTTAAAATAGAAGAAAGCAGCAGCAATTTTTGAAAAATTACAAGGATGAGCCAGTGACAGACACTCAGCAGAGTACACGCTGCGGTGGTTGAAGTAAGTGGAGCGGGATCTACACTCCTACAAAAAAATTAAAGCTCAGACTAGAGTGAACACTGAAACATAACTGTTCACTTGCTGTGAAAGGCCTTTTTGTGGACTTCTATTGTGTTTGCAAGCAATGTATTGTATTTTGATGGAAGAGCGTCACACTAATAGATTTTTGTAAATTTTAAATAGAAGAAAGCAGCAGCAATTTTTGAAAAATTACAAGGATGAGCCAGTGACAGACACTCAGCAGAGTACACGCAGCATTAGTTGAAGTAACTGGAGCGTGATCTGCACTCAAAAAAAAAAAAAAAAATCACAGACTGCAGTGAACACTGAAACACAACTGTTCACTTGCTGTGAAATGCTCCTTCGTGGACTTCTATAGTGTTTGCAACCAAGGTATTGTATACGGATGGAAGCACGTCACACTATTATTTCAATTACATGGAGCAGCAAGAATTACACTGAAGAAAAAAAAAAGAGTCAGTGAGTGACACTTGCAGATGCCTACAGACAGCGTTGCATACAGAGCAAACTGCAGCGTCACCTGCACTCACACACACACACCTTGCACAGAGCTGTTAAAACAACACTGCAGGCAAAAGGAAGCTTTACACAGCCGGTGGTAAACTAGCCTGCCTAAAGCACAGTACACTAAATCGCAATCTCTAACTGTCCCTCAGAGTCAGCACGGCAGCGTTCTGTCCCTAACTGAGTTCACAGCACAGTGACGCTAAAATGGCGGCGGCGCCTTTTATACTGCATTCTGACATCATTTCAGCATCCAATCACAGCCATACCATTAGTTAACATGACCGCAGCAGTACAGGATGTGCCCACACTTCATAAGATTCCTCATTGGCTGACTATAATCACATTGCCTCTCAAAGAATTATGGGAACTTCCGATTCCGGTATACGATATATGAAAAATATCGGAACTAAGTATCGGAATTCCGATACAGCGAATATCGGCCGATACCCGATACTTGCGGTATCGGAATGCTCAACACTACTCCTCAGCAGTGCCACAGGCTGATCGCCTCCATGCCACGCCACATTGATACAGTAATTGATGCAAAAGGAGCCCGACCAAGTATTGAGTGCATTTACTGAACATACATTTCAGTAGGCCAACATTTCGGATTTTAAAATCATTTTTCAAGCTGGTGTTATAAAGTATTCTAATTTACTGAGATAATGACTTTTGGGTTTTCATTGGCTGTAAGCCATAATCGTCAACATTAACAGAAATAAACATGTGAAATAGATAACTCTGTTTGTAACGACTCTATATAATATATGAGATTCACTTTTTGTATTGAAGAACTGAAATAAATAACTTTTTGATGATATTCTAATTTTGTGAGATGCACCTGAATATAACATTTCAGTCAATAAAGTAAACCTTCTTCAAAAATAGTATTCAGTCAAAGTAACGTAAAGAAAATTTAACATATTGCAAAATAATAATATTAATAATAATAGTAAGAAAACATTAATAATGTAATACACAGATATTATTGTGAGCCAAATGTTGAAACATCAATGAACAAATACACTGAGGTACATTGTAGGCAAAATATTAATGTGGCTTAGGCTGTGGTTCCACGGTCCGGAACCACAGCGCTTTGGACGGAGCGGAAATTCCACTCCGTCTAAGCCCCGCCCCTTTATGACGCGCGATCTTTCCGGAGGTGTTCAGGACACCTCCGGAACACCTCCGGAAAGAGCGCAGGGCTACATAGCCCTGTGTTAATTCTGTTGCGGCGACGCACCGTCGCCGCAATACGCGAGGACATGCTGCGGTCTAAAAAGACGCGCCGCATGTCCGTTTACGCAGGTTTGCCACCTGCGTATTGTTACGCATAGTGGAGACGGGATTTCTTGAAATCCCCTCCACTATGCTGTAACATCTGGACGCTGCGTGTTTGGCGCTGCACCAGCGCACAGCACCAAACACGCAGCGTATCCTGACCGTGGAAACTCACCCTTATTCTGACTTCATAGCTAGGCTGCGAAAGTGGAGCTCTTGAGACAGGGTTTCCATCGTTGTCTGAATTGAACCAGTATTCACACAAACAAACTTTATCAGATAGCTTGTCTAGACTACAGAGGCATGGATGAAGATTCCAGAAGAAGTTTTATTCCCAGGCTGACTTCTTGTATTATTCACAATAGTATCAGCAGTAGCTGCAACAGCTCCAGTAGGTGAAAAGACAATTCTGAGTCAGAGAAGTACAGTGATGAACCTTAGATGATAATGGATGACAAACACTGACACAGGAGGAAGAATGAGTGACTTACATCTCCCTGGGCTACAATGAGAGAGAAATGACAAACTTCCAAAAGACAAACTGATTCCTGGCAGTGTAAAAGAAACATGTCATGGGACATGACATGGCTAATGTCATATATTCAGGTGTGCGCTAATATGGCAAGTATTGGAAGTGTTGTTTCGACTGTGTACTCATTCAGATATTAGTGAAATTCCGTCTGAGCACCGATTGCAATCCACGGACTGGCTTTGGGTCTGCCGACCAGGACAGAGCAGCCTCATATACACATACAAAGCCTCTGAGCTAGGTTCGGTAGACCCACTGCCATTCTGTGGTTTACGGTCCGTGCACAGACAGAATTTCACAGACAGAGCCCTTAGATGTATGATCACATGTGGAAAATGTGTGGAAATAATCATATGCCCAGTAAGTCTAACAAGTATAAAGTATGAAGAATATGGAGCCATATACATGGATATGGATAGCCATCAGGTGTCCGCAGAGTGGTAGACCTAATGCATACAGTGTCTGGTAGAATATACAAAGTAACACTACAGAGTATGGAAGGTGCGATATATGATGTGATGACGTCAGTATACAAATATAAGGCCGGGATCACACATGTGAGAAACTCGCACGAGTCTCTCGCATGAACACCCGGCACTACCGCCAGCACTCGGACCGGAGCGTGCGACTGCCTAGAAATACATGCAGCCGGATGCTCCAGTCCGAGTGCCGGCGGCAGTGCCCGGTGTTCATGCAAGAGACTCGTGAGAGTTTCTCGCATGTGTGATCCCGGCCTAAGGATATGTTCTTGAAGAAAGTCAGCTAAATAAAGCATTAACTATTAGTATATTGATAAGGCACTGAAACAATGATGAAAAAAAATCAGTGAGCCAATTGTGGACACTTGATAGGTGAATGATAGGTGAATAAATGAAGAAACGATACTCACCTCTTGGACTGGCGCCACTCCCCCTGTATTCAGTGCTGCAATTGACTGTTCAACATCTGACAGGGGCGTAACATGAGCACTGATCGACTGCAGTGTTCACATTTCATCTGAGTGGAAGAAACTTTGAGTATCTACTTTTTTCCCAAATCACTGGGTACATGAATAGGTTTTTTTTTTCACTAGTGAGTGCTACTGCATCTGGGGCAGGACTTTGTTGTTGGTGGGTTATTATTATTTCTTATGATTGATTTTTATTGTACATTACTTTTTATGATGTTTTTCTTTTTTTATGATGTGTCTCTCAGAAGGTCAAATAAGACCTTTGGGAATTTCTTTTTTTTTCTTACTTTTGTATTACTTTTTCCACAACAGTAAGAGCATAAAACATACTGAGGCTAAGTTCACAAAACCATATAATAATAATAATAATAATCTTTATTTATATAGCGCCATCATATTCCGCAGCGCTTTACAGTTTAACAGTTTCAGAACACAAGTCATAAGTAACAACGTTAATACAATAATTAAAGCAAAATAAGCCGCCCCTGCTCGTGAGAGCTTACAATCTACAATGAGGTGGGGGAGTTACAAAGTACAGGTGTATATATACAATGGTGCATTTACAATGATGGTCCAGCCATCTTGAGGGAGTGAGGGATGGATGGAGATAGTGAATGGGCTACACACACACACACACACTTACACATAGAATGACTTTGATTAGTGAATGTGATAGGCCGCTCTGAACAAATGTGTTTTGAGGGAGCGCCTGAAACCAGGCAAATTGTGGATAGTCCTAATTTCTTGGGGTAGAGCATTCCAGAGGATTGGCGCAGCGCGGGAGAAGTCTTGGAGTCGGGAGTAGGAGGTACGGATTAGTGCAGAGGTTAGTCGAAAGTCGTTTGCAGAGCGCAGCAGTCGGTTAGGCCGATAGATAGAAATGAGGGAGGAGATGTAGGGGGGTGCTGCACTGTGGAGAGCTTTGTGGGTGAGAACCAGTACTTTGAATTGTATCCTATAATGAATGGGCAGCCAGTGTAAGGACTGGCGAAGAGCGGACGGGTCCGAGTACCGATTAGCCAGATGGATTACCCTGGCTGCTGCATTAAGGATGGACTGGAGAGGGGATAGTCGAGTAATGGGGAGGCCAAGTAATAGAGCGTTGCAGTAGTCCAGGCGGGAGTGGATCAATGCTACAGTGAATGTTTTTGTTGTTTCCAAGGTGAGAAAAGGGCGGATTCTAGAGATGTTCTTTAGGTGTAGGCGGCAAGAGCGGGCAAGAGATTGTATATGGGAGGTGAAGGAGAGATTGGTGTCAAACATAACACCCAGACAGCGAGCCTGCTGCCGGGGTGTTATTATGGTGCCGCCCATGGAGAGGGATATGTCAAATTTAGGTAGGTTAGTAGACGGCGAGAGCAGAAGAAGTTCAGTTTTGGAGAGGTTGAGTTTCAGATAGAGAGCGGACATGATGTTGGAGACTGCGGACAGACAGTCAGTGGCGTTCTGTAGTACAGCAGGGGTAAGGTCGGAAGATGACGTGTATAGTTGTGTGTCATCAGCATAAAGATGGTACTGAAAGCCAAATCTGCTGATGGTCTGTCCAATTGGGGCCTTGTAGAGAGAGAAGAGAAGGGGGCCAAGGACTGAGCCCTGGGGTACACCGACAGTGAGAGGAAGAGGAGAAGATGTGGAGCCAGAGAACGAAACACAGAAGGAGCGGTCAGAAAGATAGGAGGAGAACCAGGAGAGAACAGTGTCCTTAATACCTAGTGACTGGAGCCTAGACAGTAGGAGACGGTGGTCAACCGTGTCGAAAGCTGCAGAAAGGTCGAGAAGAATGAGCAGAGAGTGGTCACCATTACGTTTTGCTGTAAGAAGGTCATTGGTCACTTTAATGAGTGCAGTTTCGGTCGAATGTAGGGGGCGGAAGCCGGACTGTGAAGGGTCTAGGAGGGAGTGATTGGAGAGGTAACGGGTAAGGCGGGAGTAGACTAGGCGCTCCAAAAGTTTAGAGATGAAGGGGAGATTGGAGACCGGTCTGTAGTTGTTTGCGCTGGAAGGGTCGAGAGAGGGTTTCTTTAGTAGTGGAGTAATGATGGAGTGTTTGAAGGAGGATGGGAAAATGCCAGAGGAGAGTGAGAGATTAAAGATTTTAGTTAGGTGAGTTGTGACAACTGGAGAGAGAGACTGGAGGAGATGTGAGGGAATGGAGTCGGTAGTGCATGTAGTCGGACGAGAGGAAGAGAGGAGTCTGGAGACTTCTTCTTCTGTGATGGGATCAAATGTGGAAAGTGAGCCAGGGGAACAGCAGGGTGGGATGGGAGTCACAGCCCTTGGTGGTTGAGAGCAGATTTCCTGAAGGATAGTATCTATTTTTTCTGTAAAATGGGAGGCCAGGTCGTCAGCACAGATGTCTGTGATAGGGGCTTGTGCTTTTGGCCTGAGGAGGGAGTGAAAAGTGTCAAAAAGTTTCTTGGGGTTGTTGGCTAGTGAGGAGATCAGGGTGGTGAAGTAGGTCTGTTTGGCGAGGTGAAGGGCTGCATTATATGTTCTTAACATGAATTTAAAGTGGATGAAGTCTTCTGGTGTGCGGGTTTTTCTCCAAAGGCGTTCAGCACTCCTAGAGCATCGCTGAAGAAGTTGGGTTTGCAATGTGAGCCAGGGCTGTTTTACTGTGTGTTTGGAAGTTCTGAGGGTGAGTGGTGCTACTTGGTCAAGGGTGCTTCTAAGAGTGTCATTGTAGTAATGAACAGCCAGATTAGGACAAGAAAAAGAGGAGATTGGGGACAGCGATGAGTGTAGGGAGTCTGAAAGTGTCTGAGGGTTAATGGCTTGTAGATTTCTGAATGTGTGGTAGGTAGGAGTGCGCTGGGGTGGTCGAGGATTTGTGAGCGTGAAGGAGAGAATGTTGTGGTCAGAGAGTGGAAGCGGTGAGTTATTTAGGTGGGAGATTGAACAGAGGCGGACAAAGACCAGGTCAAGGGTGTTACCATCCTTGTGTGTCTCAGAGGTTGAAAGCTGTGAGAGGCCTAGAGAAGTGGTTAGTGATAGAAGCTGAGATGCAGATGTGGAAGTAGGGCTGTTAATGGGGATGTTGAAGTCTCCAAGGATAAGGGTTGGTAGTTCTGAGGACATGAAGTGCGGCAGCCAGGCAGAGAAGTGGTCAAGGAACTGGGTGGGCGAGCCTGGGGGCCGATATATGACGCTACTCTGAGGGAGAGGGGACAAAAGAGCCTGATGGTGTGGACCTCAAAAGAAGGGAATGAGAGTGATGGAATTGGGGGGATGACCTGGAAAGTGCATTGTGGGGACAGGAGTATGCCAACTCCACCACCATGTCTGTTTGTGGGTCTCGGGGAATGGGAGAACTGTAAGCCACCATAGGAAATGGCAGCAGGGGAGACCGTGTCAGAATCCTGAATCCAGGTTTCAGTGAGGGTCAACAGATGAAGAGAGTTGTTCAGAAAGTAGTTGTGCAGGAAGGTTAGCTTGTTGCATGCAGACCGTGGATTCCAGAGGGCACAATTAAACGAAGGAGATGAGGGAGTGCAAGTAATATTAATAAGATTATTATGGTTTCGATATGAGGTAGGGTAGGGATTGAGGTTGGGGGATGGTGGAACAGGGTTGGAGGAGATGTCCCCTGAAATCAGTAGGAGTAGGAAGATAAAGAGCAGGTAGTTGTTGGAGTTGTAAGTCGGTTTTTTCTGTGATGTGTTTGGGCAAGATGGGCTGAGGTTTCTCAGGAAGGTGAGGAGTGTATGGGAGCTGTACATGGGAGAGGGAAGTATGGAGGGGCTGATGTGTATGAGTCGTGATGGAGGGGGGATGGGGCGGTGAATGTGGATGGCAAGGGAACACAGGAGGATAGAGGTAAAGTACATAATTAAAAAGAAAGCAAAGTGTGGACTACCTGATTCCTGCCCTGATTAACTGCCATGGATGACTGCCGTTTACACGATGCTTGACTTCTGTGATGCTTAGCTTTCTGTGATGCGTGCACCCCACACATGCGTGCACCCCTTAGACTAGTCCTAAATATATAGCCCACACTACAGGGTTAGGAGAGTGGGATTGTGGGAACTGGTTTGGGATAATTTGGCAGCTGGGGCCAGCACACCATGGGGTGGTTAAATGATCAAGGGCCTAGACCTGGCAACATCTATATGCTTTAGCACCTTCCACCTGATTAGATCTACAGAGGCCCAATTCACAGGATATGAAGCAGTAAGTATTAAACAGTGCTAAAATGAATTATACTAAAGCTTTAGCAGGCACATTAAAATATGTAGCAAAATGGTAAAGCAGCAGATGACAGACAGTGAGCAGAAGTATGGAGTTGTACCATTGGGATATATTGCAGCAGAAAAGACAGCCAGCAGAGGTGGGGATTGTACCATTCAGCTGCTTGCTGACAATGAATGCAGTGCATACATGCAGACAGGACAATTCAGAGGTTGAATGATTTGATTACCTGTGTGAAGAGAGAAGATGAATGTAAAAAATTGTCAGCAATCATCTAGAAAATTCTGACATATTTTTTTCAATTGTCATCTGTAAGCAATCCGTATGCAATCTAATTTTACAGCAGAAGTTATTAATCATTTACAAGAACATTTATAGTTTCTGATAAAGAATGGCAATGAATCCATAAATAAGGGTGCTATAGAGTGGCTCTGTACGACATCCTTTTTTTTTCTTTATGTGCACCCATAGACTTTAATGGAAGCGTCTCATCCGACACATAGAAGAAACTCGCGCATGCTGTTAATTTTTTCACATGCAGATCCAATAAGTGAAAAAAATTGCTCATCTGCACTGATCCATTGAATAACATCACTCCGTGTGCAGCACTTGGAGTAAAAATAAGGTGGTGTGAACCTACACCGACAAGCATTTCCAATATTTGAAGAAATATAGCTTATCCAGTGGTTCCTGCAAGTCTGCATATCTAGCTTGATAACAACCATATCTAACCACATAATTACTGAAGCCAATCACATGGGTAGCCAGGACCGTCATCAACGCAGTAGGGTAGGCAAAAAATGGCAGAGAGCAGTGTTGCTGGATTATAAATATATATATATATATATATATATATATATTTTTTTTTTTTAATTTATTTATTTATTAATTTATTTTCCCTTTATGCCATTTTCTACACTTAGGCAAATTTCTCGTAATTTCTTTAATGCTTTAAGTTCACTTTATGTGCCATCAAATCTTGTGGCATGTGCATCATGTTCATGTGTAAAGCAATAAAGCAAAGTTAAAGCTATAGTCCATTATATGAGTCATATAAAAAAATCTCATCTGAAAACAATTACTCACATTTCTGTTTAACGAGTGTTTTTCCCCTGTCAATCCTCTAATTACTTCTTGATCCAATAATTCCTGACACACTTGCATAAACATTGTGATACAGGTGGATGTTCCACTATCTGCAACTATAATCACATAATCATGTTCTCATTCTGATGATGGGTTTGGTGTGTCAAAAAATATTCAGACTTGTAGTTCTACTGCTTCGTGACTGCATATATTTATTTTATTCTGCCTTTTTGCTGTTATTATGAGATTGTCTAACTGCTTCATGATTGCATATATTTATTTTAGTCTGCCTTTTTGCCTTTTTGCTATTACTGTGGGATTGTACACCTTAATAAACAATCCACATAAATGTCATAGAATGATATGATAGTGAAAATGTTCATATACCTGTGTTTGTTTGTTTTTTCTGGATTTTAGTTTCTTTATTCGTGTCAACATTTTATACAGTGGGGAATGTAAGTATTTGATACACTGCCGATTTGGCAATTTTCACACCTACAAAAAATGGAGAGGTCAGTAATTTTTATCGTAGTTACTCTTCACATGTGAGAGACAGAATCTAAAAATAAAAACCAGAAAATTGCACTGTATGAAATTTACATAATTAAATTGCATTTCATTGCATGAAATAAGTATTTGATCACCTACCAACTAGCAAGAATTCTTGCTCTCACAGACCTGTTAGTTTTTCTTTAAGAAGTCCTCCTACCTCTGCACTAGTTACCTGTATTAATTGTACCTGTCCACACACTCAATCACGCTCCAACCTCTCCACCATGGACAAAACCAAACAGCTGACTAATGAGACCAGGGACAAAATTGTAGACCTGCACAAGGCTGGGATGGGCTAGAAAGACAACACGAAAGCAGCTTGGTGAGAAGGCAACAACTGATGGCACATTTGTTAGAAAATGGAAGAACCACAAATGACTGTCAATCTCCTTGGTCTGGAGCTCCATGCAGGATCTCTCCTCGTGAGGTAAGGATGTTTCTGAGGAAGGTCTGTGTTTCTGAGGAATCAGCCCAGAACTACACTACCACTACCTGGTCAATAACCAGAAGAGAGCTGGGACCACAGTCTCAAACATTACTGTTAGTAACACTATGCCATCATGGATTAAAATCCTACAGGGCACACAAGGTCCCCCTGCTCATGCCAGAACATGTCCAGGCCTGTTTGAAGTTCTCCAATG